>CM062570.1:68211545-68576545 GCA_031468815.1 Morus bassanus
GGGCTTGGAGTTTTTGGGAGGTGAATGGTCAGTTTTGAACCTACAGTGCTTTTTTTGATCCACAGGGTAGGTAACTTACTGGAGGTTTTTTGCAAGTATGTTCAGTTGCATATGGGGAGACTGACGACGGGGCAGTAGTGCCGTGAAGTGCAGCTCTGTATGAACATGTGGGGCAGAGTGCTCCTCCTTGAGGTCTAGTGTGTTCCTTCCTAATGTGTTTCCTCTTCATCAGAGGAGACCAAAAGTTCAGTCAGTCATTTCTCCCAAACATCCAAACGCTGCTGCTTTTACACAACCTAGCATGGAGCATACCCAGAGCTGCTGATGCCCCTGTGAGGCAGAGGGTCTGCAGAGCTAGGAGTGCCCCTCTTCAAGTGCAGGATATCCCGGAAAGGGCCGGGAGCCACAGTTCCCAGCAGAGTTCCCACAGGGATGGCAAAACCTTGGTAAGGGTAGGTTGGTGATATCCCAAAAAGGGGATCCATTCCTTGCAGCTGCTGGTGTTTACTGAAAGAAACTGGCATAGTGGAATGATATTTATAATGTTAAGTGGCACTATTTGTGTTAAATTCTTTCTTTTTTTGGTGGTTGCTGTATTTTGTCTATATTGTGAATAAGTTAGAAATGACTGTGTTAGATGGAGCTGCATACACAGTAAGTTGGCATGTGTTAGGCTTTCTGATTTGTTTTGGCCATGTTGCATACTTTCACGCAAAGTCTGTTGTTCCAGAGACAAAAAAAAATTAAAAAAAAAAAATAATAATATTGGGATAATGTTGGCAAGAATAAGGGCCTTCTTCCTTGTACCATTCAGTCAAGAAGTCCTTGTTAACATGCTTTTTATTGCATATTGTCTAATTCCATATATGTGTGCATATATGTATATATGCATGTATGTACTTGTCGTAAACATGAAGCAAAGCTGATACCTGAACTCTGTCCAAGTAATTGGTAAGTTTGGGATTCAGTTTTAATAATGATGCTGTGTTACAGAGGATGACCTCAGAAAAACCTTCACTGTATTTCAGCAGGAATTGATTAATTGATAGATAACCTCGGTATCTTCCTGTGAGCTCATAAAATACGCAGTTGATTATAAATGTTGTTACTAGACAGGTTTGTGGAAACATTTATGTGCTTGCCTATCCTGTTGATGTCTGTTCTTAATTTCACGTTACCTACCTAACAATAGAGTTCATACCATCCTCTTTCCCCCATTTTTATTATTTATGTAGTTTAAAACTCTGGAATATTTTTGCTTATTTTCAGATCTCATCAGAAAACTAGCACAGCAGAAGTTTGGAAATACACAGGGCGATTATCAAAAGGTAAATTGTCTATGTGTATCTGCATAAAATAAAACAATGACTTTGAAATTCAGTTTTGTTTCTAACGTAGGAAATAGTATTTTAAAGCTATAACAACAGGATGCAAGAATGAAGTTTGTGAATGATATATATGATGGTTTCATGCAAAATTTGGGACCAAAAGCTTTCAAAAAATATTACAAAGAAAATTTCATAAGCCACTGTAAAGAAGCTACGCGTAGTTAAGGCTCACTTATAAATTCCAACTGTAATGTGATTGTGGTGTCTGTTGCACAAAGATTGAAGGCTCTTTGCATTGCAAAATACTGTTTTTATTTAAAAACACTCAGCTCTCATGTTAGCTTCAGCTATTGTCCTCAAAAAGCTGAATTTATATGCTGGTTCTGGTGCTTTTGTAAAATGAAGTTTCCATAACCTACTTATAGTTTAGTTTACGTAGTATGCTAATCACACCAAGAATATTTTCCATTTTCTCTTTAGGTTTGTGATTATCCTGTAAGAGTTGAAATTCATAGGATACTTGGCATGGATCCGATTTTAGGCTGTTCTCAAGGACAGTACCCCATCTTTGAAGCAGTGTCACAGGCTGAGTGCCTGCAATAGGAACCTTAACTAGGCCCACACAATGGACGCGTTACTTTGTGTGAGCTACTTGCTTGTACTCCCTGTAGTATGGTATACCTCTCAGGAAGATGAGTATGGAACTTGGCATACAGGCTCTGAGCTATTGCCTTGAATCAGGATAACCTTGGGATTTGAAGGGGGAAAGCCTTGTGCTTCCGTGTCTTCCCAACAATGAACCTCTTGCTCCAGTAGCTTGATAAAATCTGCATGGCATCCGAGTGTTGTGGGTATTGCCATTATGCTGCATCAAGCGACTCTTGCCAATCCCCTATGCTTGTTTGGTGGAGCTCTGTGGGAGTGTCTGCACACCCAGGGAGGAACGTAGGGTGGACTTTGTTGACAGAGTCTTTGGGCCAAACCATTAGACCATAGGTGGTATACAGGAGAGCAGGTACAGTATTTAGTAACTACTATGGAAGTCATGAGAAATTTGAGACTAATGATGCTGTAATCCTGCGTAATGGAGACACTTGCTAAAATACCGTGTGATTATAGAGTGGCAAATACAATATTAGGTGTGCTTAGGAAGTAAAAAGATATAGGCCATTTATAGGTCCTAATTTTGGCCTGAATACAATGCAAAATTTTAAAACAAATTTGGAAAAGGAAAATCTATCAAGACAAGTAGACAGTCCCTCAGAAGACAGAAGCATCAATGAGAGGTAGCTGTGAAGAGGCCAGTATGGCTGTAGATGTGCCTCTGGAGGAATTTCCAGTGGGGGTAGGGAAGTGTGAATGTCACTGAAGGGTTGCGGGTAAGTGGCTAGAAATGTGGCCTGTGGTTTTGATCACTCAAATTCAGGGAGAATGAACTCGGAGTAGGATGGGATCAGAAAGTATGTATTAGAATGATCTGGGAAACACCCAGGTCTTCAGAGGAGATGGGAAGCATTTGCTTAGCTTAGCAAAATAATTGATAAGGGGGGTGATTACTACTTATAAATATAGATGGAGAGGAAACACCAGGAAGAAGAAACTGGTATTTGGGCAAAAGGTGGTGCTATCACAGAAGCAAAGGGGCAGAAATGGTCCATGTGTACATCCATGTAGGAAGATTCACTAGTTCACCAAGTGTTGGGAACAGCCCTTAAGTAGCGAGAACAGGAAATCTGGTTCTGATATTTAATCCTGTTAAATTTCTACTGTCGTTCCTCTGTATCTTTTTTTTTTTAACCTATTTGTAGAATGTGTTAGTGACCCAGGAGGCCCTTCCCACTTCTGTGCTGTGTGTCCCTGTGTTCCCAGTTGGACTCTTACCATCGACGTCTCCCCGTCCCCTGTCGGGGACAGCAATCTGCCAGGACAGCTGCTGTGCCTGCTCAGGGGGAGCCAGCTCACTGCTGCTGCCATTACTTTACTTCTGCTGGGAGACGTGCTTGCTTAAAACGTTCAAAATCATATTTGGTACCAGATTTTTAAGGGAGGGTAAGCATTTGTTTTTCTCCCATTAAAGTACAGTTCCAAATATGATTTTGAACATTTTAAGCATATTGTACAGTAGCAGTTTATAAAGATGTGTGTGATGCTGAAAAAAATTTCCTAAAACTTGAGAACATTTCTGGTTCTCACACATCAGACTTTGGGTTGAGGGGTCCTGTTGTCTTTAGGTTGTCCGCTTCCCTTTTCTCTTCTGCTTATGAGAAAGGGAAAAGAGTTGTCAGCTGTGAACTTGTCATACAGAGATAAAGGGGAAGAAAAATACAAGAAATTCTATTTCCATTGTGGAAACAAAGGGGAAATGGGGTTCTTCTGAAATTCCTGTTATTGAATATTTAATTTTCAATGTTTTTCCAAAATCACAGATAAGAAATCAGTTAAGAACTTGATAAAAATAGACTTCTTCAGTCTTTCTTGAATGCCTTTTCTTTTTTACTTTTGAATAATTTAAAATAAACCCCTACATAATTAGTTAAAAGTGAGGGTGAATTTTCTGTGTAATGTGTTAAGGTCCCAAAACTGCTACTAAAATTGCTGCTTTTATGCCAAAATAAAATAAGTATTGAAAAGAAAAAGTTGGTCAGGAATATCATAGGTCAGTTATGATAGGTGGAATTCATGAAGAAATCACTAAACCACAAAGTAATGCAATCTCTGGCCTTCTGTTCTGTGAGATGTGTTGGGAATTATATGAAACAGATGTTCAGTGTAGAAATAACTGGTCTGTTGTTGTTTTAAGATGGAAATATTTGTTGGACAAATCCTGGATTCCTTTCACTTACCAAGGAAACCAGAAATTATCTGCTATGTATTTTACTGTAAATAATTTTCCATAATTATTTAATGGTGCTTCTATGCATTATTTTACTTTAGTGGCTTTTTATTATCATTTCTGTGTTATTAATTGTTTTGGTTGTGGTTAATTATTCGTTATTCACGTGATTTGTTTTTGTGCATGCTGCCTGTGTATTATACACGTTCTCCATTTGTTTTGACTTCCACAGCCAGAAAATGTTGTCCTGACTCTTCAGGTAATGTCTTATGGTAGATGTACAGCTTTGAAAAGAAACTAACCATGTCTGTATGCACTACTTCTATTAAAACATCCATAACTGTTTTTAATATTATTTAAAATGCGTTTTTCTATCTAACCTATTTTAAAATTTATGTTATCAAATAATTTCTGAAGTGTTCAGCTAACTAGCAAACGGTAATTCTTTTGCAAAATCTAGCCAAGTTCTTCTTCCAAGCACCTAGTTTGTATTCTTCAGAAGGGATAACAGCTTTTAACCAGCAGTTAATAATAATAATAAAAAAAAAAGTTTCATACTAGAATTGGTAATTAGGTCAGAAATTTGCAACTCTGCTAATGGTGACGGTTGCTGTATTTGGATCAGTTGGTAATTAGGGATTGTGAAGAAGGGCATCAGCAAAGTTGGAACTGGAGCACGATTGATAGCTTGTGAGAAATTGTAACTTACTTTGCAGGACGATATGCAGCCTCAGTTTCATTCTTTTACTGCCAAGTTGCCCTTGTGTTGGCAGATTAGTAAAGCAGAAGACGACTCAAAGTACTAGTCTGAGAATTAGTTCTCCTAAAATTGGGAAAGGAAAGGAGAAAAGAGATTCATCAGGGAAGAAAGACCGCTGGGGCATATGCACACCATGCTGTCTGCCTCTCTGTGCAGACACCTGCCCGATCTGGTTCTGGATGTGTTGGCTTGTGTTTGCAGCAGAGGGAAATGGCATGGCCAGCTCGCAGCTCGTCCCCTGGAAGCCACGTCGCCTCGTGTGGGGCTGTGGCAGGGCTGCCTGACACAGCTTCTTGGTCCTGGGGCACTTCTGCTGCTTCCAGTGTAAAAGTGAGTTAGGGTATTGCATTGCACCGTTCCCTTTCACTCCTTCCAGCTTTTGAAATTGTCCTTTTAGTTGCTGCTGCTTTGCTGTTTGGCAGCAGACTAAATGTCTTTACCTGAGAGAGCTTAAAATCCTCTCCTTCATGTTTTCCAGTCCCTAAGCAGTTTTTACTTCAGCAATTTGGAGAAACCTCTGCCATTGCAATCGATCATCCAGTGAAGTACTTCCCTTTGCGGTTCATACGAATCTTTACACTCATAACTGATTAAAAAGGAGAACAAGCTAAGCCTCTCTCCCCGCTCCCAGATGAAGTGTTGATCTAATCAGGCTTGCTGATGTTTGTAGAGCCTTTTTGGAAACAGCTGTGAGAAACAGTAAATTTGTGGTCCAGGAAATCAGATACATTCATTTTTAACCTATTTTAATGGCATTGATTCACATTCATTGCTTGTGAGCATATTTCTCTCTTATTACTCACTCCTGTAGTTTACCTAGCTAATATTCTAGCTAAATAATTATTAGCCGTCAGTATCTACGATGTTATATATCTTTTTATTAGAAAAGTTGTCAATTATTGACAAAATACACCAACTCTATAACCTTGGTAACTTAGTAGATGGTTTAGTCTGTAGTTTGATTTTTAATTATTTGCTCTATATTGATTGCAGTTACTATGTGATACCTGCTATTACCACTATTTTTGTCTGAATTACAGGCCATCTACTATGAAATCGGTTTTATAGTCTCCGCAGCCTTGGGATTGCTATTTATTTTGTTACTGCCTCTTGTGGGACTTTGCTTCTGTATGTGTCGTTGCTGTGACAACTGTGGTGGGGAAATGCATCAAAGACAGAAGAAAAATGCTGACTGTCAGAGGAGCTGTTTTGCAACATTTCTTTTTGTTGCTTCTTTAATAATAAGGCAAGTGTAATAAAGAGAACGATATAAAGCTTGGTATAGCACTAATTCTGCAGTGTCATGTGACAAGTAATGTTACCGTATTAGCCTACAGGTGCAGAAATGATTTTGTTAGACTAAGTAATATTATTGCTTATTAAAGAAAATGTGACTGCATTATAAAAAATGCTGCTGCCATTGCTATCCACAGGTCATTATGTACTCACTTGAGAGGAATGTAGGTGTGAAACAAAAAAAAATTTAGCTTGAATTTGGCAAACGAAGTTTTTGCCAGTCTCAAAATTGCAATTCCGAATGCTAAATTAAACTTATGAAGATAAGATACTGTGTTCCGTGATCAATTACCATCCCATAGAGAACTTCAGGTACAACATACTCCTTTGTTCCTGATAGTGTAGTAGTGGTGAGAAAAGCAGTTGTGTGACCTCCTTCAGTATTTGCTGTCCTCCAGATTTTCCTATTAGTTCAAAATAATGGTTTTTCTTTTGGGCACTGAAGTTGTTTAAACCATGCATGCACTCACTGTAAAATCCTGGAGTTTGGAGATATTTTTGCACTATGAGTCTTAGGAGCGCACTCCTGTTCTGTGCTGGCTGTGTAACAGGTGATGTGGGACTACAATGCAGACTTTTCTTTTCCCTGTAGATGCCTTCAGAATACATTGTTTGCTTTCAGTTGAAGCTGAGTGGTATTGTAGGTGATAGGTGCGTCCCTGCCATGATGACAGGGCAAAAGTTCTTCATAGTACAATGGTGCCTCAAAGAAAGTAAGTTATGAAATTACCTCTCAGTATGTCAAAACTGAAGGTAGCTGACAGAGCTTGCCAGCTATCTTTACATCACATTGCAGGATGTTGCGTTGCAGGACACTGTTCTGGTTATAACGGCTGAGGAATGTTGCCTGTCAGCAGAGAAATTAAGAGATCATCCCTCTTGTTGGTCTCTTTAACTTGTGTGTTTGCTGCCAGCCGTTGTTGTGGTATTAAGCATACCCAGCATTGGCAAATGCTTCTTCCCAGGTCACGACTGGGAGATCAGTGATCTCTAGTAACATGCTTTCCAGGACTCTGGAAACTGCCTCTTTAACTCATCCTTTTTTTCCCTTTTGTGTAAGACATCAGGAGTATCAGATGCTTACCCTAAGGAAGGGGTTGGCCTGAGCTCTGTCTGCAGGTTTCCACAGGTGGAGATCATCTCATGTGACTCCCTGGCTAAGTCTCCAACGCTGTGAGTGCTCGTCAAGGCAAGATAGGACTTTATAGGGTTAGTATTACTGACCCCTGCCTGACTGAGTGCTCAGGTCTCCAGTACACCTCCCCTCTGTACAAAGCAGGATTCTGCTGCCCTTTCTGAATCGTCTTTCACAAGGGAAGAGAAGATGCCATACCTGGATGTATTTAAGCCCATGTCAGCTTGCTTACTGCTATGCTGAAACACAAAAGGACAGTCTTGTTGGTAGCCACTGCCCCAGCAAAAAAAACTGGAGAAAGCCTGAGATTTCCTTACAACTCTTTCCCTGTTTCTTATACTGGACTCAGACTAAGCCTCCTTGTGGATTTATTCTGTAGTTTTCCTCCAAGTTACCATGCAGTTTCAGCTTAGGTGGAAAATTTGCCTGTAGTTGTTCTTCCCAAAACCACACATCTCAAGGACTGTGCCACAGCTGCATGCATAAGCTGTGACAGTAATCAAGAGTTTAGTCCTGTGCAAGTAAAATGCTTACAGCTACTTGCAGACAGAGCCAAAAGAACAAGAACTTGAATTATTTCCTCTAATACAGGGTTACATCAAGATGTGCCATGAAATCACTAAGGTGGTTCCTCTCGTTGTTTGGGCGTAGTTTAAAGTTCATGCAGCATTGGGGACCTCCTTTGGGAGTGTCTCCCAAACCCCTGCCAGGTGACTGGAACGCCATAGACTCCTTCAGCAAGTGCTGTGCCACTTCAGAAGATGCATTTAGCAAGGCACACATCATCAGAGTACCCTGAACCCACGTCTCTGCCAGTGGAGCTTTGCTTTAAAGGCCCTCCAGTGGAACATACATGCAGACAGCTGCTGGAGGGAACAGGGAGGATTTCTAGGGGATGGACTTCTTCAGGTTGTACTGTTTAAGTGTATGTTTTGCATCTTTTCTCCCTCTCTCTTGCAGTGCCAGCTGTTCTGGGAGTCTCTCAGTCAATGGATCAGAACTTTGAAGAGCAGTAAACATGAGCCTTTTTTTTAAAAAAATTGTTTATTTATTTATTTCAGTCCTTGGAATGGAAAGACAAGTGCAAGCTGTCTTTCCTTGGCTGGGAAAGACAAGTCAAATGCATGGTAGAGAGTATGAGTACGGGAAAGATGCCGAACAGGGAGCTTGCAGTAGATTGTGTGTATATATGCAACAACTCTTGAAAACTCTGGTAACGTGGAGATGGCTTTTCTACGTGTCAGCATGCAAGTTCACACTGACATGTATATGCTGGCAATGTAGATTTTAGAAGACTTCAGCTGGTAGATTTTACTCAGGAACATTTTTTCTTCTCACTTTTCCACTGATACAGTACTCTGGTAATTAGGATAAGGTTTTAATACTGAGTTTACTGGAATATTTTGTAAAGGAAACACAAAGATGACAGATTTTTTTTTTTTTTTTTAAATTAAAAAAAAAAAGTTCTGCCTAGATATACTTTCTGAAGGTGAGGCGTATGTGGGAAGTATGCTTTCCTCAAGGAGAGGTGTAAGAAGTAAGTCAGAAGTCTTGTGATTACGTACACAGTTGTTTATCTTAAAATGAATAGGCCTTCAGCATGTCATTTCCAGTAGATGCATTTTATGTTTGATATATTTCTTTTGGTAGATTGAGTCAGAAATACGTGTAGGCTTTTTGGTAGTGAATAGGTTTTATTCAAGAATGTTGTCATACATAGTAGGATTCTGTTGCCAAAGAACACGGGATGTAGAAATAACCTGTCAAATAGGTAGCTTAGTAGGTTTGATATTCCAAATTTGTCATTAAAACAATTACATGCTTTTCTTCAAGGGTAACCGAGAGCTGCAATTTCATTTTATTTCCTAGTCATCTGCAAGCTTAGGCAAACACACCTTTTCTCTGGGAAAGAAATGTAACTTCATTAATTCCTCTGCATCGTAAAGACAAGGAAGGGGCGTCTGGTGTTTAAGAAAGCGTACATTGCAATACCGAATGTAATGCTGGCGACAGAAGGTGTCCTGGCCAGTAGATAAAAAAATACATAGTCAGTTTTCTGTCCTTCCAAGAGAACTTGTGTTATACACAACTTCAAGAAAGGACTTATGTTATTGTGTATGAAGCTAGGGAAACCCAAGTGTGAAGGAAGGGAATGATACTTGGTATCTTGGCAAGTACCTCATGCAGGCTTCACAGAAGGCCTCTTGGCTTTGCAAGATTGATATTGCATGTTGTTCAGAACCTGGGAATCAACAGTATCTGAAAGAATTGGTGAAAAAGTTGGTACAGAAGTCTCTAGCCCATTATTTTCTTAAATTCATTAGCTAGTAGTGAGGAAGGTGACATTTCCCCAGTATGTAAATCTGTTCTGGGTTTCTGTTCTGTGACTTGAAATTTTTTGCAAGCACAGCTGAAGGAAAAGCTTGGGTCCCCCCAGCAACTGGATTAGTAACATTTATATCGGTCTGTGAAACCTGACAAGAAATTGAGTGTGGAATATCTGACTCCCAAAGAGACTGTTTAAACAGTTCTCTAATCTGTTACAGAAAGGGCTTGTCCTTTTTATTCCTGCTTTATGTCTCTGTCCTTGTAGCTGCTTATTGAATGTTGTCTCAAGGCTCAGTTATATAATAAATAGATTTTTTTCCTCTCTCATGTTGTGTATTTGTTTAGTTACATTCAGAATGCAGTCACAATTGTTCGAGTGCCTTGTCTGCTTAAAGCATCTCCGCTATCTTGTTTCCTCCCACTCCTTCCATTTAGGAGACTGAAGAGAAAAATGATCGTGCTTAAGTCTTACAAAGTACTGTTTTGTTAGCTTCCAGCTGACCTTTCTGCTCTGTAAGCATAACATTGAAAGGACATAAAAATGCTGGCTGTCCAAAGAACAAGGATGTTGTTATAAACTCGAAACCTCAGAGTGATATACAAATGTTTACTTTTCCTGATAGCTTGAGATAGTTTGTCTTCTGATGAAAAAAAAATAAAGTTTTAAAAACAATTACCATCACTGTAGAGTGAAAAGAAATAATATGTTGTATGTGTTCAAAATGGAACCGCTTACTTCTGCTTATGTTGAAAGTTACTCAGTTCCTTGTTGTTTTATGCATTCTGAGTTCTCATTCCATGGGTGGTAGCTGATGATAATGCCTGCTTGAGTGTTGGTCATAGTGGAAATAAAACTATGGCATTTGTTGTTAGTTAAATAAGTAGTGTGCCTTCATTCATTAGTGACTTCTGGGAAGGTAGTTAAAAGCCAGTTTTGAAGACATGGCTGTGAAATTTTGGGTAGAGAAGCAACCTCTTTATGTCAGACTCTGACATCCTGTTCTGAATTCTTTGGATATTGAGAAAAATATTAGTGAAGCAATTCTAATAGACCAGCACCTGTGGCATATAGTCTTGCCATCTCTGCTTGTATCATGGTCTGAAATCAGAATTTTCTTACTGAGAGTATTTGTCAAAGCAGCAAAAATTCTTGTACTTGAAACCAGTTTTACTGGGAGAACAAGCCTTTACCTTGTTGGGAAAGCTAAAATAGGAGAAGCAAAATAAAGGTGAAGGTTTGGTTTTGGATCACTGGTAAGAGGAGACAAACATCATCAGGCTGTTTGCTCCTGTCTTGCCAGGATATGCAAATCATGTTATTCTAGGTACCCATTTGCTTTCCACCATCTCATTTCTCATTTATGTGGCTGTATTATGGCTTCCTTTGAACATACATTCTTTGGAGCAAGAATTACACTTGCCATATATATTTTGCCCAGTACGGTGCCTTAGGTTTTTTCTAAGTCTTATTTAAAAATATTAGTGTTTAGGTTGCCTTGACACCCCAGCTCAGGAAGTTTGACAGTCTGGGAGGAGTACAGTACCATTTGTGTTCATGACTCCCTTCTCCTGTCGTTTGGATGTCCGTAATGGCATTTCAGGGTGCTGCCTCTCTAGTATTGAGCTGTTGTACTACAGTGCAAAATAAGAGCCTGAACAAATGTGCCATCCAGGAACTCCCTGTAATGCGCCTGACTGCAGCCTCTAGGCAGCGTTTGCCCTTTGGGGGTGTGTCATGCCTGTGTTGAGTGGGTCTGTGCTTCCTACCAGCTAAATCTGTGGAAAGTTAGTGCTTAACCATCAAGTGGGTTTGTAGTCAGCCTGCTTTTGAGGCCATTACCACTCCAGTGGTTACTCTTGATTTTTCTGGTGCTTGTCTGAAAGGTTAGCTGTTGTGAATGTGCGATGTTTGAAAACAAAAATCATCCTTCTGTTTAAGTCTATTATTTTACAGCTAAACTTAACAAAAAAATAAGGATCATGAGAGCCTCTCATGGGACTTTTAATTGCCTTTTTATTTACTGTTTGTGCGGACCTGCCGTGCTGTAATTAGAATTTTACAGTGGGGAATGATCAAATAGAAAATAATGAGCAGCAGTGCTGACTGGAAGTCTAGCTCACTTTCCACCTTTTGTTTTACTGTCAGGAAATGCTTATATATTATTTTAGCTTTAATAGGGACTATTCTTGTGCTTTTAAAAGATCTATGCAATTATGTAAATAAATTAGGCCATTATGAGTAAACGTTGCTGACGTTTTTGAATGTAAAATATTTCTTTTTACAGTTATTTTATGAGCATTCGCTTGTAGCTGTGTCAAGGTTAATGATACTTCTAGAAGAGCCTGACATTTCTAAGTCTCGTACAATTTACCTAGGCTGTACACATTTTCTGACAGTATCGATGCAAATGGATAGGTAGCTGTATGTTAATAACTTCTGAAGACTTTGGGTTAACATTGCTTTTTCCCTTCTTTTTTTGAATTAGTAGTACAATATCGGCCCTTATGGCTAATTCCTCTACTCCGCCTCATGGTGCATGTGAGAACCTGTAGTAAGAAAAAGCGTGTGTAAATTTATGGAGACCTTTATTTTGATAATGTTAACTTTTTTGGCTGTAATTTTTTGGTTCTGTTTTATGTCAGAATGGGCATTTACAGTAATAAAGAAATACCTATTATCTGTATTTTTTGTAGTGTTGGAGTGCTCTGTGCATATGCTGCCAACCAGCATTTAACTAACCAAGTCCGAGGAGCAAAGAAACTGGTTAACAGTAATTTTAAAGATCTGAAAATTTTCCTTAACAACACTCCAGCGGTAAAGTATTTTTTGTTTATGTCGAATGGGGGTGGGAGGGAAGAGGTGTAAGTAAGAAATATTGCAGAATATAATTGTTTCTTTCTATTTGATATAAATCACACCTGCAGTATTTTGTTTATTCTTTGTGTGTCAGTCTCATGAAGTAGAATAAATGATGCAAGGTAAGACATCTTCACATAGCAGTAAATGTTTGGGAGTTATCCAGATGGATCAGCATTCTTTGAGCAACTTTTGAGCTGTACTCCTGGAGTATGCTGTGATGATGCTTGTAGGCCCTTTTCTTCTTATTGAACTAGTGTCGATTGGTAGCAGAAGGTGAATCATTTGGAAAAAATATGGTTTTAAAAGGAATACAAATAAAAAAAAGATATTACATGAAAACTTGGATTTCTTGTTGCTCTTCCCTGTTTCCTTGTATTTTGAACTTACTTGTGTGTGGTCTGGGAGTGAGCTACAATAACTTCTTTTCCAGAAGTATTTTTGACTGTTTTTTTCTTTAAACCAGTGTCATACTGTGCCATACTGAAAAGGAAGACTTCCGTCCTTTCTACTTTCAGCCTTTCCTTAAAGTCCCAAAAGCAGTCCTCTGCATATCTTTTTTTGCATTGAAAGAAAAAAAAGAAATGCTAGTAAGGAAGACTTGTAAACTTTCCCATGTACAAATTTCAGTTCTTTATGGATTAGGAGGAAAGAAGTCCAACAGTCCTATTATCTTGGCTTTCATTAATTAATTAAATTTAGTTTAATTAATCTTTTACTTGCACGTGACTGATAAATTAGAAATAGGTGGAATTCACACAGTTATGTGGGTTCCACGAGTGTGGTAGCATCTCAGTGACAGTAACCCTGGGCTCTCATAACCTATCAGTTGTTTTTTGGCTGACAGCACTGTATGAGAACAGGAGACATCTGGGGGATGCCATTAAATATTTCCATATCTGGAGTTGTTTCCTATACAATTATTTGTTTGCACATGGTGTTGTGGCAGTCCAGTGATGGCGGTGTATGGCAGGAAGTGGAGTTCATGCCAACCACCTCTCCTGAAACAGAGTGCCTTTTGTCAGTCTGGAGCTGATTCAGGGCACAGGAAGATGTAATTCGGTTGCATCAGGAACCACTAGACTCCCCTTCACAGCACGCTGAGTGCCATCAACAGGAAACATTTGAAAACACAGAAAATCTGTTACGTAGAAGTAACTATCTCAATAGAGAAAAAAAACAGACACTAGCTAAAAAGTTAATAAAAATGGCTGAATTACTGAATTTAAGTGTCAGGACTGGAACATTTGTGCCAGGGGTTCCTCAAAGTCTAAGTTAGGTAATAGGTTTTTAGTTTCTGTGCTGGATTATTAATTTTTCTTCTTTAGACTTGATGGCACTTAACAATGCAGTCATCAGATATATCTTCTAAGTCATTTTGACAGACAAGGTACATGGGTATCATGTATACACACACATTTATAAGAATTTCTTAAGGATAGGAGAAGGACTTCAGCTTCTTGAAAAAGTTGTAGAATCCAGCTAATTGGCTATAAAGCTGTGAAATCCTAACTCATGTCCTTGACTCAACAGTATGAGGTGTACAGCATATAAGAGGATTTGTAAAAAGAAGTCACGTGTTAAGAGTTCATCTCATAGAAGATTTGCAGACTATGAGTATTGAGTGATAACACAGTTATACAGAATCGCCTTTTGTCTGTGGCATTGCTGGAGACAATGCAAAACCTGTAGCCCTGCAAAATTTTAGTCCTCAGGTTAGCCTAGGACAACAAAACAAACAAACAAAAATATACCTACAGCTTTCATAATAAGAAACTCTCAATTTTTTTCTCATTTTTTTGTAGAAAAAGGAGATCTGCCTCATACTTTTGTCACTTAATTACATCCACTGCTGTATGATTGATAGGTTGGTTTGATGGTGGTTTTTTGTCTGTTACTTTTTTCTTTAGTTAGAAACTGCAAGCCAGATACACTTTTGGTACACATGTGAGTCACATTTAAAATGGAAACCCCATTTGTCAAGTGTGTTAACCTGTACATTACCTTAATTCAATTGGGGTAGGATTCATAGTGCATTATTTTAAACATGCAGAAATCAGTGAAGGTTGTTTGATGACTTTTCAAAATTAGTATAGTAAGATTTCCACTTGGGATGGTTCTTCGATAGCATTTTGTCCAAACTCAGGATCTGGTGATAACTAAGCTGCTGTTTCATATTGTTACAGTGTCTTGGCAGAGCCCAGGTTGTGACTGGGCCAAACCCACCTAAGGGTAAGGAAAACTATTTGCATTAAGACAGAGCAGCCAGCTCCTTTTCACAAGGGAAGCTCTGAGCCCAGATACAAGCCGGTCCGGTTGGTGAATTGCTTCAAAATAACCACCCCATCAACTTGCCATGTGTCTCTCTGTAAAGGAGGAACTAAAGCCACTAGAAAATTAAATAGCAGAGATGAAGACGTGCAAAACCATATTGGCCTGGCTGACATGAAGCCGTCATAAGGCCATAGTTCCTGCTACTTAACACTTCTAAGCAGAATCATTTACACCAGAGATGTTCCAATTAGGTGGATTTCCCAGTTAAACACATCTTTTATTATGTGCAGTTCTGCCAAGGTTTTAAAATACTTAGTTAACTGAAAGCAGTAGAGAGCCAGGATTTGGGGGGTTTGCACAAATATTTTGATTGTTTCAAAGTGGCAGTTTGACTCATTATTTAAAAACATTATTTCTTTTCCAATCATTTTAATAGGTTTTTTATCATCTTCTTTTCAGCAAATTGAGTATTTGGTGAGCCAGTACAACACAACTAAGGATAAAGCACTCTCTGACCTAAATAGTAAGTACTTTGATTTAACGGAGGTTAGTGATGTGTATTTAAAGACTTCAACAAGATTATGTGAATAGCTCATAATGCAAAGTGAATTTTTATTTATGAGAATACGATTTTCAAGCAGAAGTGCTGTTCTCAGTGGTAAATGAGACTAAAACCTTGTTGTGGTTTAACCTGGCAGGCAGCTAAACACCACACAGCCATTGGCTCACCTCGCCACCCCAGTGGGATGGGGGAGAGAATCGGGTAAAAAAAAAGTAAAATTTGTGGGTTGAGATAGACAGTTTAATAGGACACAAAAGGAAGGGAAAATAATAATGATAAAAGAATATGCAAAATAAGTGATGTACAATGCAGTTGCTCGCCACCGGCTGACCAGTGCCCAACCCGTTCCCGAGCAGTGGTCCCTCCTCCCAGCCAACTCCCCCCAGCTCTATATGCTGAGCATAACGTCATATGGTATGGAATAGCCTTTTGGTCAGCTGGGATCAGCTGTCCCAGCTGTGCCCCCTCCCCTCCCGGCTTCTTGTGCACCTGGCAGAGCATGGGAAGCTGAAAAGTCCTTGGCTAGTGTAAGCACTACTTGGCAACAACTAAAACATCACTGTGTTATCAACATTATTCTCACCCTAAATCGAAAACACAGCACTGTACCAGCTACTAGGAAGAAAATTAACTCTATCCGAGCCAAAACCAGGACAAACCTAAAATTATTTTCACATAAAATGTCTCAGAGCTGGTGTAATGCATATTATTTCCTGAAATAAAAGTCTTTTATTAAATTGCTTATACAATAAGTCAGGCTAATATTTTATTTTCTTTTTTATAGTTCAGTAACCACTAATATTTAATGGTTTTTTAGAATATTATTCCTCAATTTTTAACTGTGGAGCCAAATGTCAAGGAACAGAGCTACTAGCTCTTTTGATGGTTCCAGTGAGTGAGATCTCTCTGTATTTGTTTATTTTTGTTGTTATACCTTTGTCCTCTACTCAGCTAGAAGGTGAGGTATAAGCTTATCTTCTTTCTAAAGCTGCTTAACATATTTGCCATTTCAGAATGAGCAACTGAAGAGCAGGAGATAAACCTTGAAATACAACTGCTGCGCTTTCCCCTTCAGCACAGTTACAATACAAGGCATCACCTTTTAAAGCTCTCAGTAAACAGAAACAACCAAACTACTGATTTTTTTTTTTAATTTAAGCATCGCTTTCCACAACTCATAATAATAGAAAGGACTGACAGTATTCAGTGCAGATTAGGATTCAAGATGCACTGTTAGCAGGTCTTAATAAATGTACAGGACTGCATTTCATACAGAAATACCAAAACCAGTTTTAAACAGGATTGTTGCTGGGATCAAACTATGCAACTGTGGCAGCATGTCACTTATGAATTGACCTATTATGCCCAGAATCTATGCTTCTGTCTAGGTTTAAAACATATTTTACAGGTATTTTCAATGCAGCCAGCTTGGTGTACCCTGAGGTCAATGTGTCTTGTCTATATGAGGCTACTAAAACACATCGAATGTGGTTGTGAAAATAGCAGTAGTAGTAGTAGTCTTCCTACTTGATTCCCGGCAGGAACACTCTGGTCTAAAAAATGTGTGTCATCTTTAAGTCAATAATAATAATAATAACAAAAATAATAAATTGACATCTGCATTTCAAGTACTAGCTTGTAGCTTCCCAGGCACTCCAAACTAAATTTCAAATTCAATATTTATTTGTTCTCAATGCCAATTTAATATGTTAGTTAACAGGAACCTAGCTGGATCTGTGATGAGAGTGCTCATCAATAAATAAAAATAGTTTTTATTTTCTTGAAATACCAGAATTAAGTGTGTGACACCTGGGGACAAGAGGATTTCATTCTAAGGGAATCAACAGTAGCATACACCTCGAGAGAAATGTAGACGAGTTCAGTTTGCCCACCCTAAGGAAATGCTGAAGAGTGTTTTCTGCTTGATAAAAATTCTCATCCCAAGCCATATATGACAGTGCTGACAGTAATGGATGCTTCTGTACCATGCAGTATTCCCATCTCATCAAAAGCAAAAAACTAAAAAAGCTGTTTGCCATGATCTTAAAATGGAGGGGACCCGGAGACTACCTAAAGGATATGTTACATTAAGATGCTTCACCAAAATTTGCTCAGCATTTGTCTGTCTTCTTGCTGAACTAAGCTTCATTTCTGTTTGTGGGCACTGAGACAGGAGGATTTGGAGGTGGGGATAGCAGTGGGTAAGCATGAAGCCAGCACTGTGAGCATCAGCGCTGAACGCACTGCGTGACGGGGCAGGGACTGGCAGACATGTGCTTAACACGCTTAAGGGATTTCAACAGAGATGGCTGGCAGGTCTGGGTTGTGGGTGGGTGACCTTGACATTGCTGGATACATGAGAAACAGGAGAAGGGAAAAGAATTTGTTTTCTTGTTTCTCTTGCACTACAAAAACATAGCATGGAGTGAAAGAGTGCGCCATAAAACTCCTGTCCAGATGTTGGACCTCTTTAAGATAGATTGTAGAAAAAAAATCTGTTTCAAAAAAAGTAGTAAATGCAATGAGATACATATTTTGGAGTTCATTGATATGTTATGTGTTTTTACCTATATGGTCAAGTCCTAGTGAATATTCTCTGCCATATGTTGATTTAATGCTTTCATTTATAGACCTATAGCTAGCTAAAGGAGATCTGCGTTCCTGCATTATCTCCTGTCACTAAATTCTGACTGCCAGGCCTTAGAGAAATTTTAGTAATATATGTATACTTTGTTAAGTAAGATTTTGACAGCACCTATGCTAAGAGGTAGTTTAAATTGAGCTAGTGTGTAATGGGATTCTTATCTCTCCATGCTACAGATGTTGGACCTTTGCTTGGAAGTAGAGTTCAAGAACAGCTGGGAAAAGAAGTGCGTCCCGCACTTGATGCAGTTCTGACAATGGCAGGAGGTAAAGATGTACATATTGTTGTATTAATGTTTTGTCACCATGGTAAGACAGGCATCATCTTTCTAGTGCACAGCATGGAATGGCTTTATGCAGTACCATGGTTCAACTTCCCATTTTTCTACAACCCTTGATGTTTCTTTTAAACTGAGGATTTCAGCTATTTTAAGGTTTATAAATATATTTAAAAACTAAATCAAGATTTATGTGCCATTGTTGATACCTAGTTTCAGCAGTTATTGAAGAGAGGTGAAATCTGAATTCCCTGCTCCAGGTAGTAGTCCCTTTCCATTGAATATAAGGGAGACTAGGAAAGCTGCTTTAAGAGCTGTCCATAGGGCTTTGCAGGCTAGTCTTCGGCAGGTCAGGGAATGAACATACAATGGCCCCGTCCTGTACACTGCCAAGCCTGTCATTAGAGTGCTCACCATAATTTCTTCATTGTGTCTTTGAGTGTAGCATTGCTCATGCTTAGTTCTGTCTCTCTTTAAAGAAAATAGTCTATTATTATTTTTTCTATTTAAGGGTTTTTTTGAGGAATAAGGTACAGCTTATAGAGCAAAGGGAAAGGCATCTGTGAATTTGAGTCACTTTGGGTTTTTTACCCATGGATTCTTTCTCATTCACTCGTCATCATTCTCCTTTTTTGCTTTATTTCTCTTATTTGTCTTGAAGTCAAAGTGGAAAGGGCTATCAAAGGTAAAAAATACAATAAAACCTTGTGTTGTGTGAAGTGCACTTTATTTTTGTAACTTGTGTATTTTTAGTTGTATCTGTGTGCTTTTTTGTCTGCTAAACAC
Source organism: Morus bassanus (assembly GCA_031468815.1). NCBI lineage: Eukaryota > Metazoa > Chordata > Aves > Suliformes > Sulidae > Morus > Morus bassanus. The sequence continues at coordinate 68,230,626 of CM062570.1, forward strand.
CTGTTCAGTAGTTGTTTTTTTGGTTTAGTGTGATTGGAATGAAATCTAAAGCCAGACAGTGTTGAACACTCATTAATGCGTGCTGATGCAGCATGATCTCTTTCCCTTTCATCTTGCAGCTACATAATTTGTGAGTTGGATTATAACCAAAATACTGAAAAAAAACTGTTATGTGGATATGGGCTTTCTTTTAATTTTTAATGACATAGTGTTAAAGTTCTTTACTGAAACCACTGGGTAAGGAGAGGTACGGAAAGGGTAGAAAAGAGTAATCTGGGGAGTGGATAGTATCTCAATAAAAGTAGCCTGAGCACAGTCATTTGTTTGTAGGAAAACATATGTGATGTATTTTTATGTGCAATAAATATGTATTTTGTGCTAGAGGGTTTTTCTGGGAGGGGGCAGGGTAATTTAAATCAGTATTGTTAAAAGTATCATAGCATTTACACATGTGCGCTTTCTCTTCATATCTGTATCTATAGTCTGTTTTCTAACTAAAGCTTTTTAAACAAACTTTACATCCTTACAGCCATCAGAGAAACGAAAGAAGCACTGGAAAATGTGAGCGTCTCTGTAGAGGTTTTGCAGGAGGGAACAGAGAGGCTTCATGCAAACTTGACAGATGCTAAAATGCATCTAAGCAACACCCTCAATGATTCTGCATGCTCTGCGGCTCAGGCTGCCTCAACTTGCAATATCATCAGGAATTCATTAAACCAACTGAACATCAATGCCAATTTTAGTGGGGTAAGAGAATATTTTTCAGACTTATACAATGTGATTGCCTTGAATAAGCCCAGTAGTATCTCTGCAACTTAATGGCTCGGTGTGCGCTGTCACTTTTGAGATAAGTGACCTTCCTTATTCTGTGTTTCTCGATAATTCTAGTCACTGTTTTCATCTTATGTGTAGAAGAAGATAAAGTGTGTGTCAAGCAGCTACATTGAAGTGCTGCTCTGGGCAGTGTAGTCTGCCGTCCCAAAAATACTGAGGTTAAGCTTTGCTTTTGTACAGCAAAGGTTTCAGGAGTGTGCTAGAAAGATTCTACTACAAATTGTCTTTTTAGTTTCTTTACTCTCTTTCCTACCTTTGAAATATTTAGTAAATTAGCAAGACTACTACTTTGATGTGACTTAAGAATGCTTTTTGTTTCCTAGTTGCCAGGAGTGAGCTCACAGCTTGCCAAGGTCAATGATGTCCTTAAAATAGACCTTTCTAGTCTGGTTCAAAAGGTAAGTTTCTTGACAGGCTTGTAGACTGTTAGTTAATAAACTGGGATGCTTATGTATCACTTGTTTTCCCTTGGCTTTCTCAAGCAGAATTCTCTTGTTCCCACCTCATCCTGCCTCATGGTGGGTATCTCTCCTTACTATTCCATTGTTTGGCCAAGATTTAATATTTGAAAGTATGAATGTAGTGCTTTATATCCCCAGGATACTACAGATCAAAAATGTATTGCTAATTGTCTGCTTGAAAGAACAATCCTTAAAAACCAAAAAGGCAGGAACATGGATCTACTAGCATGCTCTATATTTTTTGCTTCAAATTAAAGAAAAAAAAATCCACGCTCTCCTAATTAGTTGTATTGTATTCCAGCTATTTTGAAATACATCTTTCAAATTCTTTATGTGCATATTTGTTACTAAATCTGGTGCAATGGGCCTAATGTAATTGCTATTAGTGTTTTTGGAAGACTATCCACAAAACACCATGATTTTCACCTAGAAAAAATGACTTGGTTTGAAGCAGTTTAAAAGTCTGGCAATAACGTTTGCTAGGAATAGAAAGCATTTTCTGAAACCAAATGCTGTGTATAGGAGGCTCAGACCCCTGCCCGCTTCTGAAGTGATCCGGCCTGCAGGAAGTAAGACCTCAAGCATCCACTGCAATGGCTTCTCCTCTCTGTGCAGATGAGCTACTGAGCTTCGTCCCCATGGTTTAGACTTTTTCTCCCCTTCTTGCTAAAGAAAGCTTTGCAGTGTCTTTAGAGGCAGTTTGATTTCATTGTTTGTAACATGCGTTTCCTGTTAAGAAGGCATAGAATGGCAAAGAGGAGGTGTTTGACTGGTACCCAGTAACTCCTTTCACTTAGTGAGTCTTCATGTGTGTGTTCTCAGTTTTGTATGAGATAGTTCTGACAGCCAACAGTCTCAATTTTGTGTGAGATAGGTCTGACAGGCAACAGTACTATGAAGTTTGAGATGATTGTGACTGATGCATATGTATTTAAATGTAGATTTTTTTTCAAGGAATACCCTGGAGGGCAAACTGAATCTGAAATATACCTGAGTTCCTATTTTGCTTTGACCGTTGCTAGTCCGCAGTGATAAAAATATAGTTTTCATAGAATTACCACGTACATTTTAGCATGTGTATACTTTCAGTCCTTATATAAAAGGGAAAAAATTGCAAGTAATTTGGCAATGAGAAACTTATTATAATTTTTCCAACTTTTATTCTTAGGGTTATGCAGCATTTAATGATACTCCAGACTTAGTGGTGAATCAAACCAGGAACATTTTATCAGGTGAGGACAAACTGTCTTTTCACTTGGATTGTTTAATGTTGATGGTTTTACATCACTTACTGATGTTTTTGTTTTCTTGTATTGATAATGTATTTTCTGGGCTAAAGATCATTAAAAATGGAAATGTAAAACCTAACTTTTTTTTTTTTTTTTTAAATCTGGTGCCACAAAAAAACCCATAGAAGGCGACTGTGTCTTAATGAGGACCCAAAATTAAATCTAAGAATAGACCATATGGCATTTTATGGAGAAGTTTTATTTGTTAGGCTTTTTACTGCTCAATTAACGAGAAATCTTGGGATCCCAACTGCACACGGACACTTTATCTTTATTTGGTTGAAAAACTAATTTCCCTTGACTGATGTGTCTATGACGTATTTAGGAGTGTGATGTTAAAAAGACTAAACCTGCCTTCTGCTGCATTAAAATGTAGTGGATGGTAAAGGGGAGATAAAAATATGCCTTAAGTATAATCTAAATGCCTGTCTTAATTGTTTTGTTACTTGGGCTTTACACTGTTATTCTTTGACAGTACCTGGACACTTGACATTTGAATAAAATGTAGTATAGTGTATGTATACTAATCTGTTTTAATTTTTGTTCTTGCATTGTGGACCTGTTCTCCAAATATAAACAGCTGTTCCTTGTAAGTTTTTCTTTTTTTTTTCCTGAGCAAAATGAAACACAGTATGTATACAAACATAGTATACTGTGTGAACTTGCCTAAAATAAGCCAGTTTGCTAACACTGATGTTATGCTTTTCATTAGGAAATCTAGTGCAGATTTACTCATTTTCAGTATCTGCTGAGAAGCATAAATACAGACAGGCCATCTTAATTTATCTGTTGGGGTTTTGTTCGTACAAAAACTGAGTTTGAGTTACAAATCAAATAAAAAAATAGTTTTACTAGAAAAAAATTGCATTTATTTGTAAACTTTTAAAAGGAGAGTGTTTTGATACCTGTTTGAATTTAGAAGAGTAAACATCAAACCAAACAGCCAAAAACTTGTCCAGTTGTTCTTTGAGAAAGAGGAAAGTGTTGCCTATACCAAATAGCAACCTGTAGTTATACATCCTGCTGTTTCAAGTATGTTCCAAGTTGAAAGAAGGGGAAGAATAAACAGAAACTGCATTTTACAAATAGACAATATGTATAATAAGTGAATTAATCATGTCTTGGTGTATCTAAACTGTAAGTGTAGAGTAGCATGTTCATTCATAATTTGAGGAAAAAAATGGCTTAATTGATCATTATCTCAAGAGCGTTGCTAACTAATTGGAATGAATTTGTCTAACTAATCTTTTTTAATAAGTTTGAAAATAACTAGTTTAGATTCTCAATATAGGCAGTCTAATTTCTTTCACAGTGTTGTATTCCCAGGGGATGGAGTTTAAATAGATTTTGATCTTTTCATAAACTTAGTGGCTAATTGTCTTGCTCAGTGTTACATTTGCAATATTGCATGAAAAGCAAGATTTAAGCTGGCTAGATAAAAAGTGACACATCCATTATAACGAAAGGAAAGAGAGAACTCTGGCTCGGCATCTACATCATTCATCATTAAACTGAATGCTAAAAATAAAGTGTGTGTTTTAAAATACCATTGTGCTACTTTGAAGCTCAGTGTTTTTGTTGCCTGCTTGTCTCTTCCTCACACTCGTCTTCATGGCTTGCTTGTTACATGTGGCAAATGGCTTCATACAGTATTTTATAATGCATATGTGGAATGTAAATGTCTTTTATGAATCTGTAATAGTGCAATATGTTTATTCTTTTAGATATCAAAAACGTGCTGGAATCCATTGGTTCAAATATCACTACCTTCACAAAAACGCTCCCTGTTCAGAAGATTTTAGCAGATTTGACGCTGTATCTTACACAGAGTGAAGCATACGTTCAAGATTATTTTCCAGTAGTGGAGCAGTATGATTTCTACAGGTATGTACAGGAAATAAGGCAGGAGTGAAGTGCTACCTGTTGTTAACACTTTATAATATTTTCGTGTTCTGTAAAAGCAATTGAACTATTAATGATGAACACAGTGAAGCAAAGATGCTATAAGGCAATTGTTTGATACTGGCATTTTGGTAAAAGCCAAAGCTGCAGCTAGTCAACAACTGGGTGCTCTTCCACTACAGAGCAAGAGGTAGTTTCTGCTCTGTAGGCCTTCAGGTCTTTTTCAGGAAGGATAGATGTAGGTGGATGTCGAAGGTGTCATGCATAAAGGGATGGATTGTTTCACAGTGCCAGGGCAACTTCTTATGTAGGGCTTGTTTTTGTTGAGTTGCAGATAAGCTGCGAGAACACAGGACTGGAGAGGCCTTGAAGTCAATCCCTTTTTATTGCACCCTTTCTAACACAGACGAGGAATAGCAGGGATTCTGTTTCCAACGTTGTAAATCTTTGTGCAACCCTGCTTGTTCCTACTGATGTAATACTTCTCCTTGTGAATGCATGGGTTTATTGTACCTTGAGAAAAACATATTCTTTCTATCTGAGACTTGTATGGCTCCTGTAATTGAATAATAATATTTTGAAGCATAAAGCTTTTCGTTTCATACCATTTAACTTTGTCCAGTTTTCCTCAAGCTCATCAAGTTTTCCCTACATTCTGACACTTCAGCTGATCCCTTATTGATAATAGCTTCTATCTTTGTGTCATAATCAGTTTCACTGCTACAGAATAAGTGTGCTAATGGCTTTAATGCAATGTTAAATAAAAGTGAGCAGAAGACTGAACTTCAAGAACCTTACTTATGACCTTACCCTTTAGCCCATTCCTTACCTGGCAGTTTTTGTGGTGAGCCTTAATTTGGCAAATTTATCAATATTTTCTTTGAAGCTCAGGTTGTGTTTAACCAAATAAATATATTGCTTCATTCTGCCACAGTACACCTCTTTTAATCTTTAGATTCAAAAAAGTGGGGAAATATATCTCATCTGCTTGGCACTTAAATACCCATTCTTGTCAAACCTAGCGTAGTAGTACTTGAAGTACAAATGAAACCAACAAGCCTGTAGTGGTCCAAATTATTTTCTGTCGATCCCTTTCTTAATTACAGGTACATTATTTGTAGTTCTTAATAAGTATTCTTTCATGAATGTGCCTGTCAGCATTAACATTTTTCTTTCTCTTTATTGGCTGTGCATATTCATTATGATACTCCTTTCTCTGATTTTTCTGATTCCTGCTTTCTCTCCACAAAGGTACAGGGAGGAGAAGAGGGAACTTAAGAAACGAGTCTATGATTCTATGAAATACAAGCTGGGAGAAGTGATGATGAAAGGGAAAAGGAAGAGCAGAGGGAGTTAGGAGAGGGTGAAAGGCTAGAATGGTACATAAAATATATAAATACGTGGATGTGCTCCAAATATGTGGACAGATAGAACTGTTATGTGACTTTATAAAAATGAAAGTTCAATTCCTATCCAAGATCTTTCTTCTGATCAAGTTCCATTAACTGCTCTATACATTGAACACATTCCAGCACAGACACACAAAGCCTAGGGTTTAATAGCCTTAAATACATTGATTCGCAATTACAAGCCTAACACACTGTGTGCAAAAAGTAGTAAGCCTTACAGTAAGAGCAGTTATGTACTTCATGACCAATGGCCAGTCCACATTCATAAATTTCTTTGTTGCTTCTTGCATAAATTACTGTTTGAGCATCTGCTGCCTCTGAGTCACTGTCCACTTGGAGCACTTTGACACTTCAGTACAGTCTACCTGCAGTAACGGGAGTTGGGAACACCTTGTTCCTGTGATGTTTGTTCCCCAGCCCTTCAGTAGCAGCTGTCTGTAATCCAACGGCAATTATGTTCTGGCCCAAAATATATGCTAGTGTAGGAAAAGCATTTTTTCATTGCTAACACTTGTTGCTCAAACAGAATCAAGAGCGGGCCAGTTGGGATATAGTATTGCCTGATGTGTTCCACATGCTAATAACCAAGTTCTTTGGCTTTTATTCCTTAGGTGGCTGGGTTGTCTCATTCTGTGCTGCATGGTGGTTCTGATTCTGGTCTTTTACTATCTTGGACTGCTATGTGGCACCTGTGGTTATGACAAACATGCTTCTCCAACAACCAGAGGCTGCATCTCCAATACTGGAGGAAACTTTCTTATGGCGTAAGTTTCACTTATTGGTGAAAAAATAAAATAAAGGTACCTGTAGAAGATTGTTTTTATTGATTTTGAAGGACATATTTATAAAGAGAATTTGTTTTGTTACCTGTGTATATGTGCTGAGAAAAAATAGAACAAAAATAAATATTAATCCCACGTACTTCCACTGAGGGACTTGGGGATTTTGGATTGCTCTTGCATTGAGGATCACAGGTGAATGATAAAACCTCTGAATCTACTGTTTTAAAGCACGTGCTGCAGCTAATGAATTCCTATGTAAGCCCATTTGGAAACTGTAAAAACTAGGAACAGATAATTGAAAATATAAAGGGAATTCGTAGCTTTTTAGTACACTTGGGCACTTGCTCAAAAGAAAAAAAAGCCACGTGAGGAGACAAGAAACACTTGACTTTCTCAGACCACTTTAGGAGGTTTGAGGTTGCTCTTGGAAGTTCCCAGAAGTGGTTTAATATCATTTCTGTTAGGTGCAAGAGAAGATTGCATCTGAAGTCTGTCTAAAACTCTTTTTAGAGCGCAAGGCTAGAGAGTTGAACTTAAAAAAGAAAATGGTATGCTTTTGTGGCTCTTAAACCTAACTGTTAAAAGGGTTTGCACACCCAGTGCAAATGTGAGCATTTTAGATGCGCTTTGGCTGAAGACTATAGGGCTGAAATGTATAAGATGTTTCAGAAGGCAAGAGCATATTTGGAAAACAGGAGTATTTCAACCATCTACCAGTTTTTATTTCTCTATCATAGTTGCTGACTGTTGGCTTCACTGTTGCCTGAAGTATATATACTCTGTTCTTAAAAGCAAAAACTTACCAGACTTATTTCTTTTTCAGTGGTGTTGGATTCAGTTTTCTTTTCTCCTGGGTGCTGATGATTGTGGTGGTGCTCACTTTTGTCACAGGTGGAAATGTAGAAAAACTGGTCTGTGAGCCCTTTGAAGATAAAACTTTATTCAAGGTGAAGTTATTCAAATTATTAAACAATGAACAGAATCCCCATGAGTCCCAATGGTCTTGTCAGTTATGTATGGCGTATTGTTTTTTATGGGACACTTCAAGTGAGTTTGGATTTGGTTTTACTTTCCCCTTACACACTGAATAGAGACATGAATCCTTTCTTGGTGTAATTTGCTTTGCAGTGTAAATACTGCATGCCTGTCTTCCTTTGGAGACACATTTTTCTGTGATTCAGCGTTTCTTGGTGACATGGAGCTTTAATATTCACTTTCTGCACCAGAGAGATTGAATTTGCCATTTTGCTTGTATTTCCATTAGTGGGTGATAAGCTTAAATGTGGGTATGTGTCAAAAGATCTGTCCTGGTTTTGGCTGGGATAGAGTTAATTTTCTTTCCAGTAGCCAGTACAATGCTGTGTTTTGGATTTAGGGTGAGAATAATGTTGATAGCACACTGATGTTTTACTTGTTGCGAAGTAGTGCTTACACTAGCCAAGGACCTTTCAGCTTCTCATACTCTACTGACTGAGAAGGCTGGGGGTGCACAAGAAGCTGGGAGGGGGCACAGCTCGGACAGCTGATCCCAGCTGGCCAAAGGGATATTCCAGGCCATATGACGTCATGGTCAGCATATAAGCTAGGGGAAGGCTGGCCAGGCAGCCGCTGCTCAGGACAGGCTGGGCATTGGTTGGCAGGTGGTGAGCAATTGCATCGTGCATCACTTGCTTTGTATATTCTTGTATTGTTGTTGTTATTATTATTATACTGTTCTTATCTCAACCCATGTGTTTTTTCACTCTTGCTCTTCCGATTCTCTCCCCCATCCCACCGAGGTGGGGAGAGTGAGCGAGTGGCTGTGTGGTGCTCAGTTGCTGGCTGGGGTTAAACCACGACAGTCCTTTTGCATATGAATGAATTAATGAATCAAAAAACTTGCAATTATAGTAACATTGCTGAATTTTGTCTTCTAGGTTTTGGATACTCCCTACTTACTAAATCAACACTGGAAGAACTATCTTTCTGGCGTCCTGTTTAAAAATCCAAACATTAACTTGACTTTTGAAAAAGTGTACAGGTACTAAAGTTATGGTCAAGATTTAATTCAATTTATACATATTGTTTTTCTGGTACCTTCCGTGCTTCATATTTCAAGCACATGCAGAAATCGCACATGTTGCAGAAGACATTCTGATTTTCTAGTGAATCACTAGCAAAAGCAATTTTATCCTATATATGAGTTATTAGAGGTAGTCTGAGAGTAATATTGTATAACGGTAGTAGTTGACCTCTTTGAAAAAATATTTTGCATTTTGAGACCAGCAGAAAAACTAATTACTTGCTTTCTTATAGACTGAGCTTCAAAAAAATACAGCCAGAACCTTTATTTTAAAGGGCTGATTTTCTTAGAGTATGAAAACATTGTTAATCATTTTCTTAACACTTGGTCCTCAAGGTGTTTTTTAGGCTGATGTATGTATTTTTATTTTTACAGTGATTGCAAGGAGAACAAAGGAATTTATACTTCCCTTCACCTAGAATACCTGTTCAATATCAATGAATTTCTAAATATTAGTATGGTAAGTAAAGAAAGCATGAGCGAGTTCATGATTATTTTTGAAGGCTGGAGAGGTGTTTGCTCTTCAACAGTGTCTGGGGTTTATGGGATTTTGGTTTTTATATACAACACATCTTGCAAGGAGGCAAGAAATGTTCAAGCTTATTTGAAAGAAAGAAATCTATTAATAAATAAGATATTCTTTACCAGTCTTGGTAGACCATAGAAGATTTTCTTATGTGTTTTTTTTATGGGTGCTGATAATAATGTTTTTAATTTTGAAACTTGCATGGAAGACTCAAGTCTAGCATCTTCCAAAGGGTGCTTATAGTGTTTAATGAGAGTCTTGTTCTCTATATAAATGCCTTTCTTGGTGTGTTGTCTTCTGATTCCAGTCAGATTTATGTTGATCCGGGATATGATATGCTGTGCTCCGAAGAATGGTTCTGAATTCAGTGGGAAGGGGTTGGGATAAAACAAAATCTTTTCAGTTAAGCTGTAATAATACATGATTGCACTGTCATTACATGATTCTACTAATTTTGGGGTTGCCTATAATACTAATCTTCATTACAGCAACCCCCTACGGGACCTGTGTTCTGTTCTGCCAGGCACTGTACCCACACTTACTAGATAAAGTCCCTGCCCCAAAAAATATACAATTAAAATGAACAGGAGGATTCACTAAGAGGGAAAATTATTTTGAGTTTCCGCAACAGACTAATGTTGGAGGCTGCAAAGGAAGTCAGGCTTCCAGATGCCTCATCTATTGCTCTGCAGCCTGTGCAGGACAGGTGACGTTTTAGATTTGGGTGCAGTGCAGGAAGACTTCAGGTAACAATAACCAAGTCATCTTGAGTCACCACTAAACATATTTAGCAGAGTCTCATCCAGTCCTGTGGCCAATACAGCAGACAATGTCTGTCCTGGCTACAGCTGAGATACTGAATTCTCTAGGTTTCCTTGATTAGGGCCAGGGGTAGAACTTAAAATTTTTAAGGATGACATTTCCTGGAGAGGAAAGAGAATTCTGTTTTATCTCAGTCTCCTCTTAGGAGGCACTAACATCCATTCAGAGAAGCCTGCTTAAAACATAATGGAAGGAAAGTAATTCATTGGAATGAAAGATGCATAGGTGGGTTAGAACATGGCATGGCTAGACTGTGTCTATACTGCAGGGAAGGCAAGAACATTGCTTGGTGGATTCTGTTAAAGTTAATTGCATTAAACTGATGTAAGCAAAAATCAATGTGTGCTGCTTCACGGAAGTGATGAGACAGCAAAAACAAGATGCTTTGGGGAGGCGGGGGCTATAGAGGAATATGCACTGGGTGCAAACTACTTTTGTGCTTTATTTTGGTTCCCTCTCAGTATACAGAAGATGTAGCACTTAAAATTGAACATATTCAGATAAACCTCAGCAAAATCATTCTGCTGGATGAAATTGGGAAGGAGAATCTTCTGAATTTCAGCTCTTCAGGAATAGAAGGGATAAACTTTGCAGCATATTTAACAGAGGTGAGACTATAGTAAACTTGAAACAAGACCGGGAAATAAATAAATAAAGACTGGGAAATAAAATGAAATGTTTAACAATGGGCAAGATGGGAGAAAAATCTGGTTTTATGTGAAAGGGCATGTTTTGAAGAATCACAAAACTTGGATCAAAAGCAATTCAGAAGTTAAGGTCAATAAACATTTAAAGAAATAAAGGGTAGACAAAGTAGGTGGTGTGGTTAAATGCAAACAGTCTGTGTATGCAATAATATCATACTCTTTTTCTTTCCCTACTGTTCACATCTTGTTTCAGATCAACAAAAGTGTTACCAAGGTTGATCTTCTGTCATTTGCTAATGACTTACAAGCAAGAGCAGACCAGCTGGTAAGTTTAATTCACTAAAACAATAATACATAATATGTATTGTTTATATACTAGATAAGTATAAATACACAGCCAAGTAGTTAGACTTCCTTCTTGCACTTCAGACACTTATGTACATGATGCAATGTCACGTAAGGAAAAACTTTCAAGAACAATGCTGCATATGAGCTGTATTTTAAATATTGCTAATTATTGACTTTTGTATGCTAACTGTTGTAGGATTTCTGCTTTGGAAGCGTAATTTCTTAAATCCCGCTGTTTGCTTAAGAAATGAGGGGAGTACTCTGAGTATTTTCTGTGATGCTGTCTACATTTTAGGGTCCCAGCTGGAACAAAAATTGGTTAGATGATGATGGGAAAGGTGTTTTGAATTAATTTTCTTTCATTTAGTGAGCAGAAGATTTTGCCATTAGCAATAAATTAATACTGTGGCAGCTCATAAGGGCTCTAATGAGAACGGAGGCTCTGTTGTGCAGGGAAAATGTACAAAAGAGATCCTGTCTGCTCTGAAGGCTTTTTGAATGCAGACACATGGACAGTGGTCAGAGGGTAGAGCTACAACATTGCCCACAAATGAATCTGCAGAATGACACAGCTGTGTTGACAGACAGTGAATATTCAGTTGATATGTTTGTGTGCATGTCAAGGTCACTTTATTTTTCAAAATGAGAGTCATAGTTTGGACACACCAAGACAGATTCCTGCATTACGATGTGGGAGAAGCTGTTATGCTGCACATGTACTACAGTTGCTTTGATCACTAAGGGACACAGACAGCAGAGTGAGACCATGCTGATGGAATTTATCAGATATCCATCCCTCTTCCAGGGAGAGGAGGGCACCAGTAGAGGCTCCTGGTGTGTTTATTCCAGCTTTTTGCATAATTTGATCACACCTGTTGCATTCATTTTTTTTTTTCTGCCACACGTGCACTCATGTCAAGGTTAGGCTGCTCATGGGGTTTTTTGTATCGTAGTTAGCACCCTCTCCTAGCACCATGCGAGAGCGCACATTGCCTGATTACTCCTGTGGATTGTCTGCTAACTTAGGCAGATACCAGTAGCTGTGGCCACACTTCACTTCCATTTCCAGTTTTTACTCTGGTATTTTGAATGTTATACAGGTGCGGAGTTTTTGCTGATGTTTTGGAGCTGTTTTCTAAGTGAAAGTTGAGATTCTTCAGACATGTTATATCTTACACAGAATTGCTCTGAGATGTCTCTTTAAAGGTATATTCTACATAGCTCCGTAAAGGAAAATACATTGTGGTGATAGATTGGGTTTTCGTTATTTTTTGTAATACAATCTAAAGGAAGCATTAGAATTGAGAATAGATCAGGCAGAGTAATTTCTTCATATAAAATAAAAAGACAATATTAAATGTGTTCACCGTCACAGTGTACATTTTTATTTCTTCCTTGTGATGCTATTTAATCTATGAAATGTCTAAAAAAAAAAAAAAAAAAAAGCCCCAAGCAACCAAGCAACACCCCCCCCAAACCCCACAACAATACAATGTATTACAAAAATTAGATTGTTTCAAAATTGATACTGGTTTCCAAGGATATTTTATAATCCCACTTTGTTAGTAGTGATAGCTCTTAAAGTTTACAAGAGCAATCAATTAAAAAATAAACTAAAAACATTTGTAATTATTTAACTTCGGGTGTATAGTTTGCGTTTTCTGGCCCCTTACACAAAATTGAACGTATGTTTTTACACGGGAAGGAGCAAATGGAATAAAACTTGCATCAAACCAGGGGGTCAGGGTATGAAGGAGGGAGCAATACCACTCACAGGTGTTACTAGGTAAGTGGATTAAGCTTGTCAGTACCACAGAGGAAGCATCCTGAAGCTGCTCAGTGACCACAGCTGACTGCTTATGTGAACACTGCACAGGAAGCAAACATATCTCTGAGCATTGAGGTCTGCCATTATTACACTTCCAAAACGGAGTTAGCAGTGTGTATTCACTGTGTATTCAGTGTGTATGCAGGAAAGCAAGTGATTTTACCACCAAAAGGAAATGGAAAAGAAATGTATTTCTGATAGTAAAATCAGATCTTACAGTATTTCGCAACAAGTATGAGCCTCAGGCAGGCATTTGGACTTGAAAATCAGGGCACAAACTCGTATCTTCTGACTGGAAGGCGGGAGCCGCAAAAATGAAGAATACCCTTCACAGCTGTCTTTCCAAGTTACTGGCTGAAAATACTTAAACTTCTGTGCCCCTCAGGAAGCAGAGAGTGCCTCAGGGTGATGTCCACAGTGCCCAAAACAAAAGCAAGTACCCGTGACTGGGAAATGTTCGTCCCAGCCAGGGTGCCGTGCTGCAGGGTTCTCGCGATGAAATCTCTTGTGGCGAGTGAGGGGGATGTGCTCACTCTTCTGTATTTAAAATTACTTAGTGCACCATGTGAAAATTCTCTTCAGTTAAATCTGTGCTGATAATGTCATAGTCAGAAAAGCAGTATAATATATCTGTTTTGGTTGCTGAGGTTTGAATTATTAATGTGGTGATTTTTCCCCTCCTTGTGTTGAGGAATTCAGTTTGCCATATGCCATTGTTAGCATCAGTTGTTCTGCAGTGGATGAGTGTAATCTGCAACTTCCATTGTTTTTTGCTTTGTTGGAAAGCTTTGAGACTACTGAACAATACTGCATAATTCCATTTTTTGCAGCCAAAAGGAGCACTGGAAAATGCCTTAAAAGGACACGCAAACAACATTCGAATGATTCATAACCAGCAAGTCATTCCACTAGAGCAAGCTATGGTAAAATATTAAAGCAATATTAAAATGTATTTGTAGAAAATATGAATCTCTAAATCTCTTAAATACAGTTTAAAAAGCTGGACTTTTGTATTATATAAGCACAGATTGCATTTGCGTTTTGTCACTGAAGAGTAATCTGATTAAAGAATATATTTAATAAATAGTTTTCCTACTCATAATATTACTATTTTATAATACTGTCTAAAATCATGACCTTTTTCTTCCCTATTTTTTTCTGTTAACTATTTGTGATTTTATATGAATAAAAGAGGAAGTAGGGGAGAACTTTACAAAATTCTAACCCTAAATTACTCATTTCCTTTTTTGCTTACCGTTTGTTTTCAGTAATAAAACCAGTTATCACTTTCACACTTTACTTCTTGGAGTTAGCAATCACCTAACAGTATTGGAATTGGAAACTCCTGACAGTAGTATTCAGAACCGAAGAAAAATCTTTTTTTATTGATGCTACAAAAGCTGTGAAAGGGCTTCTGCCTGATTTTGCCAGGCACTGATTTGTATAGTATCAAGCTGTGAATCTCATACATGCTAGGTGTTGCTTTTTGCCCTACATAACATGAAGACTTTCAGTTTATGGTAGCATCTGATACAGTATTTCTGTCCCTATCAAAGCCCTCTTGTAGAAAAGCATTAGGTCTTCTGTTCCACTCTGATTCTGTGCTGTTCTTTCCTAATTAATTCCTAATTATTCTCATCTCTTTTTCCTTTTACAAAACTGACTGTCAAGAAATATGTTAAAGCTAGGGTAAGTGCTTTTTCCCTTCTGAAATTGCACAATATAGAATTCTCTGAACACCTGGTTCTGATTTTAACTGTTCTCTCTTCCATCCAAATAAATCTTTCTCAGTTTATTGCTACTAACTTTAGTTAAATCTGAAGTCTTCCAGTACACAATTCATAACTACTTAGTGCTGTCGGTGAAATATTAATTGAACGATTAAAACCACAATATATTAGTTTTAATACAACTGTTGTTACTATATATAATGTGACATGTTGTATTAGAAACAAAATAATCTATAGAAGATCAAAGCATGCATATAATGTCAAAACAGGTGGGTTCTTACCTGTAGTAATGACTTGAATTCCCCCCCCCCTTTCTAACAGAGCACTTTAAATCAGAGCATTAGGTTACTGAAGAGGACATCATCTGAACTTATGGTAAGCTTTTTTTTCTGTCAACAGGAACATTTTTATGTGTTTTAAATCCATCTGCCACATATGCAGGGCATATATTTTCAGTACAGCATTTTCTATTTCTAGTTGGTCTGTTATTGGAAGAGATTGTAATGCACTGAGGTAGTAACAGGAATTTAGATATCTCTTCTGCACAGCTTTTTCTACTGTGGCTTTCCCTTCCTTACAGAGGAGAGAAAAAAAAAAGAAAAAAGAGAATGTTTGGGACATTTTTTGAAGTACGAATTGTAAGCTTAATTGTCACGTGAGAAAATAAACTTCAGTACAGGTCCATATATTGTTATTCATGTTGCTAAAAATGTAGTTTTTTCTAGAATCCTTGAATGCAAAACTTGGGGGGGAACAACCAAGAAACAAGAACGCAAAAATACAACTGAGAAAAGAGAGCTTTGTGATTCACATCCTTAACCACCTCTTGTCCGATGTCCAGCTCCCACTGGGGCCTGTTTCTTTAGCATTGTACTTGCTGCAGAAGCAGGAAGGTAACATCAGCCTCGCTGTGGGAACCTGGATCTGTATAGAGGCTTCCCCAGGGCAGCCCACATTTCCCCTCTAAGTAGCAGCTGGTGCCTGCACCGCAATGAGACCAGCCGCCTGCACGCTCTGCCGAGCTCAGGAGAATGAGCAACAGGATAGTTACTTTTCTGGCCGCAAAGCTTTCTGTCACCACCAGCGTGCCTTGGCTCTGGTAGCAAGAATCCAGCCACGCTAGCTAGCACCTAAGAGTCATAGTCAGAACAGCTTGATGGGCCATACCTACCTGAGTTCTTCCCATTAGGGTTTTCACCCATCCATAGCAGCAGACTGACTAGACTTCCTTTAGAATCTGTGATTTGAACCGGGAAGGGGAGGTAAGAAGCCATGAAATAAGGTGTTTATAAGAAGAGGATGATGTTTGGCCCCTAAATATATTTAAGAAACATCTCTACAGTTTCAGGCTGTATGTACATTATCCTTTGTGTGTGTTCTTTGAGAGACTTTATGCCGTTGTACATATGTTGTAGAAGTGTCTCAGTCCTTTGGGATATTGATTAGCAGCATATTCTAGCTGTATAGAATCATACTCTAGGAATCAAGAGTTCTGGTAGTATATGGCCCACTGTTTTCTTCCTGTGCACTGTGTGTGACTGTAGTGCATATACATACATTGATGAAAGTATTTTACACTTAAGGAAAGGAAAGAGAATGGAAGAGAAAGCTGATCTAGTATATAAATTAGTTACATAGGTTCCAGGAAAATACACTGTTCGTAACCACCAATACCTTCCTTTTTTAGTAGTGAGAGAATTTTGTCAGACGATCATGAATCCTTAGGCAGGCTCGTGTTCTGTCTGGAATTGCATGTTTTGTCAGGTTTTGACAGGACCATGATGCTGATTTATCAAGGGAATAGGTTCTTGACAGTAGCTGCAGAGCCGTTGTAACAGCCTGAAAGGGATTTATTTATATTAAATGCATCTCTTCCTCTCTAGGTTAAGGTGAAAAATGTCATTGGCGCTGTTAATGCTGCCCAGCTTCTCATAAATAACAACGCCTCTGTAGTTATTGTCCAGGTAAGCTTTATTTGATTAAAGTACAGTAATTTATGATGTCATGGAGATAGAGGTTCACTTACTTTTGTTCGCTTACTTTTGTCTGTTCCTAGGAGACAAAAAAGTACATGGATACCATAGTTGGCTACTTTGAGCAATACATTGCATGGGTCAAGGAGTCGGTAAGGTGCATTTACTTCATTGAGAGAAGCTGCATTTTAAAAAAAAACATTAAAGAGCTAAATAATAATAATAAAAATGTTACTTTGATAACGTGTTTTATAGTTTCAGTTTTTAAGATATTTGTACTTATTGTGAAGTGGAAAACTTGTCTTCTATCAATAGTTTTGTTGTGTTTGAAGTAGAATAGAAATTATGAGTTGTGTTGATTGGAATAAAATGCAAATTTAACATAGTATCATTTTTCCAGGGCTAGCCTGAAATCTACCATTTGTGCTAATATTGTGCTCAGCCTGACCCTGCTTAGTTCAAATTGATGTCATTAGCATCTTGTTTTATTTTCCTTTCTTCAGCTGCAGCCTTTGAGAAAGTAAGCTGATGTTTTAAAGATGTGCATGTTCAATTGATAGCATATCCCACTGGAATTTATTTTGAATTTTGATAGGGTGAGAGATAACAATTTAGTAAGCACTATCTGTAACTGTAAGCAAGTTTTAAGATTCTTATTTTATTCTGTTAGATACTTGAAACTATTTTTTTTAATCTGTTTTTCAGATTGCCATGGAGGTAGCAGCATGCAAGCCTATTGCCAATGTGATAGATACAGCAGTAGATATTTTTTTATGCAGCTATATAACTGATTCTGTGGTAAGAAATATTTTCTGTTACTCAAAATTGGGGCATGAAGTAGGAAATTCTTTGAACATAAATCTGCATTTAATTATTCTGGCTAGACTGTTCTGAAGTATGATAATAAAGTATCACATCCAAAGTTACGCAAGGAAAAAATGTTCTGATCTGGATCAAGTCCAAAGCCAAACCAGTGCTGGACTTGTTTTAGGTTCCCATTAAACTTGGCTTCTATTAGCAAGAATTCTGTAAAATAAACTGTTCTTACTAAATTTCTTCCAACTTGAATGGCAAAGTAAATACAGTACTACTGGTTTGGAATAAAAATTCTGGAAAGAATGGTTTTCAGTTTGATTGCTTGATTCTGAACCGCCTTGAAATGGAAAAGCATAAAGATTTGAAGTTTCAGCTGTAATCATTTGTAATTTAAAGGGATGGGGCAGGGGGAGGAATTGAGTGAGAAATATAAAGGAAAAAGTTTCTCAAGTATCTTGCCTGGAATCTAGAAAACCTGAATGAGGTTTTATCACTTGACTTGTAGCAGACAGATCTTGATTCCTTCCTGTACAGTGGAGACTTTGAGCATGACTGGTAGCAATATATAAGGGCAATATTGGCTTTTTCATCTTGCCAAAAGAGCTTGGAAAGAGGGCAGCATGTATTAACAATAGAATAAGAAACTATGTGCCTGGAAACCACCTAAAACATCTAGCTATTATTTAGCTTTGTGGCATTTTTAGCCAGGTTCCAATCATACCAACAGTAAATGCGTGTAATCAATCAAAGCCAAAGCACTCTAACCTCGATAATGCTTAACAACAAAATGCTTAACCTCAGTAATGCGTGACCATGAAATGCTTGACCTTGATAAGGCTTAACCATTAAAACCTCCTAACCTGCCAGAATCATGTACTCATTGATTATCTCTTATGTTACAGAGCTTCTGTTCTTCTTTGTGTAGCCACTAACCATCTGGTGCAAGATGGGCCACGATTTTCCTGATGATAGAACTTAGCTGAGTCACAAGTCAAAATGCCTTCAGCCAATGCAAATCAAATTTAAAAAAACCATCATTTTAACATCTGGTGATAACTCAGTTCAACTGTATGATAATGGAATTAGTTACACAAACAGGCTGCAGTTAGCAAGTTAAAAAGTACCTTGAGAAAGTGCTGGAAACTCAGATTTTCAGAAGAACCACAAAGACAAATGTTTTAAAATATCAAGAAAGGAAAAAGAAATAAAGTGGCTAGTAAAGTAATGCTGAGACACAAAATTACTTTCTAGCCCAGTGCTGACTATGTTGAAATAACTTCTTAGGGCGCTATGGCAGTGTAGCTTTGAGCAACTTCGGACATATTTCTGTTTGGTTACATTTGTAAGACGGTGATGTTCTTACTTCAGTTCACATTGGCAGTGGAGAATGCTTAACGTGCCCTGGTCCGCACTAGTATAAGGAGCCTCCGATCAGTAACAATGCTTAGAATATCAAGCAAGGATTCAGTACTTGTCTGATAAATGTTCTCTGTGATCTCTTCTGGATTTTCAGAATACCTTCTGGTTTGGTTTGGGAGGCTCTTCAATATTTTTAATTCCTGCCATAATTTTTGCTGTAAAACTCTCCAAATACTATCGTAGAATGGATACAGAGGATGTGTATGATGAGTAAGTATATACTCCTAAGTAAACCAAATGGCAAATGGATTGAAATGGTTTTTGTAGTCTGTCACATGAAGGCGCTATAATCCTTAAACCTTGTGTGCCGTCAGATTAGAACTGCATGTTCTTGTGAAATGAGGTGTGGGTTGGTGCCTGCAAAGTGCTTCATGCAGGCGGGCCTTGGTTGCCTTGACTTGCCATGATTCTGTGCAGATACTGCCAGCTCTGACTTTGAGAAACTTATTTCAGAGTGAGATCTTCAGAGCTGCGTATACAGTGTTTATATAAATTTCTTCCAAATGTGCAAGTGATTAGCTTTGCTAAGTAACCTGTTAAGGTGAATTATGCCTGCTCTATAATCTCCTTGAATTAATTATTTGCTTTCTTACTGTCTTAGTTATTCCTAACCAGTCTTTCCTTTTTCAATTGCAGTTCCTCTGTCTCAGGGACTTGGCATTTTACTTTATGATAACTGTTCTTACATATTTTCCCATCAGTTTTGTTTTTACTGTTTTCTTTTCTACTCTTTGTTTTGCTCATTTTTCAGTTAGCCTGTGCACTGCATTTCTCAAATTTCACACTGGTCGTTTTTCATTACACATTCACAAGTCAGGAGAGTAGAAACAGGCACGTACAGCTAAAATTACTCACTTAGTAGTGTCTAGTTAATTACTCCTCCTTTTCTGTGTTTTTTAGTGTTGAAGCTATACCCATGAAAACGTAAGACATTTTTGCTGGTATTTGTTAAAATTATTTTATTCAGGTGGGAGGGTTTATATTTTTAATGTAACTTGTTACTTCAAAAGAGGTAACATGTTCTGTTTCACCAGACTTTATAGCTTGTATTAGAGTATCCAACTCAACAAGAATAGCAGAATAATTAATTCATTTTTGAGAATACAAAAATATTAAAAATGTAAAATTATAATTATGCCGTAACTCCTGAATGTTACAAAGGAATAGTTATCTTCTATTGTACAGACACAGTTTATCTTTGCATATAATACCATCATCCATGTACGTGTCTTAGAAGCCATACTGTACATAGTGCATCTTATAGGTAACATGGTCTTTCTTGGTGTATTTATTTTATTACAGTACAGAAAATGGTAATAATGGTTATCATAAAGAGCATTTATATGGTATACACAATCCTGTTTTTACAAGGTAAACCAAGTCTGAAACTGCATGCCTTTATGTGTCCTTACTTAATCTACTATATTAATCACCTGTCCAATTTTCTGCATGTTTTAAAGTGAATGACTAAATTACATGTTTTTTGCATGATTACTCACTATAGCAAATGCTGTGTGATTTATATTTCTCAAATATTCTTTACGTAACAGCAGATATTGTAGTAATTTCCAGCAATTTAACGAAACAATTGCCTAAATTTGATCTTAAAATCCAGGTAATTAGGTATTTATCTAGCACAGTGGGTGGTCCTAAATTGATAAACATATTAAAACACTCTGATAGCAGTTGAAAGTGATAGGATAGGATGCATTCTTACTCCTGAGTTGTTTTATTTTTTTGATAGTGAGGAAAAGTACTTTTCCTGTGCAAAAGGCAGGGTGATCCAGGGTATGCAGAAAACATGAACAGAGAAAATGGGTGTTTCTGCATGGGTAGAACTAGCGTAACATCTCAAAACAAGAAATTCCAGTTATGTTTAAAAAGGAGGAGGTTTGGGTTCTTTTCTGTCTCTGCAACTTTTGTGCTGTAAAACCTTAGCTAGGTGTGCGACTTTCAGTTTCCATAGAGATAACATAGGATATCCCACAACTTCAATATCTGGGTTTCCAAAATATCCAAGTTGCTTAAGGAAGGATCTAATTTATGATTGAAATCTGTAGCTCACTGTGCCTTAACTTGCAACTTCATGACTGAAAGTACAGGTTGAGTATTGGCAGAGAAGTAAGATATCACCATTCTTTCAGTAATAGGTAAATACCAAGAGACCTCAAAGTTTGGAATTCTTGCCAGATTTTATGGCTGCATCAGTTGTATATTATTATTTATTAGAATTGTATTTTACGATAATTATTTACTGACCAAATCTTGATTCCACATTTCCTTCTGAAGGAAATATTTATATATAACGATGTTTTTTAGTGATGTTTATGATCACGATTGTCATGGGCTGTTCTGCAACTTAAGGGCACTCCCTAAATTAATCTACAAGGTGTTTAATCCAAAAGTACTCTCCACTGGTATATATAAGGACTCTCAGTTTTAAGGACTTTCGATATTTTACATAAAAGGAAATTAATAATTGCTCAGATCTTAGAAGTCCCTTTCTGATCTTTGAATCTTTAATACGAACGTTAATACTCTTGAGGTTCATAGCATGTTTTTGGTGATATTTCTGTGATTGATGAATAGTTTAATAGTGTTCCTGAATAAGCTAAAAATAACTAACGTAAAATAATCTTTTAAACAAAGACCCACTAGTTCAGTCCTGACTTCCTTTTCCTAAATTTTAAGTTACTCAGAATGGGCTTCCATAATAAAATATAAGGATTCAGTTTGAAGTAATGCTGTCTTCTGACGTGCTAACTGAGATAATTTGAAAAACTGCTAATTGTATGAGATACATGCTTTGAATTTCTCAGTCTGGGATTCCCATAGCAATAGATTCTTGTTTTTCATTTTCATTTCAGCAAACTCTTTGCTTTTATGCTGTCCTTGCTTTTTCTTATTTCCTACAAATTATTTTGGAAGATACTTTGAGAGGTAGGACTTCAGATAGATCTCTGTACACCTGTACTTTTGCACGTGTAAAGAATCCCATAGTATGGGGTTGGGGTTTTTTTGGTCCTTCAAAATCAGCTGGATTATTTTGCTGGAAAGAGATGCAAGTATCTTTATAAATATAAGACGTCTAAATGCAAGTATGAGATCTATATGAGGTATCTTTATATTTGTATAGATATATCACACAGGTGTTTTTATATACATGTCAAAGATACAAATAATCTCAAATGCAGCCACCATTTTTGTGAGAGCAAAATTGGAGGCTGAATTAAGTTCTCAAAGGAGTGGTGTTGAATAGGTAATCCAAGCATTTCTTTCTATCATGAAACACAGATAACCAGGAAGGTTGGTGGAGAAAACCATGAATCTGTTTCCTTGTGTTTGAAAACTTCTTGATTAAATGGGTAAAAGTTTGAGAACAGTTTGTGCCGACTGAGCTTGTCTCACCTTAGTTAGACACGGTATTTCTGTTCCATTTGTGGGCAAAAGAAAATTATGGTTTGTTTTTTTTCTTGTATAGCTCTGTGGAACAGTGGTAACACAAACTGGAAACATTAAGGGGTAAGTATAAGATTTTTAAGTCAATTCTAGGTTTATTACTACTTTATTATTTTTAAGAAGGCTCCTCTGCTTTCTGTAACATGAGTGCTCTAAGGTTTAAAAATAAAAAATAAAAAAATTATTGAACTATATTGATGTTCATATGAAAATCTGTGCCTTCATTCTGCTTAAATTACATTATAATTCTGTCTTCATCAAATTATCCTGAATCATTTTTGTGATTATTTCCAGGCTGTATAAATGAGGCTCAAGGTTCTTCTACGGGGAATATATCATTATTCTTCCAAGTGTATTGGCATTTGCGTTCATCTTCCAAATCCTGAGCCGCTTGTTTTATGTCACCTGTACTGTAAATCCCAAATGTACTATTGAATGTTATGCCATAAACTACTGTACAGAATATTTTGTGATCAGGGCACTGCCTCTCAAATACCACTGTTCAAGGCTTGAATTAAAATGTTTTTTGTTTTTTACTTTTTTACACTGGGCTTTCTACCTTACATCACAGTATATAAATTGATTAGATTAACAACCTTTGCCTAGCAATCCCCTGACAATTGGTCAAGTTCTTATCTTAAATTGTTGATTTGTGTTAAATACAGTACATACACGTTTACGTAAAAATACATTTTGTATGCAGCAACTTTTGTATATACATTTTTCTTAAAACTTATAGGTGTTTAGTTAAGATTTTAATATTGTGTAATACTCTTCACAAATGAATTTACCAGCATGATCAGTGTTGCTATTTGGTGCTCTTGAATGACCACTTTGGACTAAATTTGAAGTGTAGTGGGATCCACAGTGTCTCCTTGTGTCTCTGAAATGTTCAGTTGCAGTTTTGTTTTCTCCCTCTTTTTTTTAATTATTTAATATTTAGTGGGGTTTGCAATATAGACCTAAAAGGGACTTTTTGGAGAAGTTTGTTTTGAAACTCTTAGGGTGGGAGGGCTGGGTGTGTGCGTGATGTGTAATATAACGAAAAAGCTAAGCTTTCTAGAGTTCAGTAGTACTCAAAAAGAGCATGAGAGATGTCATATGTTGGTGATTTTTAGAATGCTTTACTTTCTCTGTCTCCCTTTTCCTCGTTCACACTCACTTCTGTAATGTCCTTAACAGTATCACTGTCAAGCTATGGCGCTTTCAGGGGGCAGTGATACTATTTTTGCTAAATAATTTCAAAATATGGTTTCCAATATTGAAATTCAAATGTGTTTAGCAATTGGAGTTAACCTTTATACTATTAGAGTTATTGCCTTGAATTTAGGCATACAGTTGCATTGCTGAATCAGTTAACAGCAGAATTCATCAACAAGGCCAAAAGTATGTATGTTTCTAGTGCAGAACATTTCGGTGGGTGAAGTAATTGGGTATATTGATCTAAAATAGTGTCTTTTCATATATCAGTATTGTTAACTTTGTTTCCAACAAGGTTCTTTGGCTTGAAGTAGGGATAATCCTGTAAATCATTCGTATAATTTTAAAGAAATGCTGAAAAGTGATACCAGTCTTTAATCTGGAATAACCTTAAATTTTTCATTTTTAGGTCATAAATGGAAACATTTCTAATTGACAGTATGTAGCATATGTGTATATGTAATGTTCAGAACTGCAGATTTTTAAAAGTTTCTATTTTTAATTTGAGAAAATGTTTCCCAGTTCATTTAAATAAAAAAGAACTTGCTTAACTACCTGATGTTTGATTCTCAATTGTTTTGTTGTGTAGACCTGTCTCAGAAGAGTTGCACTGAGTTAAAATCTTACAAAAATGAATTTTTTTTACCCTGATTAAAAATTTCTGCTATATTTGACTTTTATTGATGACTTTAGCTTAAGCAAGGTAAGAGACAAAAGAATTGGAGCAGGAAGGACTGGAGGAACATTGACTCTGGGTGAGGGAGCTTCTGACTTCCACCAAGGATGTGATTTGTGCAAAGATGTTAGGATTTGAGCTAATGACTTGTGGAGGATATCCACACACCCTGCAAGTGCTCACGGTGTTACTGCTTGCCTCTGTTGTTGTTTCTGTAGCACTGACAGCAGAATTAAACGTTTGCCAGTTCTTCAGCTCCCATAGTTCACTGCTGGCATCCTAACTTAACTTGTAAAAGGACAATTGTTTTCCACTGATAAAACAAACCATGAGCTGTTTCATCTGAAGCGCAGGCAGACAGAGGACACAAATGTCAGATGGGAGCGAGACAAACACTTGGCCGTAACATATTAACTGTAATACATAAATATACCAGAGCTCTTGAGTCCAAACTTCGATATTTGTCCTTATCCTTGTAGTTTGGTTTGTTTTCATGATTACACTTTAAAAACTTTCAGAACAAGAGATGTGAAACTGGTATAAAGTAACTTTTAAGTAGTTTTGAACTCTAACAATTATTAGAACAAGAGAGACGAATGCCTTTAGTTTCTAATCTAGGAACAGTCAGTGCTGTTTGTATAACCAAGTGTCAATAAAACATTTGTTTGTCAGATATTAGGAGGTCTTTGAGTGCTTGCAGTAGGGATTTGAAATCCTTGAAATGAAGTGTGAGGTGGGCAACAAGATTCTTCTGGCTGGCTGGCTGACGGGTGAGAAGACTCCCCAGAAAACAACAGAAGAGTGAATTGTAGATCTTAAGTAGGCTTGTACCATTGCTGTTTCTCCTAAGACTTGACTGGAGAGCCACACCACTGTGCTTTTTTGAAAGACAGTCAGGAGGAACAAATGGCAAGAAGCTAGAAATGAGACCTCTACTAAAAATGTTATTAAAATAGCCTTAGAGAGGGGATGAAAAGAAGGCAATGTTGTTCTCTCCATCAAATGGTATTTAGTCATGGGGAGCTTCATGGCACGTTCACTGCAAGAACAAGGTTCAGGCTACCCAGAATGGCTGTTCCAAGTGGTTCCATCTTCAAGCAGGCAGCTCTCAGACTCACTGGGGTGCCACAGCAGCTAGGGACTCTATTGTCTAGTATTAGAGAAGCATTTGTTGCAATTTTATGTTTTTGTTCTGCTTCACTGTTTGTGTTAAATGAATGTTTTTGCCTTGATATTTTCTTTAGTGATAACTATTGAGTAGCTAGATACACAAAATGGTATTCTATTCCATTATGTATTCTTAAACCCAGGGTCTCTAGCACCCCACAGTTATTCAAGCAAACCTAAATAATATGATACCCCTTCCAGAAGCTGTTCAGGTCAGGCTGGGTGTAGCACACATGCCTTCGAAAGAAGTGCCTAGTGGGGTCTTACTAGCCAGAGAAGTACTGTGGCTTGCAACAACATGGGAAGGATTTTTCCTCGTGACCACCTGAATGCCAAGGGGAGTTACCATGATTTTCCTTAGCTCTGCTTTTAGTTACTGCAGCAGAAGCTGCTAGTATAAGCTTCTGCACTAAAATACTTCTATTCTCTTGCCTTTGTTTTATGGCATTTTTACAGGTCATTTATTATGGACAGGAACTCTGTAATACCTTATTTTGCTAAAGCTTGATTCCTTATCTTGCTGAAATATTGCAAGTCTAAAAATCTTTCATGGCTCAAAGAATGTGCAGTTGATTCTTCCATGTGTCCCCACTGCATGTCGTGTGCTGACAAAACGAAGTACTAAAGCTGCATCCTTACTCTGCACATCCACAGAAAACCCATTCCACAAATCAGCCTTTATTAGTAGGACACATTTATAATCATCTAGATGTAGCTGCATAGATTGCTTTGGCACTTTTATCTTTTTTTTAATTCAATATGGTCTTACAAGCTGTGACATGGAGATAGCTATAAAGCAGCTGGAGAATGGAAAATATCTGTTAAAAATCAAATATGACATGTTCATCCTGGATAGGAATGTGCTTCTCGGTTATACAACTATCGTTCTGTATCTAACTGCATTTACAAGATTTGTCTTGTTACCTTCTTGGGAGTTCACAGGTTATTCGAGACTCCCTCAAGCTATAAATTATGGGCACATGCCTACTGAAGTGTGATTTATTATTTTTATTGAAAAAAAATTTACATCTCACGTTTCACTGAAAGAGGCTTCTTTGTGCACCAAGCCTTTAAATTGTGAGCAGCCACCTACTGCTTTCACTTTTTCGGATCGTGTTGCTCAAGGATCTCAGTCAATTCCTCTCACCATGAAGAGTTTTGCTCT
Source organism: Morus bassanus (assembly GCA_031468815.1). NCBI lineage: Eukaryota > Metazoa > Chordata > Aves > Suliformes > Sulidae > Morus > Morus bassanus. The sequence continues at coordinate 68,257,141 of CM062570.1, forward strand.
TCTTTTCCTAGTAGTGATCTGTGGCGTGGGAGGGTTGGGGCAGAAGCTGAAGCCACAGAAAAGAAGCAATGGTGAAGAAATCAATTTTCGGACTAAAACCAAAGATGTTTGCACAATGAGCATGAGTGGGGATGACGAGATGAAACTCAGAATTGAATGCAAAAGCCGAGGCATGTCCTACTGGTGTGAATTCACTGGCAAGCCATCAATCTGTCGTGCTTTCAGAAACAATCCAAAGATCTACTGGAATCAAATTGCTGTGGAACTTAGAAAGCTCCCGCACGCTTGCGAATCCACACAAGTGTTGAAGGCCACCATGTGCCAAAAGGCTCCCACAGAGGCTCTCATGAAGCAAGTAGCTGCTGGTATGGAGCCAGAAGATCTAGCAAACCAGGACAAATCAGTCCAGGAAACTTCCACTTCTATGAGGGGAGCAGGGAAAAGCCCTGTTAAGAAAATGCGGAAACCTCCAATATTACCTCTTGTAAAACCAACCCAACATGGTCAAGGGTCTGAGAATGAAACGGAAGCAATGAAACTGGCACGGGAACACTGCTGGGAATCCCTGCATGGTTTCTGCTCCTACATTATTGGCATCTTTAGAGGTTAAGGATTTGCTTCAGGTAAAACTCCCATCTTGAAGCACAGCAGAATATACCTAAGAGTAATCCTGTTGTAGTTTTGTTTCATTTTGATCATGGGGGTCTTTCAGGGGTGTGGACAGGGAGGTTCTAGGCTCGCTCACTAAAATCTAACATGGCAAAGCCTGTACTGTGGCTTCTGAGGGGCTGGACAGCTTGAACTCCCAGCGATGGCTACTAGTTCAGGACTCCCTGACAGCCTCCTGTGAGGTCTTCAGTACATGCTGAGGTGTTTGTCCTATCTGTTGTTGATCCTATGGTATTTCAGTTCTAACTGTTTGAATTGGGCTTGTTTTCTGTCTTCTGTCATTCCTTGCCTCTTGTGCTGACTTTTGGATTGAAGCCAGTGAAGTAAGATAAATAACAAATGCATCAGCTAGAACAATTTAAAACTACATTCAGAAATTGAGAGGATGAAGCTTGTTCATCAAAACTGCTAGTTAATAATTAACCATTTTCATTTTAAAAGTTAGTTCATAAACAACTTGCAGAAATGAGTAAAACCAAACAGACTGTCTTGGTTTCCAGGTCTGTTTGTGTAAAGGCGATAGGGGATCTCATGCAGATGCTTATCTGGTAAGTCTCAGGTTTTCAGCCAGGTTTTAAAAAGGCAAAGCCCTCACAGAAGTGTTTGGTTTTATGCCCACTTCCACTTCAGTTCAGAGAGAAAGCCAGGAGCTGGTGACTAAACCTGGCAAACTTTTGACAGAAGTGGGAATATATGCAGTGTTTAGGCTGCTAATGATCTTACTTGTGCTTAATATAGCAAAGTAACTAATTTTTTTTTTCTTTTTTGTTTTGCAGAGCAAAAATTTTACAGCTGAAGAAGGGTCCTTGCTGTAGTTTAATAATTTAGATGTAAGAATTTTGGTTTAAAAATTTAGTCATCTCTATGAATCTTGTAGCTATTTTCTCTTCGCACCCCTAAAATGAAACTTTTTAACAGCCCTGAAAAACGCATGAAACTGGAGTGACTGTACTTAAAGTGTTAGGATGAACTAACTGTTCCTAGGTCTGTTACACACCAAGGTGTACTGCATTTATGTAACCAAGGTTCCACTTTAAGAGTGCTGACCTTGAATAGGTTTTTGTGTGTGCTGATTCGCTTCAATTTGTTAGAGATGAAAGCTGTAAATGATGCTACAGTTAGTGCAAACAATAAAAAGATTTTTGAAAACATGCTTGGTGTGCTTTCTTCAAATTTTAAATGGTGCTACTTGTATAAAGTCATGGTATTTGATACTTGTTTCTTAAGAGATTGTTGGTAGAATGTGTAAGAGAAGTTACAGGTCTGAGTCATTACTTTCCCACTGTGAACATGTTTTCATTAATATTAATATTTTCAGTGTTACTACATTTATGTTATAATGGTAAGTTTCAGCCAGCAGGGAAAAAAAGATTGGAAAAGTAAGAGAGTAAGGTAGGAGTACATTTCTAAACATAGCAGATTACAAGTGTTCATCTGTGATGTATCTGCAGATTTCAGTGTTATTAGGATCTCTTAGTGGTTATTAATGTTTGGGTTCAGTAAATATTCTGAAAGGTAACTTACACCTGTGCACTTGGGCACTTGCATAAATCTCATCAAACCAGAATGCAAGACCTAATAGCCTGCTGTCGGAGATTACAACACATTTATATTCAGATTATTTTTTAACAATGATCCCTTTTGTTCCCAAGTGAGCTTCGCAGCAGGGATATAACTGGAAAAACTTTGTACCACAGAAGTTAGTAGTGCTCTATATTTGCCACTGAACAGTTTCTGGAAGGCATTGTTGCACTTAGGTATTTCTCCAGCTTTACTCACAGATTTGTAATTCTCACTTCATAATTCCAGATCGTGACTGTCTGATTACTAAACTTTGTGCCTTGTACCAAAAAAACTTGAAATAATTTTCTGTCCCGGACCTCTTGAAATATATGGACAGGAACAGCAAGTAATGAACACAAGATCAGTGCAGAAGGTTGTATTTGCAAGGCAGAAATATAGCTTGAATGCTGATAAAATGCAAGCTCAAGCAAGTATGTATTTTTGTCAGCCATAAATCTAATGTGGTTAATCTTCATTTGTAACTTCAATTACCTTTGCCAAGCTTGTGTGCTGTGAGTAAAAAATGTAGTAAGTAGTACACCTATTCACTTATTTCTATCATAGAGATGAATATAATTGCTTGATTTACAAACATGCAAAATGCATCAGTGATATTCGGGAACTGTTGAAAAATGTTAAGGGGAGGTTGAGGGTTTTCTTGAGGTGTGTTTTTTAAATATTGAAACTCCTCTTTTGTATGATGCCAGATCCACACTGCGGAGTGACTATTTTGCAGCAGTATGCACTACTCATGACCATGACGTCAAAAATGAGGCAGTATCTTGCATTGAGAGAAGTCTGGGAGAATCAATCACCCGCCATACTGATAGCAGGAGAAAAGAGGTTTCATCATTTCACCAAAAGAAAATTTTCCCCTTTATGCCCTCTTCTGTATATATGCAGTGAGCACAGAAGGCAGCAAAGTTGTCTGACACTTTGTAGAACTCTTGATGGTACAGTCTAAAATACGTGGCCATCACTGATTCTGCTTAGCAGAGGACAAATGTCACACGTACTTGCTAGTGCACCATTTCCTAGGGAACTCGTATCTCGTTTCAGTGGAGCAGAGCTCTGCTGCAGAGGGCTCTCTGCTTGGCACTGTGTTGTCTGGAATGACCACCTGAAGCTTCACTGTTGAAGTGGAAACTAGAAATCAAATAGTCTTGCACCAAAGGCCCCTCTTTGATTAAATGCTTTTTGTAAAATATCCAGGATCCAAAATACATAGTTAAGCACTAAATTTTATAAAAAGGTGATGATTTTAGTACCAAGGTAATGCATGGCTTGGATTGCATTGCATTAGGCAGCACTATGCACACTCAGCAAGTCAGTTAACTATAATGATCTTGCTTTCAAAATGTTTAAAAATTGGATGTTAACTGAAATGCCCCACCTTAGTGTAACAGCGCTGTGATTGTATCAGCTACATTACCATTTAATTGTGTTTAGCGTGAGAAACATACAGTCGTGACATTTCAGTTACCTTCCTGGTATGAAAGTGCTATTCATTAATGAAAGGATGAATTGAGAATTGTTTGTGGTGAGTTTAATGCAATCTTCAAGTACCTCGTGAATGAATGAAACCTGCTGTTTCATTCATTTTAGGTTAACCTGTTAGTTCCCATATATGCGAATACCTCAGGAAATCCGCGCAACTGGAGATGGAATTTGTCTTTATTTTCTTGACAGAGGAACAGCAGGCAAAAATGTTTTTCTAGTTTTCTGCAACCAGGGAGACCCCTGATACCCAGGCCTGCTGCTTCCGCTGCTAATTCAGTGCAATGTGAGGTAGTCCACCTGCCTCACAATCCTCACATTTGGATTCCCACAGAAGCACCATGAGTATTTGCTGCTTTGACAAGGTAAGACTCCAAGAAAAGCAAAATGATGCGTTTGGAGAAGCTGTGTATAAGAGAATGTGTATTTAGCACACACAGTTAAGATGCAAGAAAGACTGGAGGAAGTCTAGTGGAGAGCCACGAAGATGGTTGGGACTGGAGCGCACTCCTGTGAGGAGAGGCCAAGGGAACAGGGTCTTGTTGAACTTGGAGAAGGATTTAGGGGGGACCTATTAGCCACATATGAGGAGGCTGTAGAGAATACAGAGCTAGGCTCTTTGCAGACTTGTGTGATGGAAGAAAAATAGGTCATGGTCACAAATTGATAGAGGTGAGGTTGTGACTTGGTGTAAGGGAAAACATTCACTGTAAGGAGGATAAACACAGGAGCAGGTTCCCTAGAGTGGCTCTGGAGCTTTCCAAGACCAACTGGACAAAGTTTAAGCAACATAGTCTGGATTCACTGTGACCCTGCTTTGAGCAGGAGGTTGGACTATAAACATCCAGAGGTGCCTCCTGGCCTGAATTATTATGATTTACAGTGGAAACACAGAAGAAAGCTTAAAAGTTTTGGTTGTTTAATAATGAACACCTCTGTTAGCATCTGTGTCTCCTTGAAGTGCTAAAAAATGCTATTGGATCAGCCATTCTAACTATATCAAATCGAACGAGAGACGATTTTCTTAAGTATGTTCTGGTGGCAGACCCCATCATTAAGTCAAATGCATCGTCTTGGATGACTTCATGTTCAGTGCCTCTGTCTTTTTGGTACATATTTTTATTTAGCCTGGTTTTGACAGCAAAGAAAATCACCAAGAAATTCAGGTGTTAAGGAACACCAAGCATCAGGTCTGTTTGCCTTAAGATCAAGTATCAGAAACTAAGAAAATTGCCATTTGCAGTGTGTAGGTTATTTGCGTTAAAGTAGACCAAATCCATACCTCAATAATAATGTTGCTTAGTCTGCCTGTAAGTCATCTCAACTATGCAGTAGTGCACTCTGGTGTTTTCTGAGAGAATTGTTTAGGTATGTTGTCTGGTCATTGCATGGTTTGCAGTCTTATGTTTTGTGTTCTTGATTTTTTTCAATAGGTGTCATAGTTGATACGGTATGAATTTTAGGGACAGAAATCTTCCACAAAAATAAGAAGACAAAGGAAAACCTAAAATTCCTCAAAGTTGCCCGTTGCCGTTCCTACTTCTTTAGGAGCCTTATGGTTGTCAATTTCTTTTTTCTGTTTCTCTTGCTGTTACTTTTCCCAGTCTCTGCTTTCTTCTCTGGAGTCAGATGCAGCACAGATTTCTTTTGGCTCTCTCTGCTTTTTCCCTTACAAACAAGAGAATTTCTCTCATCAGACTTCACAGATCGTTTTACAGTGACAAAAAGTGTGTGATACATATACAAAAACAGGAATAAGAAAACAAAGCAGAAATGCAGTCAGTACAATGACAAAACATTGGTGTTATCTCATGGACATGTCATATCAGACATCCTGAGAATCTATTTATTTCACTTTCACATCTTGTGTACAATGTCAACTGCATAAACATTAGGCGGGAGGCCAGGTGCTGAATTTCCAGGGTAGCTATATTACAATACGTACAGAGCAAGAAAAAAAATGAAGGTGATGCCTGATTTGGAGCGGAAGTTCATGTTCCCCTCCCTGACTCCCTCTCCTCAGCAGGTTATAAAACTGCAAAACCAGCTGCTTGCCATAGGCATCCAACCCATGGTAGGCTCCCGCTACCTCCGGCCTTACAATGATCGTAGTCAGCAAGGGAAACAGAGGTGTCCTTTTAGGTCTGCTGGCTGCAAATGTAAAAACTGCATTACTCTGTCACTACTGCTGCCGCCAGTAAAAGTTAATGTGCAAATGGTGAAATTGGTTGCCCCTTTATTTGTCTTACCAGCATAATGTGGTGTGTGAGGGGGCCCTCCCCACAAACAAGGCTGTAATAAAATTAAGAATTTCCCTAGGAACTGAAGAGGGCTAGAAACTTCCCGCCAAAGAAAACGGTGAGCAAAATTCATGCTCTGAGAGGGGCCTCGCCATCTCCTCTGCCAAAACAGCCCGGCAGGCAGGCAGGAGTGCTGCCCACCGTTGTCCCCTCTCACCCCCCTTCAAGACAGGCACAGGCCACATGGGTGCTGCCACCAAGGTATTGAGATGATCCCCAGTCTTCTACGCTCCAGAAATTTAATGTGGGAATCCACAGATTCATGTTTACAGCTGGGGAAGGTTATCTGATGCCCTCACCATCATGCAAGAGACCTGGTCAGTGTGGGAAGGTGACAGGAGGAAAGCGTGGAGTAGGGTTTCCACATACGTGTGCAGAAAACATTACCTGAGACCATCGTGGCTCTTTGGTGCCTCAGAAAGCACAAATGAAGCTGAAGCTCAAGTGTTTTGAGCAGCGCCTGTTTTTTGCGTAGGGAAAAAGGCCCTGGGGGAGCGCGTGCTGTTGTGTTGTGTGGCCATGTTGCAGTGTTGGGGTTGGGTTGTGGCTCTGGGGCCCTGCGCAGCGCTGAGGTGGGTGGTTTGCTGGCAGATGTAGGCATTTTGGCTGTTCTGCAGGGTCTGGCTGGGAGCAGCGGTGCTCAGGGGAGCTGTGGCTAGCACGACCCAGCCGGGCGCTGGACAAGATCTCGGTCTTTCCCCAAGGTATGCCTCAAACACTGCTGTCCCCCATGACCCATCCCACACCACTTTCTCTCATCAGAAAGATGTTCCAAGACCCATTGTTAAAACCTGTCCGCAGGAATCCACGTTGTGTCTGCCATGAACGTAAGCTAAGCCGGATGATGGGAGATATTTTCCACAATATACTAGATGAGAAGAGGTAAGAGCCATTGAGTAGCACCAACAAGGAACATCATCTGTAGCCATCTGCTTCCCCTACCTTCTCAGGCCTGAAATCTTTTACACAGTTGGAATCAATTCAATAGCCTTTGGTTTTGCTTCATACTGATCGCATGGCGTCTGGACATCTTCTTGGCTCAGGGTGAGTCAACAACTGAAAGAATCAGAAACACTGTTTTCCTTCAGCTTCGGGAACTATAAAACTTTATAGAACACTACATATTTCACCGCAGCAGCAGTGTCCTTTGGCAGGAACACACTTCATTTGAAGTACAATAGATCAATCACAGTGATCTGGTGGAATGGGCAAACTTTTTTTTTTCTTCCTCACTATTAATCATTTTTTAGTGTTGGATTGTGTCATAAGTGTTTCTGACTTGGAAAGAACCCAGGATCCAAAATTAAAGATTACCTTAAATCCTTACCACCAGACGAATTATTCTTCTGGGTATATCATGGCCCTTTTTAAACATCCACATATTAGTTGAACCCATATAGCAGAACAGCATATGACTACTTTGCAGCTTCAGCATAATTTACATGAACAAAGAAAATACACTGTCAAGGACTAGAAAGCCGTGGAGAAAACTGCCTGCCTTCAGCATCTCTGAGAAGAAAGGCACACTGTAAATATCAGAGAGAGGAAGAAATCCATCTGAAAAGGAAATCCTCAGGAAATTAATTTTCCATGTCATCATCATGTCTATGTTTTCTCCTGCGTTATCTAAAAGTTATTCAAAACAAAAATAATTGTTGCCATTTAAAGAGACATAACAATTTAATTGCTAGTGTGCTTTCTACAACAGCTTTGTGTAAGTACATCACTTCTCAGCCTGTAGACCGGAAAGCAAAACTGAATACAACAGAATACTCAACTCAGCTGGAAGTTAGTTTCTCTGTTGTAGAAATTGTTTAAAATTATAATACATTTTATTTCCACATTACCTTCTATTTGTACATTTCAGGATGTTTACAAAAAAAAAAGAAATACAAAGGTAACTTTCTTGCATCTCTCTGACATAGACAAGTATCGTTATCCACCTTTAAAAGGTTAGGAAACAGAGACAAGTAAGGGGGCCTCTCACAGCAGATGTTTCAACAGAAGCTGGTATGTTAAACAGTACTAGGTGTGTATTTAAGCAGAAACAAAAATTTAACACATGTTTTTGTAATTCTACTCGATGAGTACGCACATGGGAACAGAGTCTGTCCCTCACAGGCCCCAGCTTTGCATCTTGAACATGCAGTGAGGGCTTTCAATCAGAGTCAGCCCGATACACAGTTTTACTGTGGCTGTAATCAGTAGGTTATGCATATAGATACAATAATGAAATTCTGCACTGCAAAATTCATCTCTTTCTCAAGTCTTGCTGCTTACAATTTTATCTGCTTGCCTATCTGTTTGTCTGCATCTTATTAGTTCTTCCAACCATAAATCTGTCATGCTGTAAAGTGCAGATTAATATATATAGCGTGCCCGGTGAATACAGACCTGCCTATGTGTGCCAGCACATAGTTTAATGTAAATCTCCCATCTGAATTCAACAATGTTTCTCTGGTCTCGTTATGTTTATACTTAATTAAAATAATTACTCTTTGGTTCTTTCTGTTCATTATCTTAAATATAATGATCCACAGAAGGGAGAAAGAGCTGTTAAGGAGAAGAACAAAAGTAGTATTGAAAACCTAGTCTGTGTTTTTATATTAAAAAAGATTTGTACAAATAGTAAGTAACTGGTCTGGGGTAGCTGGAGGAACAGAATATATATGGATGAGTTAACAGGAAAGGGCCCTTGCAAATGCCAAGATTTCATTGATTTTTCCAAAACTAAAATTTACAAGTGTCTACATGGCAAGAAGACAGCAATGAAAAAGGCTGCTTTTGCCCTTTGTAGTCACTGTATTTTATGCCATCCTTAAAATAAATTATGGTTTGAAATTATTTTATGAGATAATTTCATAAATTCTGTTCATCTTCAAAAATCTCTTTTTGTTCTTTCAGAGCAGAAACTGTCCAAATGTTATTATTTTTCTTCTTGATTTCAACTTAATGCTGGAGTGAAAGAAGCCTGTCTGGTGCACCCCATCTCACTCCCTACCATAGCAGTGGGGCAGCCATCGAGCCCATTTGTGCTGTAGACAGTAGTAACGCAGAACACTTCAGTCAGCAGCTTATCCTAGTTCAGAGCAGCTTTGGGCTTTTAGTGGTGCTGAAATAAGGAAGGAATAAGGTTTCTTTGCTAGGCTCAACTACACTTCAAAAAGCTATAAAATACTGTTCTCAAAAGGAATGGGCTAGCTCCATTTATTTTTAAGATCTGAGGTCAAAACCTGACCAGAGCTAACAGAAAGAATCCCAGAACTGTCCCTACCTATTCTGAGGCCTGTCTTGAGGAAACTTTTTGTAGAAGCATCAGGAATGACTGCTTTACCATGTGCGAGATGCACTTTTGTAGTAATCAACAGTGGATGTGAGTTCAGACCATTGAACATTTATTAAAACAGTGGTTTGCAGGCCAAATGTAGCAGCATCTGAAGTCTCTTCCCCCCCCCCCCCCCCATATTTTCTTCCATTTCCATTCAACCTCAAACCTTCAAGCAAAAGTGTTAAATGACAAGTTTTTGTAAGTTACAGGCATACATCGGATATCCTTGTGATGACTGAAAGCTATCTGAACAACCTTTGAGAACACTGGCCACTTCCAGTTCAGCTGTGAGAATGGGCAGGGGAGATACAGTCTCTCTTCATACCATCTTTGTTCCTCCTGGAGGGGTGCGAGGGGACGGTAAGTGCCAGCGCCTACTCTCCAAAATTCCTGTGGAGTATCAGGTGGTTCTCTTTTTTTATCTTTTTGGTTTGCCCCAAGCCTAATGCTTATTAATGTTTAATGAAGTTGTTTGGACTGTGTCATCATCAACACACAGGTAAGATTCACTATCTGTTAAATAATTGGTTTAAATATTGTGTTAAATAATCTAGGACTCAGTTTCTGAAGGCTGTGGACAGGCAGTGTGGGAAGTGGTTATGGGAAGGCTGTTCTTTACTAGATACATCCTTCAGCCCTGTTCCCAACCAGCAGGCTAGTTAACCAGGATTTAGGTCCTTTTTACCAACACAGCAGAAAATCACCAAAGTACCTGATAGCATGAAGTAAGATATAGATCTGAGATTCCTATACAGGCACACAGGAACAAATGGAATTAAACATGAGTAAAAAGTTAGTCTGTGTAATTAGTGTGATAGCAGAGGAAAAAGGGTAATTTAAACTAGAATTTGAACTGTAATGCTGCAGCATTAGCAGTGGCATTCTGATGTATAGAATTACCTCACTGCTTTTCACCCATTTTCAGAAAATGGGTTTCTGGCTGAACAGGGTTGAATACCTCTAAAAAATGTCCTACATATTTATAATATGCTGCTAGTCCTCTGCAAACCCATTAAAAAAAAGTATTAATACCTAGTGTTTAGGATTATTAATTTCTTGTTTGTTAATGATTTCCACATGGAGGAGCTGTAGAGTTAGAAATGATCCAAGAAAAAACACTAAGTTTTAAAAGAACAATATAGTCAGAGACATCATACCTTCTCTTGGTTAACTGAGCAAAACCCAAATCTATCATAAATGCTGAGGGTTGTGTGTCCTTTCAGCTTTTGCTCACCATAACAAGTTGCACTAGAACTTGGAAAGATGGGTCAAGAAACCTTTTTCTTTGTTAATGGCTTCTATTCACTATATATGCAACCATGCTGATGTCAGTAAAATGAAAATGGCAAATAAGTTTTGTCCATTCCCTTTGTCCTTTCTCTGTCCCTTCAGACATTTATGTCAGGTGAAAAGGCTGAGAGCTACCAGCCCACAGGGTGGCTGTGAAATGCAGACCTTTGTAGTCATTATTCTGACTTACGAGCTTTCAGCAGGACTTTTCAGAGCCCCTTCCAGATATGAGCTCTTGAGCCTTACAGCCCAAGTGCATTTAAAGGATGCTTATACTATGTTTGAAGGATAACCCAAGGGTTATGGAGGATAAACTTTATGGCTAATCCTGTCAACGCATAGGTCAGGTTATGGTGGCTGACACGACTTGTGGAGGCATACCTTGTGTTAGCCCAAGACCACTTTTTCTATGTAGCTGAAATAGTTTCTTCAAATGTAGTAATCTAAGTCAGCAAAGGAATTGTCACAACTGTGACTGTACCTTCTTGTTGTCTTTGCTGTGCTAACTGTTGTGGTTTAGAGGCATGGAGACAAGGTGGTACCAGTGTAGCTTGGCCATCAGTATTTTTAGCAAAGGGGAAGTTCTGCACGTGGACTGAACTCTCTGCTGATTTCTTTCCAGCTGGAATCCCCTGAAATAACAATTTCTGTTAGTTATTTGCAGGATTGAAGTCTCTGTGGTGGATTGACCCCAGACAGCAATGAAGCACCCACCAGCCACTCATTCCCCCTCCCCACTGGGTTGGAGGAGGGAATCGGAAGAGCAAAAGAGAGAATAAAATGTGCGTTGAGATAAAGACAGCTTAATAAGTGAAAGGAAGAGGGGGAAAAAAACACCAAGTGATATAAAGACATTCACTCTACACCTCTCACAAGCAGGCTGATGCCAGTCTCCAAGCAACGGCTAGCTAGAAAGACTACCCCCAGTTTTATTGCTGTGAGTAGTGTCATATGGTACGGAATATCCCTTAGGTCCCTTTGGTCAGCTGGGGTCAGCTGTCCTGGCTGTGTCCCCTCCCAGTCACTTGCCCAACCCCAGTCTACTTGCTGGAGAGGGGGCAGAGTGAGAATCGGAGAAGGCCTTGATGTTGTTTAGCGACAGCTAAAACATCTGTGTGTTATTAGCACTGTTCTAGTCACAAATTTAAACCACAGCACCATATGGGCTGCTATAAAAAATTCATTCCATCCCAGCCAGACCCAGCACAGTCTCCTACACCATAAAATCCCTGGTTTTCCATTCCTAGTTCGTGGTTTCCTTTTCCTGGAACAGTTTCTTTGTTCCTGTTTCCATTTTCCCAATATATTTTAAAAAAGTGTACTTGAAATAAATGTTTCTTCTGTAACAGGTGCTAGAAACATCTTGCTGTGCTTGGAACCAGTGCTAAAAACCACAAAATTACCAGGCACTGATAAACTCATAAGAGTTTACTCAATATACTTTCTTAGTCAGGGTAGATCCATCTATTCTTCTCTCGCCACACACATCTATGCACCCCTTATTTCAACAGATATACAAATAAAACCACTAATATTCATGAACTATAATGGAAGGTAGAAAACTATTCAATGCTTATTCTATTCTATTCTATTTATTATCTTTACATCTGTGTAGATATGCATATTTATTGGTACAGTTTAATTTATTTATGCAACAGCTTTAAGCTTTATGGAAAGGATCCTGAGAAAAGACAAAGAGCAGAGATATCACTGATATCAAAAACAGACTTTTGAAAGTCCATCTATTCTGACTGGGACTGCATTAGAGAAAAACTAGAAAGGAAATCTAAGTTGCTTTGATTTCTTAAAGTAAAAGGTAGAAAATATAATTGCTGCATCTTCCTTGAAAAAAAATACTGTAGAATATATCAGTTCAGATCAGATGTGGTTTACAGAAGCCCAGACACAACCTCAAAAAAAGTGGTCAGCAGCCAGGAAAGAATGTCTTTCTAATATACCACATCTTGGCCTGTACATACTCTGTCTTCAGCTCCATTCGTGTTCATCCTGTATCACTCTGCAACCACACCAAGGTGTGTAAGAATTTCACCACTAATCTGGCCAATATTTGAAATGTTCCAAACCACACTATAACCCTCAGCTGATCTTGGTTCCCTTCACCTATGCAGGATCAATTAGTATTTTTGCTGCCTGTAAAGGAACAGTGGAGACCACTGGGTATACATCAGAAAAAACTAAAACAGGTGCCTACGTCATTTCAAATTCCCACTAAGAAAAAAAAATCTTACCTTTATGAGAAGGTGGATTAGAACTAAAAGAGGGCTGAATCTCATTTCTTACACTTGTCTGCCTTTAATAAGCAGTATTGCCTTAATGCAAAGGCTTTTTTCAGCTGTTCATCTGAATAAGCTTATGGCGATTTTTTTTACTGCAATGCTTTAATGAGAGATAAGGCATTCGTGACAGCTGAAAGAATTTTTTTGGTTGGAGCATTAAGCTCAGTGCTTATAGTAAACAGTGCTGCCCATAAGACAGTCCCTTGTGTTCTAGTGATATGTGTCTGATGATTTCATGTAACACATCAAATTATTCCTTCTCATAGATATGCATGACTTGCCATTGCCCTGAGTAGACTCCAGTCTAATGACAGTGGCATCTTTTTATTATTTTACTCATTTTGTCTTTCTGTAAGAGAGCAATCCTTTGCCTGATTGTGTTTCTGAAGCTGTTCTGGTCAGACAGACAGGCTCTTGCATTGCTCTAAGCTATAAAAATCTTAGCAGGCTAAATAGTTCAGATGGCAATTAGTCAATAGTTGTTTCCCCTGGCTGCCAAAACAACTTCAGCATGCCCTGAATATAGTGAATCTTTGCTAATAAATCAAGCAGCCAGCCTGCTCAAATAAAATCACAGGACAATGAAATGATTGTGCTTGGAGAGTCTTTAGCTGTGATTGAGATAGCAAAGTGATAACTTCCATTAGAGCCAGAAGTAAATGAAAATATGTAAAATTCAGATTTTGAGGTTAAGTTCTTCCTGATATTGGAAAAATCAGTATGAAACACACATTTTAGGATAGTATCCCTCTATTTTACATTATTTTTCTTCCAAGTTTTCTTTTATCTTTGTAAAGTATAGCCTCCATATTCTGCAAAAGCTGAATTCTAAAGAAAAGGAAAAAACAGAATTGTTTTGTATCTGTCTAATCCCAGATCTTCCGTGGTGGCCCTATAGCATTATCAGATACAAATATGCAGGGACAAAAATCTTAGGGTCTGCTTAGATTGGGATATGTTTTCCACTAACTCTTGCATAATAACAATCATCTTTATCATGGCATCAGCATTTACTATCCTGTATAGAAGAGAGTAATCATGTTTAGTTAGCAATGGCAATTATTTATGCTTCTTTGTCTTTGAATTGTTTCAAAATTAAGCCAAACTTTCTTTAAGGTTGGTTCAACATACTTTCACAATAAAATTAAGGGAGAAGAAGCATCTAAAATTTTCCTATCATTCTTTGAATTTGGAAAGCTTCCTCTTGCCAAGGCGAAACAGTCTGTCAACCCCAGTTGGCATCAAAGTTTTCTGTCTCCTGTATGCACGTGGTCCACAGAATTTTCCTCTGCATTATCTAACGAAACAAGAGGGATTGCCTCAACATTTCAGAAACATATTCCTAATGGTCATGCTCCATCACTGGCTTGGATCTCCTTGGGTTGATTAAAACCACTTATAATTTACTGAAAACACCACTGTCCTTGCCTACCAAGATAAAGCAATACCCTGCGGATCTGAAAACAAACTGCATGGGAGAATGTGTTCAATAAGCAGCTAGGTAATAGATGAACAACTCCTGACTGCCAGGTGTGAGCTGGGAGCCAAGAGGGTTAGAGCTCTGCTGAAAAGAAACTACACCTTGGCAGTAATGAATTGCAGGATGTTTTAATCAAAATGTTGCCAACATAATGCAGCAAGTAAATGAAGAATAACACTGCAGGTAAGATCTACTGAATTTGTAGGTGAGGAAGGTTATCAGTAGTACTAGGGCTACAAATGATGAATGAAGTGATTAAGCTGTTAGTTTCACTCACAGATAACCACTGTATGAAGGAGCAGTGTTCACTTAATTTACTAGTGTTTCAGGAATTTAGTTCTTAATCGAAATGCCTGAGCATCTGCAAACGGGAACCTCAGCATGAACTGGAATTTGCTATAAAAGAGCCTCACTGTTTAGTCTTGTAAGGTGCTCTTCTTTTTATTGACTTATAATTAATATATGGCAGTCATAGAGTTTCTGCTGTTCTGTGATTAACTTAAAATTAACACCTGTTTGAATTAGCTGGTTTTTGTTTCTTTCTTATTTGGGTTTAATGATATTGGTTTTCACGTGAATGCTGTTCTGCCAAATTTGCTTGTCAGTTTTGGCCAGTTTGTGAAATAACTGGACACTGTTAAAGGCTCAATGAAGAGAGAATCTGCTGCCTTTTTGTCATACTTATTTAACTAATATGAATTTAACTCCAGGTCAGAAATAACTGAAAATTATTGTTAACTTATGAGTTTTCTTCAACCTTTCAAATAATTATGCCTCCATGTAAAACAGTTAGTAATCAGATCTCAGTGCACTGAAACCATCACCACATTTTAAATTAACTAGCCTCTTCCAGGAAAATGCCAGTAGGCTATGGAACGTTCTTCTGAAGTGTTGGGCACAGGTGGTGAGGTACAGAAAGGCTGGCATTGGTACCACTGCCCATGTGACAACTTTTTTGTTGCTATGTGAGAGGGCTTCAGCATTTAGGGCTGTTGGCTTACTGTCTTTTGTAGATACTATATTCACAGAATTAAAAAGGAAATAAAGTTGCGAGTTCCTTGCCTGAAGCTTATTTACTCGGGGACGGAAGCGAGGTGCCAGAGAACAACCCACCGCCACAGTAAAAAGGGTACTGCACTTGGAGGTAGGGGTATGACTGCCAGATTTGTTAGCATAGTTCGTCTTTCAGCAAAATGATGTACACCTACAGCCTGTGTGTGATTATATTTCATTAGTAAAAAGTACTTGAACAGGCTAGTCTGTTTTAATTATAGTAAGAATTGCATATTAATATTGTGTGTATCTCTGCACTGAAAATGTCTGATTTACATACACTGATGTTATTCATTTACTTGCAGGGAACACCTGGAATGCTAGTCACATCAAAAACAAACAACACTCCCACCCCCCCAAAGTAACTGCAGCTTAAAATCAAAAGTAACTGCAACTTACATCATCCATTTAGTCAGGCTGGTATTTTTTAAAGGAACTCTAGATGTAGAGTGCTTAATGTCATTCTTTCTTCAGGTCTTACAGCAAATATACATTCACTTCTAGTGTATATGTAAAAGTAGAAAGTGAGTTTTATAATTCACATGCCTGATCCTGTTCTTTTAACAAAGTTTGTGAACTTACTCCAGAGAATCGCTGTGAGGTACATTGTGCCAGGTGACACAGTTTTCAAGGAAGCCTGTGAGCAAACTGTTTAAGCTAAAAGGAAAATTGTGACAGGGGGACTGATTCTACACATGTCCCTGGAGTCCCATTAAAATCAAGTCCTCCTTTTGTATCCTTGGAACATTACCTGATGCTCTCTCCATCATCAGATGGAGTCAATCTCCATCATCGGGATTGCTCGAATGCTGCAGAACGATACTCACAGACATTACTTTGAAATGTAAGCAGCTGTTCACTTCACTGATGCTGGATCTATTTTAATTCACTCTGCCTCAGTATTTGCATGGAAAACAACATCCTGATGTCTACACATGTGACTGACAAATAGCTGATATTCTTATATAAAGCCATATTTGTAGGTGGTCAAGGGAATTCATTGATCATTTACTATTTGTAAATTAAATTAACTTCCTACTGTTTGCATATAAAATTAACTTTTTATTCTGTGGGGAAAAAAAACTATAAATGAACAGGAGCCTTACAATGTCACATAGATGACACCACAAGCAAATTGCAGTTTGCAAATAATGCACCAGTGCAACTAATAGTTCAAATGATAATAATTTCCTATATAAAAATCCATATATTTGTGGATAATAAGTAAGCAGCAATAAGGACTAACTTAGAAAGTACTGCACTTCTTCCACATCAGTGAATCTTAGTTAGGAATAAGGATAAAACCTCTTCAGCTCTTTGCTTGAACAGCAGAAAGACAGCAGCTAGATTTAATTATAACAGTTCTAATGAAAATTTAAAAATTTAACTGTCCCAAGTTTCAGTCAAAAGACAGCAGGAATATATCTGGATTAAGATTTTTCCATATAAAACTCACATTGGGATTTGGGCATCCATGTTTGTAATTCTCAATGATTACTTTTATTTGCTAGTGTTGCCAAATGTTTTCTGTGCCTTTCTATTTTAACAACTAAACAGCTCAGCATAAATTTAATCTTGCCAAATTAGCTGTTCAGGTTTGCCATATGTTGCAGGGACCAAATTCTCTTTCCATTACAAATCTGCACTGTTTGTTCAACAGCAAAACTGTGCCTGCAGTTTACAAGCAAACAGCGTTTTAGCTCAGCAAAGGGCAAGACTAAGGTATATTTTAAAATGTTCATGACGGAAAGAAAAAAAAAACCCAACTTTCTTGGAAATCATATTATAAACAAGTTTTTGCAGCAGTTTTTTGTTGACAATTAGGTGCTAATTAAGCACATAAGAAATGGAGGTCTGACTTTACTTTTGCGTACTTTCTTTCCAAGATGAAAGTTGAAGAAAACAAACATTCTGATCACCAGGAGACAGTGAGGAGGCAGCTCTCAGCAGGATTATTGGGGTACAGTATGAGTGTGCACTATATGCCCAGGTAGGTAAAAGGCATCCATAAAACATTAGTTCATGTCTAATTAAAACAAAAAGATATTCTGGGGCCATAGCAATAAAACTGCAGGCGAGCCTCCATAGACTGAGACTGTATTTTATGGACCTGAATAAGTAAATCTTGGTTTCCTGGGATTTTGAAATCCTCTAAGCAGGTTAGGCAAGAGGTCCAGCTGGGTTAAGATGGATCATCTCGAAGATGTAATCGCCCATATCAGCAAGCACTCGACTGCAGAACTTGCTACAGAAGTTTCTACATGCTAAAGATGGGAAGAGCTAACGTGTCCAGTCTGCCACGACCTCAGGCAGGGAATATCAAAGCAGCAGAAAGGCAAATCTTCTCTTGCGCAGTCTTTTCTCTCCATCTCCCCCATTATTTATCAAGTAGGAAGACTACACTGCTATGTCCCATCAACAATGGGGCAGCTGACTGAGACTGACATTGAAACCTAATTTGCTAGGCAAAGCTGTCAAAATAGGCAATTTTGGAAGTGACGAATGGTGGAGGGCTTAAATATTTTCAGTACATTGTGATTAGTTTCACCAGTAAATGGTATTTTGTAAACACCAACAAAAAAATCATTGCAACATCATATATAAGAATAAGTATTATATTCCCTTTCCAGGTAAAGAACATCTGGCACCTCCTAGTGAACATCTCTGAGAAAGTCTGTGGCAGAGCTGAGACAGGAACATGTAGTTCCTTGCTGTAAACCTTGAGCTTGGTCCTGTTGCCTGTGGTTCCTTATACACTTCTTTGCAACCTTCCTCTCTTCCCTATTTGTAGAAGTTGTTTGGCCACAGTAGGGGGGTGTGCGTTGGTGGTTTGGTGGCGGGTTCTTCTGGTGATATGCCTGAACCAACCCCCTAATCTGTCACACAAAAATCAATTTATAGGATGCTTACACAAGGCAGTGGGTCATGATGAAGACATACCTGAATTAGTGCCAGAACCTGAGATAGTGTAGCCACTTTGGCTTGATGCTGTCCCCAAAGTAATTAGCCCTGATGAGATGCTCATTAGCTAGGGCACGTAGCCACACTAATGCAGCTACACAGTTTTGAGGACCCACACTAAATAGAATCATGGAATCATAGAACCATTTAGGTTGAAAAAGACCTATAAAATCATTGAGTCCAACTGTAAACCTGATACTAATACCTAATACCGTAAACCTAATTACTAATACTCCAGATGATACTGTGGATACTATGTGGATACTATTTAGGATTCTTGAGCAAGGTACTCCCTTACTTGCTTATCTCTTGCATTATCCTAGTTCTGATTCCCATCCCTAACACACTGTTAAACATTTTCTGACCCATGAGTCATCCTTACCCCTATTCATTAGCCCTTACCACTGCTACCAAAAATCCAACTAGTGGACTGTTGTGAATAGTTTCATGTTACCTCATGCCAATCAGAGGTGCACAAGGCAGATCTAATTGTTGAACTCGATCAGAAAGCATCAAAAGTAGCTGAACATACATAGATAGATTAGGAGGTGGTCCCAGCACACAGATCATTTCAGATAAATGAATCCCATTCCCCACATTTCTGTCCTGCACTCACTGCAGAATTATACTTTTTCTTCCTTTTTGACTTCTGATTTTTTTACAGAAAGTTAACAGTCACCAAACTGGTCCAGACAAGGACTTGCCTATAGCTTTGTCTCTTTGTCCCATTCCATTTATATGTAATGGGAAAGAGTCAGAGAGGAAGACCTGCCTATATTTTACACCAATTTCTACTTTTATCTCTTCTTGCACCCCACCTTTTATTCTTGTATTTCCCAAGCACATATTACAAATGTCCCACTTACTTTTCTCTGGTAAAACCACCTGAAGCAACTGAGCTAGAGAGGCACTAGCTGCTCTATCCATTCTTTAAGGGATGCCTATTCCCAACTCTGAATGCATTTTTATATTTGTCTAATGCTTGTTCTTTCACTGTTATAATCTTTTTCAGGTTAATATGCATTAGGCATGGTCCCATAATGAAATCTCATGATGTAACCCACTTCTTTGCATACGCAGAAGCTGGCGGAGAGGGAGGAGCATAGATCACTGCTGTGCAATTGATCCCCACCCTTAGACCCCATACAGTCACTAATTCTGAGGGAGCTTGTATTTGTTTCTGAACTTTGTGCTTATGACCATCTCACCATAACGAATGCTGTCCTTAATGCAGAATAATTACTTATTTTGATTTTTAAATGTTCTCCAATATATTCTCGTTACAGGAGGTAATGAAGCGTTCAAAAGGTAACTTTGAAATGCTCTGTGAAATGGTTTTCTGAATCACTGAACACTACCCAAATCCTGCTAAACACAATGGTATTGCAACTTGTTGAGGGCATTGCAGAATACTTCTCTCAATGGCTGGGAAAAGCTCTTTTAGAGAAGCTCATGACCTAATAAAGTTCTTATCATTGTTCATGAAGGGGGAAGGACTTGGCTAAAGTAACATCTAATTTACACAAACACACCTTGTCACCCCGCTGTGGCTGAGTTTTCTTTTCTTTTCTTTTCTTTTCTTTTCTTTTCTTTTCTTTTCTTTTCTTTTCTTTTCTTTTCTTTTCTTTTCTTTTCTTTTCTTTTCTTTTCTTTTCTTTTCTTTTCTTTTCTTTTCTTCTTTTCTTTTCTTTTCTTTTCTTTTCTTTTCTTTTCTTTTCTTTTCTTTTCTTTTCTTTTCTTTTCTTTTCTTTTCTTTTCTTTTCTTTTCTTTTCTTTTCTTTTCTTTTCTTTTCTTTTCTTTTCTTTTCTTTTCTTTTCTTTTTTCCTTTTTCTTTTTTTGTTGTGCTGAGAATGAGAACAGGCACTTTTCCAAGGAGGTGTGTCAGAGGTAAATGAACATAGTACTGAAGTATTCTATTGTGTTGTAATAATCTTGCTGGAGACCTGAAGGTGTGTCTCTGCCTTTATAAATACCATGCTGCTTTTACAACTAGCTCTGATTCTTTTGAAAGAGACGAGCTGCATCAGGAGTTGCGTTTGGATATCTCCAAGCCCTGTGCAAGGTATGTCTTTTAGTTATCTTACTTCTGTGCTGTTCCACTTGCAACAGAAGGTTACTGTCACATTATTATTTGTTTTAATGTTATTAGTTGCTGTATTTGCAACAGAACTGTAAATACTACATGATGTTCTTTAAAGAGCGCTTTATGGAGTGAAAATTTCTCTGTATAGTATAAGGCATGAAGCAAGTCAAGTAAGAACTATGCAAAAGTAGGACCTGCTCACATCTGCTGCTACCTATGTATTCTAGATTCTAAATTTATGTAATTAAAGATAGCTGCAGATAGTTGAATGTTGAAATAGGTGCCTTATTAGCGTGCCTACACATGAATTTCTGCTTTCTAACATGGAAACTTGGCTACAGAAACGGCTATGACGGAAACATCTGAAAAACACATTTAGGTATTTAATCAACTAAATGCCAGATTTAAACCCTCTACTATTATGGTATGCTCTGATCCTGAAAGCTGCTTCATAAAGAGAAACACCTACAGAAATAAATGTGCTCTGTGCAGACGCAGGGATCAGCTTGTTAATAATTTACTAACTAACTACATTTAAAAACTGAACTTGCATATTTGTCCCTTGAATTTGGTAGCTTTAGACACAGCCCAGTACACTGCAGGTGTCTTCAAAAGCAAAAAGATAGTTTTGTTTGTTAGCAGTCAAGACAGCAAAAAATGTATCAATAGTTACTTTTTAGTGTCAGGAAAGACTACTGTCCTTATATTTTTCAACTGAAAACTGAAATACTGGCATAACCAGTGAATTAAGACAATTTTCAGGATGCCTAAGAAATAATTTTGCTCAACTTGAACCAAATGGTTTCCTTTCTGTCTGGCATATTTTTGTAGAATAGAGGTTGGAGTCAAAATCACTTATGTGCCATTTACAAAATGGGAGATCATGGAACAACAACTGCTTTATATGTTATAACTTAAGATATCCATCTGAGACTGACAAATCCCAGGTTCAAATTCCTCCTCTGACTGCAGAAGAGATTTTAATTAAGGCACCTCAGTTACTGGCTAGTAGCGTGTCCTGGGAGTGACTCTCTTCCGTTCACATTGCATAGATAATTAAGTAATTGGATCAGGACTTACTCCATAGCCATCTACAGTTCTCGAGGATAATCCATAATGGTTCTAGAAACCAGGTATTATTCACACAAAAGACAGGGGATTTTGCTGGTAACATCATCTTAATAGGAATCAAGGAGCAGTGCAATACCATGTCTGAAATACTGCAACTGTCAAATGGAGTCCGGCATTAAGTGAAAATGTTTTTATATTTTTGTTTGTTTGTTTTGAAGGCAGATAACAAGTGGAACAGAGACCATGAGAATCAAAAGCTTTGGACTTCTTTGTGTGTTGATTCTGGTCTCCCAGATGCTACTAGCCAACTGTGAAAGACAGAAGGAAAGAAAAAAGGGAAGACAAGGCATAGAAGACAGTGGAAAAAAAAACCCTGAATCTAACCAAGAAAATGAAAAAGGGCAGAAGTTAAAAGGAGGAAAAGCATCTCCTAAAGGCAAGTTTAAAACCAAAGAAAATGCTGAGTGCACCTGGGCAGTGAACGACATGAATGCTGCCACTGTGCGTGTAGAGTGCAAGCGTGGTGACAGCAAGTTCTGGTGTGAATTCTCTGGAGACCCTTCCACCTGTCCACAGTATGCAGCAAACCAGAAATCCTACTGGAAACAAATCTCCCGATCCCTGAAGAAGCAGAAGCAGATCTGTCAAGACCCCAAAAGTGTCCTGAAATCTAAAGTATGTAGGAAAGGCCCACGAGGCGCTCATCTCAAGTTGACCCACTCAAGCCTACTAACATCAGTGGGTCCTGCAAAAGGGAACATAATTCATCATGCAAAAGAAGTTATTCAGACTCCAGCAGCTGCCTCTGTGACTGAAAAAAAGCTAGAACACAGTCCTGAAGACTGTGTTGAAGACATAGATTATATTGATCAGAAAAAGGTGGCTGAGGAATACTGTCCAGAAAGCTTGCTTTCTTTCTGCAACTTTTTTATCACAATGGTGCAAGACAAAAAATGCTGAGGAAGTGTTTCTAAAGCTCTGTATCATGAAAGTCCAGTCTCATCTAAGTTACTGCAAACTATTCCAGATTTTATTCTCATGTTATATAGTGTACATAAGAAAAAAAAGGCATATATTTTTCTGATTTTGTATATACACAACAGACTGCACTTGACATAGGTGAAGATATTATAGATTTTATTTGCGAGTAGATTGCTACACAGGTGTTACCAATAGATGTTACATACTCTATACAGAAGTATATAAGTAGTCTCCTTGCCCTCTTTGAGCTGTGCTAGCCAAAGTGATGAATTCAGTGCTATGCACTTTGTGGTTATGTACAATACTTTTGACCTAAAGATTATTAAGAAAAATAAACTTCAAAATATATTCAAAATATTTTCTCTCTCTCTCTCTGTGTTTGAATAGGTGTGTCTGTAAGTGCTAAGCCTTTGTCAAAGATTGATCTTTCACAGGATCTAGGCAAAATATTGCTTATAAAGCAGTTTTAAAAATACTTATGCAACTTTGCAGACTTCAGCTTCCTCAGCCAGTGCAAGAAACATTTTGATAGGGAACTACATTATCATTAGTTTTTCATCATTGTGATAATGAAGGGCAAGAAGATTTTCAGGTCTTTCCATAATTTTGCAAAGCTTTTCTCATCAATGGATGTCGGAAAGCTTTGCAAACTTCAATTGTCTCTTTTCTCCTATAGTATGAAGCATGTTGTACTCATTTTCTGGCAGATAAACTGAGATGCAGAGACAAAATGACTTATACAAATTTGTACATAGGCCCAGGATTGGACCCCTTACTCAAGCAGCTAAAGCACTCGTGTTCAACACTGCCTGTATGTTCTTTTGAAGTTCCGTTTTCTGTTTTCTTTATGCATGGACAACATTAATAAATACTTTCCTATGCATTAGACTTCACCTGTATTTAAAAAAAAAAGAAAGAAATCCAAACTCTACAAGAGCCTAGATTTTAGAAAATGTAAAGCTAAATAATGACAACTGACCTTTGCTAATATTTGAAACTAGCTGGAAGAAATGTAATATGCAAGTTACCCTTTTCTGGTGGCAAGAGGCTGGAAAGAATGGTCTCCTACCACAGTGGTCCACTTGGGGAAACTTGAACTTTCATGAAATACAATTTTCCTGAGCATTTCTAGCAAATTAAAATAATATTTGTTTCCCGAGAAAATATAGGCAGTTTCCTTCTACAATTATTTCACTGCTAGAATATTTGAGAAAATATTTGTAAGATGTTATGAGTAACTCACCTCCTGCAACTTCCCTCTTTTCCTTCATTGTCACATATACTCAGTTTTTATTTAAATGAGCATGCCTGGGGAGGGCATTTTAATGCTACTCTCTCTTGTTGCTACAGCAATAAAGGCCCTTGCCATTATCTAATATCAGTATTTTCTTTGCAATGAAGAATTAACTTAGCAAAATCCTTAAATTTAGGTGGAAGTCCTCAAAAAGACAGGAAAGTGCTACTAAAAAACACAGCTTTTCTTTCTTTTTTTTTTTTTTTGCTTCTTAGTAGGAATCGAGCCTTCTTACACAGGGTTGAAATTATTTTGGCAGAGTCGGGAAGAAGGCATGGCATCAGCTCTGGTGTTAGCCACAGTATTTTAAAGAGGACAGTATTCTGGAGGCTCTCATAAGTACTTCATATGATATTAATTTACATTTTTTTGCTACTTACAACATTGCGATCTCTATGTGAGTAATATCGTGAATGTGGGATGCTGCTATTAGCCAGGCAAACTGTGTTTGAGAAGGACTCAGCTGTATTTTACCAAGTCTGAATGGCAAAAAAAGAAGCAGGTTCTTCTTACTGAAGTTCCATCCTCTGCACGTCTTGTGGAAACGCTGGGTATTACCAGGCTGTGCAGGATAAATTCTGTTAGACCAATGCCCACAGCAAAGCAAAATTCTGGTAAAAAGGGACATCAGTACTAACTCCTGTGGAGGCTGGAAGACACAGCCATTCTGGTGCCAAGCAGGGTGGAAAACCAGCTAC
The DNA here is from genome assembly GCA_031468815.1 of Morus bassanus. Taxonomy (NCBI): domain Eukaryota; kingdom Metazoa; phylum Chordata; class Aves; order Suliformes; family Sulidae; genus Morus; species Morus bassanus. Next base: position 68,281,707 of record CM062570.1, read on the forward strand.
CAGCTCCTTGTTATTAAGGTAGATACATACGTATTGAAAGTGCAGATGAGTTCCAGCTGCTAGGCACTCTGTGTGTTGGCCTACACCACTTCACATTAGGAGTGAAGATGCAGAGGAAGGATTAGAAGCACACATTTGGCTCAAGTAATCGTACACTGTAGCAATTAATTATGAATATCCAATCCTGTACACAGACACCTGTATAATAGTCCCAGATCACAAACAGAGCACTGGGCAGGCCTGGCTTAAGAGGCTCAGTTGCGCCAGATGTTTTGGAAAATGTCCAATCCAACTACCCTTAGCTGCTGTTACACTCAGGAGTACTACAGTAAGTACTTTTTTACCTGAAGCGTGATCTGTCCCGCTCTGAGTTGCCAGGAGGGACTGCTCTCCCTGTGGCTGCCAGCCAGCCAGGCACACGGAGTTTGCAGTGACATATCCCAGAGCAAATTCCAGCTCGGGATTCCAGAGCTGTGGGTTACATCTCCATGAGCAGGACTGTCAGCACCTGGACACACATGGGAGCTGCATGCTCCTCTCCAGGGATGCATTACATTTCTGCTGCTCCATCTTCTTGTTTTCTTTCAGGACTGGCTTTTGTCTTCAACGTGGCTCTTTACAGGAGGAAAACATGCTTGATCTCAACAGTTCCTGGGTGCATTTCACCTGTGATGCACGCAGTTTTGCCAGTATCCTACAAAGACTGTGTGGAGCATCAGGAGAAAAAGGAGATCTCTGTGCAGCCTTTTTCCTTGGAAGGTGGGCTAATGTGAGAGTGCAGATCTCAAAACTGTCTCAACCAAAGGATGGGATTTTTAACATCCATGGGTATGTAGTTTTGGCTGTTCTTCAGAAGGGCACATTTCAGAATAGCAGGGTCTGAGGCAAATATATCTGGAGTCTAACTTCATGAACAGCCTTTTCCATAATTGCACAGACCACAAGTCTATGGCTAAGTGCATCTAAGTTCTCATTGCACTTACCAAGCCTTGTGTTTCAGTCCTACATCTACAAAGCAATCACTTGACAGCAATTACATATGAGTCACTTTCTTCTCAGCATTTACAGAGCCAGTTAGGTCAGTGTAACTTTGGTGCTTCTGGAGTCAAGCTGGTTAGGATAAATAAAACATTTCCTGGCATTCTTCACCATAGGATCTGTGGTCATTATGAAAAACTTCATAGCTGAGCTCTGTTCTGTGCCTCTTTTCCCCAGGTGCACCAGTTGTCATTGTGTCAGAACTTCATGTTTGAAAAACTTAGAATAATGGTGGCAGTGACTTTTCTAACACTTTCTATGGTAGGGCAAGTAGGAACACCGTGAAGGAAAACAATCAATGGATTTAAATTACATCTCTGCAGCCCAAGTCCTCTGTCCTACCATATTGAAAACATAAGGATCTCTGCTTTCTTACTGTCAACCTGAGTTATGGAAAATCAGACCCATTTTACAGGTGGGGAAATAAGGTGTAGGAAAACTCTATGACCTTGACAGTCATAGGGAGAAAATCAGTGGCTGAATCAGGAACCAGAGGTCTTCAGAGTTCCGGTGGTCCCCTTCTCATGTCTCATGATTAGATCAGTCTGCACAAGAACTACATGTATTTGTTCTTGAAAATATCCAGCTAACTTCTAGGTATTTTAAAATTATTAGGAATATCTTTGGGAAAAGGTAGCTTACTTTCTAGGCAATATAGTTTTTCTCCAGACAACCCTGGGTATTATAATTTGAATATTTACTTGGAAAGAAGGATAGGGCTTTTGAAGATAGGAAACTCTAGCTTCAGAGATTAAGAAGTTTCAGGGACGTTTCCCTGCTCTTGCAATATGGATTACTTATATATTTGGTAATTGCTTTAGACTATGGATGATGTTTTTAGCTGAACTCAGCACCCACACATTCCCACAACTTCTAAAACTCTCACTAAATTTTGGAGAGTCAAAAAATGGATTTTTTAAAACAGGGGAGAGAAAAATTTGAAAGTAAGAGCTTTTCCAAAGTAATTGTCTAATATATGACAGTCTTATCTAGAAAATTTTAGATTTATCTTTGTATTCACTAGGAAATAGGGAGTCATTGTTAATGTTCAGCAAATAGCTCTGGTAATGCAGTATTACTTAAGAATCTGTAAAAATTCAGCTCCTTTAACTTTAGAGTTTTTATTCTTTTATTATTTTCTGCAGTGTATTTTCTACTCACTTTCACAGGCAATTTCATTTGAATGAGTTTCCGTTCCTTTTGCAACCTTCTTCACTCATTTACCACTTTGGCAACAGTACAGATTACATATCTAATCTCATGTGTTGCATGACTACTTGTAGGAGAATAGAGCTGAGTAACTCAACCTTCCTGCTTCCAGGAGTGCCCTACCCTCCTTTTCCCCTGAGGGGGCCAATGAGTACCTACCACCTGATATCACCTCACCTATATTTGACCAACCACAGCGAAGACTGGATGTTCAGACACGAGACATTTTACATGGCTGTGCTCAATCCATGTAGACATAGCTGAACCTAGATAATAAATTCCACTCCCTTTTCCACCTTTACCTTATTTTTTTTTTCCTGATGCTGCCCTGAGCAAGGCAGCTCAATACTTGTTGGTAGCTGCTGCACCTCACCCGTGCCTTTGCCTGGTTTTCATTCCACTTCAATCTATTATATTGTTTGTTCCTCTAGGCTATTTCCAAGAGTGATACCACTTTGATTAGCACACTGGGAATTGATCAAATGGAAAAATCCAGCTTCAAGGATGGAAAGTTCAGCAGGTTCCAGCCTGCTGATGTTCCTTGCAATCTTGTCACTAGGGTGGTGGTACCATCCCACCACTGGCTGGAGCATGCATGGCACCTGCCTGTTAGCACCACAAATGGTATAACAAATCCTATGGATTTCAGAACCATTGTAGGTATTCCTGTGTTCTAATACCTTTGAGTTTCTTTCCGCTCCCTCCCTTGAAAGAACAGGGGAACTTTGAACCCCAGCTGCCGTCATCACCTCTCCTCAAAGAGCCAGACAGCAGAAGGCATAGTGCAAGAATCCTTGTAGGGTTAGAGTTATCAGACACTGGACACCTAGGGGTTTTGAAAGGTTATCCAGGTGCCTTGCTTGCTCCTCCCATTGCCATTACTGCAGTGAGATAACACATAAAGAGAGGGGACTGGCCATGTCACAAAGCTCTTTACCTGTTTGTAAAGCTACTATTAGCAGAAAAGGATATCTTGGGACCCAGTTTATCTCTTTAACAAGGATTCATGAAACAGGTTTCTCCACAAGCATGCTCCTAAAAAGTAAAGCATGTGTGTTTTATTCAGCTAGTAGAACTTCTTCCGAAGTTGCTTATTGACCCCACTAGAAATAGGTATTTTAAGACAAAGAAGCGGTAATGAGTAGGTGCAAGAACTGTGAAGGCTTCCCATGAAATTTTTGCTACCTGGCTGCCTCAGTCACTGATCATACCAGGCCCCATGTAGAAACGATAGACTTAATTAACCTGAAGCTCCCAGTGGACCGTGGAAGTCTCACACTGATTTCCAGGCAACAGAAAAACACATCAAAGGGACTTTATTATATAATGAGAGCCTGCAACATGTTGAAAGCTGTCTGTGAGTGTGCACATATAAGCACTCTGTGGTGCTTTGTGCATGCCAAGGAAGAAGAGTTGTTCCAGTCAGCCAGAATGTTTGATGTTAAGATGAATCTTAAAAACCAGGAGTTACAATATTATCTGTAATAGGAATGTATTCTATACATCCATAATATGTGCACTAATTATATGTAATGAGTATGCTTAGATAATAGAATATTATTTATATCATATGAGTTACCTTTACATCTGTTGCCTGAAGGTGCTGTGGTTTCTAGAGTCATTCGAGAGGTGGTGTGATTCCCTGGAAATTCTTGGACTGCTTTTGGGCTATTTCACAGCAGCTGAATCCCTACAGATGTACATGCCATGGCAGCTCTGTTCCTACTCCTTGTTCCAAAGGGCTCTCTAAAGGATGGCTGCAGTTCTTCCCTGCAGTGCAAGCTTCCAGGGAATTTTGTGTCTTGTCTTTTATGCCTGTAGGTATGAACATGGTCTTTGCTCTATATGTGTGGCAGCCTATATACCTTAGTGCCCTATAGGGAGGACTCCAGTTAAATGTTGATCTCAGAGACTGTATTCCTCACTTACATGTGCAAATGACATGGAAGTGAGCTAAAGAGGTCAATTTGTGGGCAGAGAAAAGTTGGGACATCAGGGACGCTGGTTTGTGTAAGATTTCAGATGACATCTTGTCTGCAAAAAATCCTCATGCAAAGCATTAGGGGTTGCATGCGCTGCTGCAGATCGGGTGCTTGGGTTAACAACAATCTGCTTGGGTTAACGATCAGGTTGCTGGTGGTACAGGGTCGTTAGAGCTCCTGGGTTACTATCATTGTAAAAGTGAAGATGTTAGCTGATGAAGTCCTGGCCAATATCCAGCCAGGAAATTACCCTCTGTTGCCCAAACTCTTCTAGGAATTTCAATCAGATGCAGCTTTCTTCACTACCTTAAACTGCTTTGTGCTCTGACCACTAACATTTAGATGTGGCTGATTTTACTTAGGGAGGGGACCGGGAGGATATTTACTGAAGTCCCCCCAAGCCTGAAGGAGGACCAGTTGTTAAGGTAATCTCCAACTGTTACTTAGAGACAGGTAAAAGGAAAATTAAATCTGAGGGTGTAAAAACAAAAGCAGGAAAACTGCTGTTTTCAGAGAGGTAGAGTTAATGTTAACAGTTAGAATCAAAGTCTCCTTATCCAGTGTTTTTATCTTGAACGTCCTTGTGCTTGATGTTTATGTTATACTACAACCCACAGAATCCTATGAAAATGTGAGTATCTTAGCTTTCATTCAAATAAAGGAATAGTCCAGCCCTCCCACTATGAGTAAGGATTAAAAACACAGGCAAGTCCACATCAGCAGTTCAAAAGCCAAATGCCAAATACAAAGACCCCTCTATTTATTATTCCCTTAAAAATTGCATTCTAACTTAATCTCATAAGGGTCATCCGTGACTATTAAATGCTTCAAATCGGTAAAATGGAGGGAGAGGTTCCAGGCAATGGAATAGGAGAAATATTAATAGAAATTACATTTGCAAATTTGACTTGCTTTTTCAAACTAAAAGGAGAGAAAAATGTACATGCAGAAGAAATGCTAAGAAATGATCACATGAGATTCTGTAGGTGTGGTGCTTAGTGACGAATAAAAATATAATTCACAGAAAACAGACTGTTAATTTATGTCTACTTTGATTTCAGTGTATTTTATTCAGAGTATAGGGGAGGCTCTTAAAAAAAAATTTTCTATCCCCATAATTAAAAGACTTTGAAGAATAATGTGTTGCTACATTATACAGGAAAATAAAAGAGGAAAAACCTATTTTAACATAATATAATTTTACTACCAAAAGCAAAACAAAGCTGTCATGGTATTAAAAGGACTGCTCAGAACCTGAGTTTGTAGTTTTTCCTCATCCAGCTGGAGTATGTTTCTAAGCAAAGTTCCAGTGGACTTTCCCTTTTCAAAAGCTAGCAATGTTTCGCTGATTGCCACTGCTATCATATATAATATTTCTTGCTTGACATTATGAACCTCATCTTCAGGTGGATAGTCAAACACCAACTTGTGTTATAGCTCTTTGTGGCAATGAAAGAACTGAGGAAGATGTACATAAACCAGGATCACTCCAGAAGAACATCACATAAATTTATGCCTCCCTCTTCTCTAAGAACAACAGATGAAGTATGAATCAGGGGCATATGGAAAAAAAAAAAAACAAACCGAAACTAGCATTTTATTAGAGCAAGTTTAGTGAGGCTTGGTGAGTCATTACAAACTCCTGAACTGGCAGATGCTTGTTGGCTTTTTGAGCCTTTCCCCTTAAAAATTGTAGGCATTCCTTTCTCCTCTATCTTTTTTTTTTTTTTTGTACCTAGTACTGCTGCACTGAGGCCACCTTAATGCCTGAATTTAGGCTTTTATTAGCAGCTGATGATAGCGGATCATGCCTGCATGGCTCATCTGAATTTTCCCCGCATTTGCTCCTGTAGACAGTTCTGGCAAGAGTATAGCTAACATTTCTATTAGTATATTGGCTTCAGTCTTTGGAAGCAGGGCAAGAGTTACTTGGAGATGAAAAATAACTCACCTTCCTACAGAGCACCAGTCTTCATATAACTGTTCCTATCCCTTGCCAAATGAATGTTGAATTTGGCTTCTTGTTTGCATTTGAAAACTTTGTATTTGTATTCCTTGAGAGGCCCTGTGTTTTCCTCCTGAGGTCCACCCATTTACACAAAACCACTGTTTTCAGGGACATATGTCTATTCAATACTAATGGAGCTCCTCTGGACTTGCATAAGTACTACTCAGAAGTAAATTTGGCTAATAGCCTATCATTAGGATCAATTTTATTCTTTGAAATAGCTATTGTAATTTACTATTGACCAGGAAGCCAGAGGTGGCCAAATAATTAACTGCTTTCAAATAGAATTAATTGAATAACTGAAAACAGGACCAAAGGAGAAAGTAGAAAAGGCACAAAAAATGACTGTCGACGGCTCTCTCTTTCCACACTCCTTGTTAATGTAAAGGAGTGTCTTATCTTTTAGGCTTCTTCTTGAATACAAGACACAACTGTGGCATGAGTTCAGCAAACACTCCAGTCAATATGACCCCACTGATACCTAGAGGTAAGGTATCTGACCTGATGAATATGAAAGTTCTTCAGTTTCCAAAAATATGCAGCTCATGTCTCTTCATGATGGCAGCCAACATATTGAGCAGTACTTCTAGGCAATATATATTCTACTTTGATAATGGGATATCAAATGATGATTGTGTTTGAGCATACTTTTCTCCCTTACATTTGCCTGCAATATGTGATTTGAGAGGATTGCTAGTCCATGCAGTACATAATATTGACTTCCTAATGTTGTCTCGTTAGATAGTTGTGTGACACAAAAAGAGTTGCTCTCAGTTCTTTATCCAGACAGCTTGTCGAATTAATTGAGACTAGCACTTGCATAGTTGCTAGCTTTTTTTCTTCTCAGATAAATAGCACACTGTTACTTTTCCTGGCAACAGATGTGTCAGGAAATTTTAGAGAAAGGTAGAGGCTCTGTCTTTATGAATTCAAATAGCAAGATGGGAGGAGAAAGAGAGAATGTGCATTGCTGTAGGAAAAACAGAAGCTTCTCTGTTGGTCAAGTTGGGACAATGGGAACTGTTTGGGGTTTTTTGGGGGGGGGAACATAGACTCAGTAGAACTGAATAATATCCCCTTTTTTATGTCTTCTGATTATGGAACTACACCTTTTGAAAAAGTTGAAAGCTCTTTGGGGTGTGATACAAGCAATGGATGAGATCAAAACCTTGGAAAGCAGATGAAGCCATCATGTATTTGTAAGTGTCCTTGGCAGTTCTAAAGATAATTGCTTTTCATGATTCCTGTGGAGCTGAAATAGGTGCTGCCACATATCATAGGAAGATTTGTCTTTTTTAGAACACACTAAACAAAAATTAGCCATGTTTCATACATCTGCAGAATGCTAGTCAGGTGCTGTAATTAAATCTTTTTTCTGCATTACTACCATTAGTCAAAGTCAGCAGGAAGCAAAAGAAACAAGAAAATACGAAAGACTTTCATTCATATGGAGAGAAAGCCACCTCTGTGCAGGGAAACAACAAAAGGCCCAGCTCACTGAGTCCATCTTAAGACCTTTGGAATTATTATAAACCCTGTTGCTTTTGTATCCTGCAGGTTTCTGTTCTGGAGGATGCTGAAAGGCTGGTCTGGTTAGTTTTCTTTAAGTCTGAAGTACTGAAATACTCACCACTGCCGTGAAGTCAGGTAGATGAGAACTCATCCTCTGTGTAGTCGTGAAAATTCTTGATTAGCAACATCCAGTAATCAACATAGGAAATAATGTACTGAGCTATACAGGCAGAGAAAATAACAGGCTGATTTATCTCCTGCTGGCAACCTTTGACTCTTAAAAGTGCAACAGTTCAGCTGCGTTCAGATGTGTGTATGCAGACTGCATGTACTTGAAGATAGATTCAGAGGTGAAAAAATCACACAATTTAAAGATTTACAGTGTCACACATCTTGTTAAAATTATATGCCAGAAGTCTTTTATTCAGTAGATAACGTTTTCTTGTTTTCATAGTTGCAGGGTTCGGAAGGTAGAATTTATGTTTTTGGGGAACAGTGGGCAGAGCTGATCAATGCATGGTTACTTGTATATTAGGGAGATTATTTCTGCATGGTTACTTGCATATTAGGGAGATTATTTCTGTTTTACAGACAAGGGAATGGAGACAGAAGACTAAAACTACTAAGACTATATGTCAACATAGTGGTAGATTCTGTAGGCTAAATCTGTTCATAGTTTAAGTGCATTCAAGTTTCTGGACTTATATTAAGTATTCATTTGGTTTCAGAATTTGCAGTTTGTGTGTTCATTTCTTTGAGTCACCACAGAATGGCACTTGGGAACATCATGAAACCAAGTGACCAGGAGCTAGCAATTTCACTGCAACTTCTCATTAATCTGTCTGAATGTAACAGCACTCTCCTTGTAAATCTTTAACGGCTTCCACCAGCACCTACACTCTCCAAGAGCTCAAAATGTCAACACTTGTATCGGCTTCTTAGTTCCTCCAGAAACCGGAAGTGCTTATGTGGATGTATGGCTGAACATAAGCAATATGAACAATCATGAAGTGGGAATCCAGCCAGTTCCAAGATACTGGAAGAACTGATATGTAATGCAGAGCCAGTCTATAAACTTAATCCAACTCCCCTGTTAAAATTATCAGTCTAGTGGACAATCTACTCTTCTCACTAAATCAACCAAATAGCTTTAATTTATAAGCAAAAGACATAAAATTCTGGGCATCTTAAGAACATTTTTATTAGACTATATAACCAGTCATGTGAACAGAAATGTATGGAAAAAGGCAACTTAAAATTATATGCTCACATAAACGCTATAAATTATGTAAAATAGTTGTGTGCCTAAAAAGATCCAGGCATATTTATTCTGGCTGGTATTGTGCAGGGACATCCAGTTATCGTGGAGTGTTATTCCCACTCTTGGGCTGGTTGCTCCTGACTTTTGTTGATAATGGGAAGTTCTATGGGGTTTCATTCCCTTGTAGCCCAGAGCTCACATTGATTGTCGGTAGCAAGCCATATCCTCATCCAGTGGCTGCTATCATGTCACAATATCCTTCTTAATTTAAGTACAGAAAGAAGCACACTTCACTGTTTGTAGTAACACTTGAAATGTTTGTATTCTTTAGGCATGTTCCCACTAGTTTAAATGTTCTTGTTACTGCAACCAACTATGATGAGTTACTGCTCATCATAGTCACCTCAGATTTCATCTACCAATTGCAGGTGTGCAAGAGACTACAACATATCTGCTGTTTGCTAGAAACGCCTTTGAGACTAGACAATCTTATGGCCCTATTTTCTTTCCTGTATTTGGGGTGATAAATGTTTCTAAATGCCACTGGACCTCAGAAGTCAATCAATAGGGTCTGAAACTTGACCTCTGAACTCTGAATGTTCTAAGAAAAGATATTTTCATGGAATCTGGGAGTCTTTGGATTTGATCCATCACCTGATGAATTAGAGGTAGCTGAATTATGCTTCAGAGCTCTGACGGAGGATGTATAGTGCTCCTTCTACTGTGTGCCATTTCGTCATACAGTATTAAATCACCAAACACACATGCTGCTGGTGCACAGGAAACAACAAGTAATGGGCACAATCTGAGCAGTGCATTGCTGTGCAGACCATTCAGGGGCCGCAGGGGCTCCAGACTAGAGGTATAAAAGAAATCTCCTTTGAAAATCATGGCAGAAAAGCAATTACCAGTGCTCCTCTTGCACAAATTGATTTATTGCATGTTGGATATGCATCTGTCTGGCAACAAGCAGCACATATGAACAATACTTTCTTTGCTCTTTCCAGAAACCAGCTTGCTTCACTGAGATTTGCGGAGACCTCCCACTGACATGCTAGTATGCAGTGAAGTCTGTCTGATGAAGGCATCCTTACTGGTGAGCTGCCAGGTAAGCTTCAGCTTGGAAAAAGAGTTTGAAAAATTTCCTTTTTCACCCACAAGGAAATTCATGCACCCTTTTTGTTGTCAGCATCTCAAAATCTGTGATCAATGGATGCAGCAAATGAAACAAGCTGGTAATCCTGGCCACCATTGTGTGCAGACTTTTAAAATGCACATGCAGTGACTTCAATTTTCTGCACAATACATAAGTTTCATGTCTTCTACATCCACATGTAACTCACTCAAACCTGTATGTTGCACTAAAGAAATATCTTCCCTGGCCCCACCGTTGCTTTAGACTTTCAGACTACACTAACAGCTGAGCAGGTCTGCAGTAGCCATCTTAGAGACAAAACACCATGTTCCAAGGAAGCTCCCAAAGATTGAGGCGACCCCCTTTCATATGCTTGTAGCTGAACTTGACTCGTGCTTGCCACTGTAAGGAAGACATGAATTCGGGTTAAATGCTGTTGAAATAGCCCCAGAGTTATCACAAAGGTGAACATATAAAAAATTCAGCCTTTGCCCAAAATTTTGGAAAAATCAAAGAGCAGTAATAATATAACAATATGATCAAGTAATGGTATCCGCTGCTAGACACTTTGTTTAATGGCCATTCATATGAAGAGATGGATTAAATGTGAATGAAATATTCAAACAGTCATGCCTAAGACTTCAATTAGTCAAAAGCTTACAATTACTCATTATTCATTCATTATATGTCATCTGCTAATGAAGAAAGATGTAGTGCCTCAGGATATATGAGGGACGTGTTTGACTGCATGTAACTAACCATACCCTTGTAGTGCTTAGTAACAAGCAGCAGTACAGAGTACCCTGATGAGGAAAGCTGTTGGCATTTTGGATCGGCAGTGGCAAGACCTGGGACAGGAATAAGATGGGAAATAATGAGCAGCAGCAGAGCAACAGTAATGGTCATGTTGAGTGATGTTGCAGAAGGCAAGTATTTAACTCACTAGCAACCCTGTACAATCATTCTCAACCACAAGGGTTTATATGATGATGGTGAACACATCGTTCGCTAGTAATAGAGAAGAAACCTGTTATAATAAATACTGTGGAGACAGGGGAAAAGAGAAATATGTTGCAGCTTGATTTTCCTTGGAGAAATAAACTAGAAGACCAATGTACATGGCCTTGCCTGAACTTCATCTATTTTTCCATCAAGAAGTGTTGTCCTGGATTTCTCTGAGGACTTCAGGCATTTACCTAGAATTCTGGACAGCTAGTAGTTTAAACAGAGATGAAGGAAAACAGCACATGCAGAGTATGTTAATAAATTCTGGACGTACTAGTGTCATTTCACATGCCCTCTGCAACCAGAGTCAAGTATGGTAGTTTTATTAGAGGAAACACAGAAAGCAGTGACAAGCCTGCAGCAGGTTTAGGAATGTGTGACACCAATGCTAATCTTATATCTGCTACTTGCAACTTAGACACATGCCTTTGATGTGTGCTATTGTCCAAGGTCCTATAGGTCACAGATTAAGTTTCTGTTATTCCTGTGCTATTTCCACAGAAAACTTACCCAAAACATATGAAATAACCCCATGGCTTACAAACAGCATATTGTCCACAGAACTTGCTAGTGTTGGTCCTGTCTGTAGAAAATTAAAAAGCTAAAGCTGAAGCTGACAGGTCAAAATCCAACACTACTCACCCTTTGCTTGCTTAATACTATTGCCAGAAAATTGCCAGTAGTATTTGCCAGGAAAGAGCCTTTACCTGAGGCTATCTTGTGAATTTTACAGGCAGGAACATCCCAAGAAACAATATTTTCTACAGGGAACAGTTTGTTCTGTTTCAGTTGGTAACAAGAGCTGTAGTTTTGTTGAGACCTGTGTGGAGATACTATATCCATGACAGGGAAAACTATAATTAAAATAATACAAGTTCTTTATATCTTGATTATGTTATTCTGTCATCATAATTACTAATACATGCATATTACCAATATACCTGTAATATTTCATTCAAGCACTGAATTTGGATTTCAATTCCCTGCATCTGCCACTATGCTGAGCATCACAAAAATGTGGGTGTTTGGAGGGTGTTTCTGGGAGCTAAATGGGAAAGCAGTCAGAGAAGCTGGCTAATCCCACTGTTTTCTGACTGCAGTTACAGCTGCAGCATGCCTAGTGAAACCTTCCAGAGATTACGTACCTTTTTCCAAGCATTAACCTTTTCTAAGGCTCACGTATTCTTCGGGGTACCCAAAAATCCTGACAATCACACCAGGAAGAAAAATTCACTGCTACCAATGATGCATCCTATTTCTTCATTCCTCCTCGAGCTTTTTATTTCTGGGAAATGTTGGCTGTCTGGTGAAAGAGCTCCTATCCAGCCCCTGGGAGGTTTTTTCCTGCAGTGGTTCCTATTTTCCCTTTCTCAGGTCTGAGATGCTTGAGCAGGCCCAGGGAATGGCTGATGCTCTCCTCCTCTGGGTAGTCTTCCACTGCCAGCATTGCTTTTCGAAATGGTGTCTGTCACGAATTCTGGTACAGCATGGACCGGGCTGCTGTGGCACAGTCATGACATTAAAGGTGCCGCTCCATCCACACGCATGGGAGCTGGACTGTTTCCTGGTTGGGCTCAGAACTGGAGATGAAGCAGCCCAAAAGGCTGGGTTCTGGCTCAGTAATGATTAACTGGAATACCCCTGTCAATACTAAGCAGACTTTTTAACTGAATTCAGATAATAATAATAAAAAAGGCATCCTTATCTCCGGCTAGGGACATTTTGCAACAGACTTTACCCTAGGTTTATGGACCAATAGGTGTCTATCAGCTCATGGGACGGCCCAGGAATTTTTTAATTTTGCTGCCATTAATATTTAGTGCAACTCACCCAGTGCTGAAAATAGTACTGGAAGAGATATATAAATAACTTTCTATCCATTTTTAACTTACTGTGTCAAGTTTTATCACACCAAGGCTTGGCCAAAGTAACCTTGCCTGAACTAATTAAACATAATGTCAATTAAAAGAGTGGTAATTTTACAAATGCAGAATGGTATGTTTCTGTTCTGGGCGTGTATAATTTTTGACATTGTAATTAAAAAGCAATTACTTTTGCACTGACACAATTTGTTGTGCTGTACATCCCCAGATCAAAATCAATCATCTCCCAGTACATCATCCCTGTGTCACTTATTTTAAGGTAATATTGTGAGACTGTAAACACAAGCAATCCAAACCAAAAGCACATGGAGTACTAAGTGATTTTGTTCCTCTTCTTTGAAATGTTGATCATCTCTTTTTGGCTTCAGTGTTCAGTTATATCTAACAGCCCATGTGCTTGTGCCTTCCATCTGGTTTACTTATGGGTGTCTCCATTTTCCGGGGGATTGAGTAGAAATTAGGCATAAACAGGAAAAATGAGTAGAATTATGGTCAGATGGAACATGTGTGGCCCTTGAGCAGGGTTGGGGCATTAAAGAGGACTATAGACCATCAGCAGGTCTACAGCTATGTTTCCTTGACTTTCTGTGCTTCAATTTACTATTTAGGTTAGGAAGGATCTCAGACATTGGTAAAGAGCTCTTTAACTTGCCAGGATTGTTGTTTTTCTCTTGGTAAATTGAGATAGTGATGTGTTGATGCTGGTGAGGGCTTTTTGGTTTTCAGGGAAGCTAATAAGCAAAGCTTGATGCACATAATTTGTAGTTGCAGGTATATTGCCATGTAGAAATTCCTTTTCACAAGAAGGTTGAAGTGACAAAATGTCTGGATTAGAAAATAAAGAAATCAACTTGTTTTAGTTCTGTTAAGATAGAATGTTTGGGCTAATAATGAAAGGAAAATGTTATTTTGTAATCAATTAACCATGGTAGAATGATAAGAAAGTATTCTGGTGTAAGTCTGAAAACAAATCTTGCATACCATAATGTGTTAATTGATGCCATGATGTTATATTATGTTACAAAAAATAATGAGTGAAATAGATTAAATGAAAGACATACCTGAAAGAGAGGTTCCCTGACACTTTGCTGCAGCTGAGTATTTTGACCACAATGTCCACCCACTTCTGCTTTTTAGAGTAACAACTGAGTTGGTTTTCAGTAGTAGAGAAGCTGCCTCTCGACTTTGCTCCAACAAATCTGTGAGTACTTTCTGTAATCATTTTACTATGACTCACCAGCGATAAACACAATAAAAGCAGGGACTGAATTTCAGTCTAGCTATGTCAATCTAATCCAACAATCAACATGCCGCAGGGGGTGTAAAACGTCTCTTTGCACTAGAAGAATAAGAAAAAAATGGGAGAGAGTGCAGTAAAAAGTCACAGATTCTAGCAAATGTATCATCCTGAGATGTTTACAAAGCTGATCTCTTTAATTCACCAAAAAAAGAGAGCGAGAATTGTCTGGAATAAGGATTCCTTTCAGGGGGAGAAGCTACCCTTCCCCAGAAGATAAAAGATCTTTAGATACAAGAAGAAGAAGTTGCTGGAACCTGAATATAGGCAAAGTATATATTAATTTCCAATAGTGGAATGGTGCTAAGTAATTACTGTAGGAACAATCTACCATGGGAAGCGTGGGTGCTTCGTCGCCTGGTGTTATCATAGAGCATGAAGCTAGTGCCTGTCTGCAAAGGTTGCATTAGCTTAAAGCACAATTTGAGGACAGAGCAGAGGCATGATATAGGATGAAACTAAAAAGCAGTAGTATTCATAAGTTCAGCTTAGATATTATGATAGCCCTCATAATCTTAAAATTTTAAAATATCAACTTATCATTCCTCCCATTCAGGCAGGAAATCTCAAATATGGAGACTAAATTGTTTGCCCAGTGTCACATAGCAAGGCCCTAGTAGCCCTAGAAATGAATCCCTATCTGCATAGTGCATTCAATACAGCTACAGCTCAAAGAAAAATGAGGTTGATTAATGAAAAAAAAAGGATTTAAGCATCCCAGGACTTGCTTAAACTTATCAAGCCATATGTTATTCTTTTACTTCTTCATGTGAAGCAGCCCCACATACCACATATCTCATATCAGAAGTGTCTGATAGTACTTGTGAAATTTATGAGCCCCTGATAAAAAACTGTGGAAACTGTCACTGTCTTCCAATGTCCTGTTTTTAGTAATATTTTTAGTATAAGGAATGAGCTATTATCCATATTATTATTTTGTTTATTTCTGTAATTTATGTCTGTCTAGACCACTTCTTAGTCTTTTCTTAATGCTATCCTGCTGTAAACCAAACACATAGCCACATACTGATGTTGTTGAAAGTCTGACTTCAGGGGAAGGAAAGCTGGCTCCTTCTGGTCACCTAATGTTGTATGTTGCATATTATAGCACAAAAATATGGCTCTGCATAGGGTCTCAGTTTATTATCTATCCCAGTGCAGCTCCACCTGACTGTTTAGTGAATTATACATCCCCTCTGTGTCTGACCCACAGAGAATGTAATTTTGGTAATATTCTCAGACAGGAGACCTTTTGCTCAAGCTCCTAAGTTTCAGACCTCAGCTGCAGAAGTCCCAGGTCTAATTGCAATGCAGTGCTATTGATTTGATCAGTATTTCAAGAACAGTAGGAATGGAAAATAGTTCTTCCCTGGAATTTGTACCAGTCCTGTGCAAACCACTAGTGTAACTCTCCTATATTGACTAATTTCTGGATTTTCAATTTCAGTAAAAGAAAAAAAACATTTAAGCTACCCTTTAAGATATTTGCACTTTTTAGGTTGTTACATTTTTATTCCATTAGGAAATAGGAAAGAAACTGTAAGATTTCTGCCATGGTGGCATCAGGCAATTTTGGCTGTGCTTCTATAACTAAATTGGCAAAAAGAAAATCTAAAGAGGTACGGCATGTGCACAAAAGGAAAATCCTAAAGCAGGTATATGTGGTCTGTCTTGAAAATGGAGGCAGCCAACAAAACACAACCTATGAAATGGAGGCAGCACATTAATAACAGCACTTTTTTTTTCTAGCACTACTAGATTTTCTAACTGACTGCATTTGATATGCTTGAAAGACTGCATTATCACACAGTCAGCTCCTGAAATGGTCAGGAAATTTTAGAACTGTGGCTCTACATACCCAGGAAATGAATTGTGAAATTATGATTTTAAATATTTTGCAAAAAACTTTCGTCTGCTCTGTGTAAGAGGAGGCTTAGATGTCTTTTTCTGTTGAGGAATATTTCTTACAAGAAAACATTTAAAGTTTGGGATTCATTTTATGCAACTTTAGCCACCTGGAAGCTAATTTTATAAAGTTGAGCTAATAATCTAAGCAACTTTCATAGTCAGTGGAGAGAGGTAAGAAGCTCCTGTTGGAGCACATCCCAGTGCAGAGTGGGATAAGTGCTTTCATGAGGTGCCTCATTTGTCCCTTTGACTATGGAGAAAGCCTGTACAAGGCTAACCTTATGTGATATGAATCCTATCTAAAGTATTTAGTATGGATTTTAACCGTCTCCGCTCTACTGTCCCTCAATGCACACACAAATCCCAGTAGTGAAATGAATCAGGGTTAAGGTACCTGTATTGCTGTGAAATGTGCTGATGTGGAGCAGATACTGCTGTATGTGCTTCTTGGGCTTTTCTGATCTGGGCAAGCAGTGCCACACAAGAAAGGAGGAACAGTGAGCAGGCAGCTGCTCTCTCCTGCTGCACAAAGTAGTGATGAGAATAAATGTAGTTTGAAACAAAAAACTTCCATTGATTCACATTTTTCCAGCTAGATAGAAGCTTTTTTTTTTTTTTCCCAAGCAGTGGAAAAAAATATTATCCCAGATCATTTGCCTGTCCTGGTTCATCAGGAGTTTCATGAAACATTTGTGCTGGCAGAACAGAGGGATGATGTTGCTGCAAGAAAAAGGAGTGAACTGGGAAGGCTGCAGGGGAATACTTGAGCCTGCACAGCTCCGTGTGGCTTACTCAAATGCTGAATCCAGCCCTTCGACTTTGAGGACAGGTGGACGTACATCCCATGGTTGTAGGTGTGTGGGCAGTATGGACATTACAATCCAACCACATAGCTAGATCTTTTACACACCTTTTTCTTCTGCCCCTGGAGCTCCTGTTGTACTTTCTGTCATTTTGCTTCTGTCATTCAGCCATACTATTTGGTTTTTTATCTTTTCACCAGCCTTCATGTTTTACATGCAAAGTGTTTCCTTTGGATAAGTCAGTGCGTTACTCCTTTCAAACTATTTAATAGGAAGGATCAGCCTCTTAGCACACTTAATTGTTGTCTTAAACCTATAAATGATATTTTTATTAAGAAAGAGTTTCTACAATGTGGCCTGTTTGCAGGGTTTCCTACCCAAAGGCTTGCTGATCTCATTTTTCTACTCTTTCCACAGGGCTCTTTTATGTAAGACAATGTCTGAGAGTCACTGTTTTCAGTATCAGGGAGTCTCCCCAGGTACACACATGAAGGGCAGCCCAACTCAAGCAAGGCAAAACTTCTGCCTCTGCCTGACAGACCCTGCAGTGCTGCAGCTATGTCAAGTCCCATCCAAAACCACTCCCCTATTGCCAGTGTCTCAGGGGACCCAGTGCCACTGCATTATATGCGGCCAATACACTTATAAATAGAATCAAAACCCTCTCTCCAAAGACTTTTCCCCATAGATTATGTTACAGGCACTGCACTCAGAATTTCGGACTCCAAAAGAGCAGCACAATAGCTTTAAAAAAAGAGGTTGGTTTTTTTTTTTTTTTAAAAAAAAAAGAGAAGATGCTGAGGGTAAGGTTTATTGCCCTTCACATGTTTAAATCTTTGTTTCCAGTTTTCAACTGTTTCTCTAGACTCATAAAGGTTATTATTTTAAATGAAAACTTACAGTCATTAATTTCGCCCACATCCCTACACATAAGCAATGGACAGAGTTACTGGACCCTGAAGGGTGACCACAGGGAGATTCAGGAGACTGAAGTGACGTGTGGGGGCAGCTACCTGGGGTCATTCGAGAGGAAACATGAGGCGTAGGGACCTAACTGGAATTCAGACTACTTGCATACCATCCTATTGAGCCTCCTGACCCTGGAGAGGCTGACATGTTTTAAATCAAACACTATGATTCATGGTAAGCACACAATGCCAAGCGATGGCTAGCAAGGGGAACAAATCTTTCTGTATTTCATTTGTTTCCTAATCTCAAAAATAAATTTAATAATTGCAAGATCTCGGGTTAGGTACATCAAAGACTGAGGGAGCAGCAATACTGTGGTAATAGGGCCATAGAAGCAGCTTTCCCAGTGCTGTGTGGTTCTGGGAGTGCATAATGTTGATAACACCTTGTCACACAATAACTCAGATTCCTTTCGGGTTTCTGAGCAGTGCTCTTTGGCAGTGTTTGCTATGGGCCTGAGGCACAAGCTAGCCCATTCCTCTTGAACAAGTTGTGACAGCGGTTAGCTTCATCGGATTGAAAGCATATTTTCAAAATCCAACATGTTTCAAACTATATAAAAGAAACATTTCTTCCATGTAGCGGAAAAAACTCATAGATTACTTTTCCTTAGTTAGTTTTCTGTGAATTTGGGACACTTTGTATTGGTTTGGGATGTTTCTTGGTTTATAAATTTTAAGCAGAGCAATAGAATTTGGAATTATACCTGTCTGGTAGGGCATGTCTGCATGGCATGTCAAATGTGTGATCATGGATAATCAAAATGTTTCTTGTTTGTTGGAAATTAGCTCACTCATGATTTGCTATACAAGTAACCCGAGCAGCACAGACTTGAGCGTGTGTTAGTGGGCCAGATGTACATCTATAGTGCATCTGTACTAATAAATAAAGTGGGAGAATGTTAAAGCTCCCTCCTTAAGGGCAAGCAGTACGACATAGCAGATGACACCAAGTTTTGCGGGCCCTGGGAACAGTACTGGGGAAAGGGGCTGAGGCATATCCAGAGCGTGTGATAGCCACAGTACGTGGGCTGACTCTTCTCCCTTTGCAACAAGTGTTAATGGGGAGAAAACCAAATGAGCCATTAGTGTCCTGCACCCTCTTCCCAGTACATCCACCTGCAAATCCACGAAACTTGCAGTCCTTCTTAGCAGCAGAATAACCAGTCAGAATGAAACCAGGCAATCGCAAGTTCACTATTTCCCTAATGTTAATTGTGTTTTATGGCCAAGTTTCCCTGTAAAGGTGTGTCATTTTTAAATACCTTTAGAACAAAGATGTTTTGCTGTGACAATGTTCATGCCAACCACCTGTGTTACAAAGCTGTCATTTACTCCAGGACAGTTGCCTCTATTAGGTGTGCACCTCAGCTTTCAAAAACACAGATTTGCTTCTTATCATTTTACTATGTAACCACTGATAATAACAGTCATCTTTCTTAACTAATATGGCTGAGAACAACATACATTATCTGGATGTCTGTGTTCAAGATAAAGACACAGGATGTTTCACTTTCAGCCACCTACAGAGACAATGACTTCTCTGTACTGGATGGAGAGTGAAGTAGCCAGAGCACAGTCTGAGGAGGATAGGCGCTGTGACCTTTCTCTGCTTTTCTGGGTGGGTGTATATGGAGTTTCATATATTGAATGAATTCCTGAGTTATTTTTAGGAAGTGGCTTATTCTCATATTCAGTCTGAGGTTAAATAGAATGTAAAACTGAGTTAACAATATTTGCCATCAGCAATTTTATTATAGATCTTGATTTTACAGTCAACATTTTATATTACAACGGAAGAGGTACAAAAGTGAGCATGAAGACAAACTCTTGACCTATAGTCAGAAATAACCTATTTGAAAGTACTGGTATGTGTCTGCATTGATGCATCTAAGTAGTTACATAACAGAGTGCAAATAAAAATACATTTCACTTAATGTAAACATTATGGGTGAGGTCTTGGTTGTGCTCCAGTTATGCTCAGTGCAGGCCTGTGCATTACAGAGCAATGGTTTATCTAGAGATGCTCAAAATTACACCAGCCTGTGTAGTTCCACAAGGATGTTTCGCAGTCTGGGTAGTCACTAAAACATATGGCATTATAACCTGCCTGTGGGATCATGGAAACCTTGGTCTGCCTAATGAATTGGTAATTGCTGGTTGCGTTCACACTGCAACACCTAGGAGTATATCTGTAACAAACGCTGCTCTGTTCTCTTAGTGTCAATGGCACTGCACAAAGACACTACATCTGAGGCCACAAGCTGGCCTCAGATCTTTATTTTGTTATAAACACTGCACTTGAATATGCAGGAGACTGGCAAAATGGAAACCAAAGGAAATCTATGAAACCTGCTGTTTCAGTGTACTATGGCATGTCCACACCTGTGAATTATACACTGCAAGGCATCACCTTTCACCTCAGAAATGGAAGTCAAGAGAAACTCCTTACTGTGGCAACCTTTTGATGTTTGTCTCTATTCCAGTTGATGGCCAAGCTGTGGCCTGAGGGACCTTTTATGAAAGTTGGAAGGCTTATCCTTACTGCTATATTAAGAATAAAATGTAATCTGAACCGCAACGGTGTTTCCAGTAGGATTTTAATGGGGTTGTCTGAGTCAGTCTTGCTATTTTCTCTCCCCAGCTACATACTCAACCTGTTCTCACAGATGCTGGCAACCCTCTGAGCGGTTTCTGCTCTTTTCTTGGCTCAGCTCAGCCATTTCCCCACCAGCCACTTACTGATGCCTGTTAAAAGATAAGAACTGCTCTGCCTCTTCCATCACTTGCTTTACATGCTCAGAGGTGCCACAGTCCCTGGGAGAAACATGATTTATACTGTGTGCCACGGGGCAATGTTCCCCTCTGGCGGATGTTGCACTGGGACACAGGGAGAGCGTAGCATGCTCCGGTCATTTCCCATCCAGCCTTCCAGCAAGGAGGAAGCCGAGTGCTGATACGGGCAAGTTCTGCTTCCACTGGGAAGTCTCTTTCTTTGTGCACGGCCCAGGGAATCCCTGCTCTGAGCCTCTGGGCACAGAGGGAGCAAACCAGGACAAAGCATCTGCCTTCAACTACTGAACACGCCCCAGCCCCTCTGAAATAGTATGTTTGTGTGCATGTGGGTACAGTAATCACACCTAAAGTATCATCTCCTGCTATTTGGCTGTTAGTGTCACAGCAAGGATTTCTGATTATGGACTCTGTACACACCATGCAACTATTTATCACTCTAAGCTATGTAGCCATGTCTTTTCCAGCTTTACACACAAATAACAAAAGTCTTGAGTAGCTTGCAGGGCTCCGTTTCATGGAGCTGCCGTGGTGTTTGTGCAAAGTCTGCAGTGTGTGTGGTCAGGGTTATGTACACACTGAAGGAGCTGAACTGGCCTGTGATAAGACACAAAAACAAACAAATATTTAGTCACCACTTCACAAGTACAACAGAATAACTCTACAATTACTAAATGCAATGTGAAAGTCAAAATACATGTTACATCTGTGCTTATCAAGTGGATGTCTTGTCTTAGTATAATTTTTTTCAGCTCTTGCTGCAGACAGATAACTTTGGTGTTTATAGGGGCTAGGGACAAGAGCACACGAGTACAAAATAAAGTAGGGTGTGAACTCACAGCATGTCAGCTACACTGCGATAACAAAAATAATTATGAAAAAGAAGTAAGATCTCTTGCACAGACTATGGAGTAGCTACCATGCTGGAAGTTCACCACCTTGCTTACTCAGTGGTAACCCCTACTGCTACAATGTAAAGCTGTTGCTAACAATGTCACCTATGATTAGACTTTTTGCTGGAAGTACACCCAGTGAATTGATTTTTTGAGTTACTTCTGGAAGAAACTGCTGACATGGACAAAAGCAAGAGAAAATGATCAGCATCAATTGCTACGTGGCATGAAAAGCCAGGTACTCAGCTGATATGGACCCACACGGTTGTTTGCAATGACTTCAGGGGAAGCTAACTTATACCGTCTATCCTGAAGAGTTTTACTGCACATCTACATTGCTTATTTTATTATTGCTCTGTATATAAAATAGAAAATTAATTATCCTTGTTGCTCTACAGAGTTGTTTATGTATGTGTTGAGCTCTGACAAAAAGCCCTACTTGTTATTCTATCTTAAGAAGCAAATTGCGAGCCACAGCAATGAGTGTGTCAACAACTCTTCATGATGTGTTACAGGTTTCTCCTTGCGCTACAAGTAGCTATAAGGTACCAGGTATTTCCCCTTCCTCCCTGGCCCCTTAGCTTATTTCATCATATGCTGAAACAATCTGTACCTACTTACAGGTCCTGGGAGTATTGGTTAAAGGCTGCATTTACCCAAAGAGAAAGTGAGTACACAAACATCACAGTTTGGCATATTTATGCAGCGCAGCAGTGTTAATTTTTTCACAATGTGCAGAGCACCCATTAATCAGTTTCAGCAATACCTAAGCAGGAGTACGTTGCTCTGCCTTCAGGGATAAAGCCCTATCGCCAGATAAGGCATTTGTCTCCTTTGCAGACCAACTTTTCCTTATTTAAAACTCATGTCACAAATTCAGTAGTTTATAGAAATGTTTGTTTACTTTGGAAATGTTCTTATGCAAGTATGAGTTCTTCACTCTGAAAAGCTGTTCCTGACAGATAAGATATGAGTAATATTGAACATTTGCTGCTTTTCTAAAGTCACTAAAGAACTTTTGCTCTGTGTGAAGGTCTCTGAACCCACACAGAGGGATAAAGGGTCTCAGGCTTTTGTATCTCCTCAGCAGGCAGATAGAGATTTCAGGCAAGTCAGAACTTGGGCTGCTGTTTCCTGGACTCCTGTTTTTCCCTCCTGACAATGGTGAATTATAGTAATTATTAGTGCTTATCATGTCTCACGCAGAGACAGAGCAGCTGGACAGAAAGTAAGCTCGAACTAGAGTGAAGGAAGTAAGGACCGTCCTTGACATACTGCGTTATCTGCATGCAGCAGGGAGGAAAGCCGCCTATTTTGTTCCGATTATTGTAGGTAAAAGCCTGGTCAGATGAAAAGCTATTGAAGGAGGCTGGATTGCTCCTTCCCTGAAGGCAACTGAACATGCTCAATGGCAAGTGCAGGGCAGAGAGCAAGCCCAAGACCTGGCCAACACGAGGTCTGCAGTGCGACTGGAAGCCCCCGAGAAGCACACCGCCACATGGAAAGGGTGTGATGGCATTAAGAGGGGAGTCTGCTCGAGCTTGCTGCAAACCTATATTAAGTCAAGAGGGAGATGCAATATTTGTTTTATGTTAGCAAGTTGTCACCAATAAGAGCAAGTAATTACCTGTAATTGTCTTCACAGGTGATCTTAAAGTTTCGCTCTTCTAAGATGCTTTTTAACCT
Source organism: Morus bassanus (assembly GCA_031468815.1). Classification (NCBI taxonomy): domain Eukaryota; kingdom Metazoa; phylum Chordata; class Aves; order Suliformes; family Sulidae; genus Morus; species Morus bassanus. Next base: position 68,305,088 of record CM062570.1, read on the forward strand.
CTTTATGGAATGACCTGAGCAGGATTCACTGGAGAGAAAAGTTTTTCATTACTTGTGTTCCTTGTGTGTACAAGAAGCTCAGCAAAATTCCACACTATGTCACTTTGCTTTATTTCAGGTAATATTCTTTAAAAGCTTGCTTGCTAATGTACATTGGGTTTGTGGAGTTTTGGCTACCATTGGTCCTTTGCTGCTAGAAACTATGTGCATCTTGCACAAGAACTTTGTGCAGGAAGATATCTCTGGGAAATAACTCAGTTCCATTCACAGTTCAATGTGCTCTAGAACTGCTCCAGAGCTGCTGGTGGCCTCCATCTACAGGAGCATGATATAAGGCTCGTTCAAATCTGTGGAAGGACAAAGGGATCAAGTCCTCTGTGTGATGAGAAAACACAGCCGCTAAGTCCCAGGTAGGACGTAAGATAGGAGGAAGCAGATAGAAAACACGGGAGGAAGCAGGCTATGAGCACCTCCTATATGTTTGGCTCAGTCTGTGGCTGCTGCCTCTCTGTTTTGACAAGAGGCTCTTTCAACCACTTTTACATTGGTAGGAGCCCTAATTTGTGTATTCCTTTTCCATCCAGCTAATGGTTTCATGAATTGTGTAGCAATGTCATACCTTTGAGATCTTTATCTCTATGCTTAATTTGCTTGGAATAGCCCAAGGGGCCCCAAAGCTATAGCGAGAGGATTGATAAATGTCACAGACACAGACAGAGACACTGCAAAAGACTTGTTGCCTCCAGATAAAAATCATCTCCTGGTCCAGAGTATAGGACACACATCAGGGCAATAATACAATACTGGGGCAAATCCAATTCCTAACATATGGCATTAGTGGAAAGCAGAGCCAGCTCTTCTTTGCTCACTGAACTTGCCAGATGTTATCAGTGATTCAGTATGGAATACAAATCAGAAGATAAAAGGAATACATGTTATTGGAGCTACCCTCCCCCTTTCTCCTTGGAAGTAAGTAGAAAATAAAAAGGAAACTGCTGTGAACTTGGCACAGGAGGAGGATACGTTGAGAAGGCTGGCAGGGCACTGGAACATGATGGTTTTTCTGATGTTGGGAAATAATGGGAGAAAGGATCAAGTGTCATGTCTGGGGGAACTAATGTACAGATTACTCAATGTCCTTTTCTTCAGCAAAACTCTGTGCAACGGGCCACAAGAGTATGTCTGGCATGCTAACTACAGGATAGATGCATGCCTGTGAGCTGCGATAGATATGTCAGCTTGTGTGGCAAAGAGGTGCTTCTGGGAGTCTGAGCTAGGGGAGGGATTGCAATGCTGGTACTGTGTCAGACAGCAAGGCTGTCTAAGCAAGGGTCTCTGCTGGGTCCACACTCATTCCTGAGTTACACTGCATCATCACAGCCTGCTTCCTGATCCACAGCACCAAAGCTACTGCCTCTGTCATGGGGACTCCTTAGGAATGGGAGAAGCCATGGCATTGCATTATAACCACGTGAACCACAGAACCAGCTCTGAAGATAAGGGTCAAAGGCACTGAGCATCATGCTCAGTGCTTGAAATGTAACAGATCTGCAAATGAATCTGACCAGGATGAAAAAGGTCACTCAGAAAGGCTCAGCTGTGATTTGAGGTCACTGTTCTGGTATCAGTAATTCCATGGTAAGCATTTAACCTACAGATTTGTTATTAAAAATCACAGAATCATTTAGGTTGGAAGGGACTGCTTGAAATCATCTAGTCCAACCAATATCAGCTAGAGCAGGTTGTCCAGGACGCAGTCGGGTTTTGAGTACGTCCACAGATGGAGGCTCCACAACCTCTCTGGCACACATGTTTCAGCATTTGAAATTTTTTTATAAAAAATGGTTCTGCTTAGCATAGTCATGCTATTTCTGTGGACAAACATATTTTCCAGCTGTTAACCCTTGCAAACGTTGCCTGTTCTGTGACTTCAGTGCTGCACCCATAATAAAGGTCTGTAGAGCTCAGTGGGCTTGGAAGGAATTTAAAGGTCATGGGACCTCTTGAAAGCAAGGAAAATGTCATTGTGTCTTAGCTATAACTGTTCAGCAGTACCTCGAAAAATACTAAAGAAAACAACAGTACAAATGTTATTCCTTTCAGTAAAGTAAGCAGCTAGGAAAGTAAATATAGAGCAGATTTTGTGAGCAGGCTGAAGACAGTGTCACTGTTAGACAGTCACTTGTCAGAACTGAGCTCTGCTGTCTGTCTTCTACACATTGCTTGTCGTTTTGTACCAGCATGACTTACCTTTGAGGTCCACCGATGTCATGCATAAGCCAAATGTGTATTTCTGAGACTTTATCTGGATTTAGGTTAAAGATCTCAATACTTCCAAAGATGCTGTAAGAACGGGACATGAAAAAGGAAAACATTCTTAGTTATCTGAGAAAGATGTACAGAGTATGTTCCCCAAATCCTAGTGCTTATCAGTGGTGCTATTATTCTCAGTGAAAGAACATTATCTTGCCAATGGATTTTCATAGACTATTTAATTGCCTTATGGTAAAACATTTTCTTCCCATTCTTATTTCACTTCCAGGAGAACTTTTGCAACTGTCTATAGACTGAAACAAGCTGAAGTTTTTTCATCTTTAGTGCCTTTTCTCCTGTTTGGTTTAATGGCTATTGATTTGGCTTGGTGCAAGGGAAATGAACATGGCTGTTCCCCTGACCAGCATATTCTTCATCTTTCAATATCATTCAAGACTGCACTTCCAGCCAGGTAACACAAGGAAGCACAGTCTGGAGGGATAAAATCCAGTCAGCTCCATGAACAGTTAGAAATGTGTCATTCATGTATAATGAATAAACAAACTGTAATAATAAAGTTACTTAGTGCAGTAAGAGCATACTGGATACCGCACCCACATACCTTCTGAAGGATTTCAATTGCAGTCACTGTATAGAAGGAGTTAAATGAATCAGCTCTACAACCGCCAATGGTTTAGACCCTTATATGAGTTTACCAAAATCCATTCTGCACTGGCACTCACTGGCAAAGACACATTCACCAGCATACAGCCCCCCGCCAGAAACGTGGATGGTAGCATGCTGAGTAAATACCTGCTGCTTCTGAAAGCTCCTGCTTCTACTGATCCATTGAGCATCACCTGAACCACACCACATGCTGCTTCTGCAAACTGAACAAAACAAATGGACACTATACTCTGACACTACATGCAGTGCCATGTCAGACTCAGGGCTAGAAGTTACTGTAACTTCTTTGATGTCACCAGAACTGACTTATACAAGTACAGGATCTGGCCAATATTTTTGCAGAACATGTCAATGCAAAAAAAAAAAAAGCCTCTAAAGGCTGTGGCAAAACTGTGATAAAGCTGCATTAGCCAGCTATGAATTGGCAGTCTGAGGGTGCGTGGGATTGGTATAGCAACTTTGCTGTCACTGCTGTTTTCAGCTTTTACGGGGCATTCCAGAGCCCCAGCAGCTACAGCTTCCTGATTGGGCTGTAGCAACTTGGAATAATCCTCAGACTGCTTCAACTCGGGCAGTGAGGACAAGCCAGAACAGAGGTACCACTGGTTTAAGGACATGTGAACCATCATGTATTCGTTACCTTGTGACTCATGCTCTGTGTTCTTTTGTGGCTCGGGATTTTTCTCCCCAGTGGTTTTAGTAAAACTCATCACTGATTTTGTTTGATTTGATTTTTAAATTACTGGATCTTGTAATCACTGCTGTTTTATTCTTTAAAACTCATGTCCAAATATTTAACTACTAAGGTTACAACATAAGGTACCTACTTGAGATATATAATCCCTTGGTAAGACAAAGAATTTTTAAAAAGCTTAACAAGGGTGACTGTACTTATCAAATCTTCCAAGTCCTCTTACATCTAAACAATGTGGCTCAAACTCAGCTCTTGAGGGCTGTGAAGTTGCAGGAAAGTGATATTATGTGTAACTTTCTAATGTAATAAGCATGAGTTTTAGTAGATCTTACATTTATTTGGACTAGAAAGTCTAGAGTCGAGCAAGCCTGACTCTGTATGGTGGTTTATCCCTCCCAGACTCTGGAACTGAGGGGACTAATGAGAACATAGAAACTGTTTTAAGCTTGGAAAACTCATGTAGACTAGTTTACCCACAAAACAATTTTTTTACAGTGAGTAGACTTTTTCTTATGTACATGAGAGCTGAAGCATACAGGAATGCTTGTTTTCCACCTGGGCAGCCATCTACTAATAGTCATATCAAGGGTGAAATCTTGAGAGACATGTAAATTTAAACTGATACAGGAGAGCAGGGTTTTTTCTGGCAGTTTTTTTTCTGTAACATGCTGATTCAACAAAGCCAGGCTAACTGCTTAACTCAGGCTAGCAGGGTCTCATTCATGTGATGGGAGTTGGCATGTGCTTACAGGTGGGTACATCGTAGGAGCCTTGCCAGATACCATTGTGGGAGGACGTGCTCTTCAGGTTTATGCCAGAAGGTGCAAGGGGATTCTCAGCTGCTTGGAAAATTTCTGTGCTGATTTGGGCACTGCTTTCAACATTAACATGCTAAAATATATTTTATTTTAGCAATTTCAGTCCTGTTATTTAATTAAGGTGGTGATTATTATTATTGTAATCATTACTTGCAAAGCTCCAGCTGTCTGCCAAGTGTTGTTCTAGACACTGAGACACAGTCTCTGTCTACAAATAAGAATGCCCAAACTACAGTGGCATTAAATATTGTACATAAAATATAGGACCTTGGAAATACAAATTTCCAACGCCATGATTTTTAGCATCTGAAGCTAAAGCTCATATGAACTTTTACTCTTCCAAGTTTTAAGTGCAATCTGCAAGCTCACATTTTTGGCAGTGTCAGGAACTTAGCACCTTTCAACATTCTTGGATTCAGGGAGATTTATTCTAGATCTTACCATCTTGGATGCCATTTTCCAGAATACAGAGCTAGGATTGCTCTCACATTCACTTCGTTTTGGACAAGATTCATAGTTGATTCCTGAGAAGAAATACGTTTATAGAATACCTAAGGTTAGAATGAATATTGTTGTAATGTTTATATGGCTTAGAGAGCTGATTAACAATGCCAAAAAGATTTGCCCCCTACCAAAGCAAGAAGGCTACATGAGGAAAGGGCTTTAAGAGGAAAAGGAATTTGCATGTGTTCAAAGGTCTTCCTGTTTGCTCACTCACGTTTCAGGGAGGTGGCTGCAGGCCCTGTATGCAAATAATACTCAGAAAACAGAGAAGGGAAAGCATGTAGTCCTAAATGTGAGAAACAGGTTGGCTCTTGACAAATACTGTCCAATTTCATTGAAAAATTAAACTTTGCCCACCATTTTCAGTAATTCCAGCCCAGTTTAGAGTTTGCCAGTCTAAAGCACCAACCCAGGAGTCATGCAGGCAGCAATAACCCCAGGGTACCTATGTGCTGCCCTTGCCATTTTGACTGGCCTATGGCCAGGGCCTTTTTGAACAGCATTCTTGTTTTGCAGTTTGTCCCATAGAAGTCACCGGAAGGAAGGGAGTAATCTAGATAAAGAGGGCTAGATGTGACCACTAGTCCAAGCAGCAACTTGGTGTTTTAATAAGAGCCAAAGTTGTGTTTTGTAAATTAACCTAAGTATTATTTTCAGTCTTCCATAACATGGGACAGAAATACAGCTAAGGTTTTAAACTAAATTACAGCAAAAGAATATGTGAAAATTATTGTGTTTAGGTCTAGACACACAAGAGAAAAGAATCATCTGGAATTCCAGTGTTCATATTTGTTTTGCAAAAAATAGGACTTATTACCTGGGGCAGAGGGGTCTCCACACCATGAAACCCTATCAGCCATATAACCCAACAAGGTGTCCTCCAAGGTAAGGAAATTTTGATTGGATTTTGTATAACGATGAGCGAGGTCACTTGTCTTGCTCCAAAACAGTGACTGTGAAATAAGGTACAATGTCTAATAAGTGATACTTATACTAGAGCTGGTCAGGAAATTTTCCTGGAGAAAAACAAAAAGTTTTCATGATAATGACGGAGTTTTAGTTTTTATTGAAATGCTGCAAGTTCACCTTCATGGGTCAGTTCTTATTTCTGCAGCCCGCGCTCCCATTTCCAAATCTTTCTGGGTGGTTATTTTTTGTGGAAATGGATGTGTTCAGCCTGTAGGGCACTCTGAAAGAAAGGTTTTGACTAGTTCTCATAAGATATATACCTCATTTGTTGTGTGCTTTTGAACTGCACATGGAAGAGCAGCTTTTTGGAAGCAGTGTCCCTTTAACAGCATGATAGCATGCTCCTTACAGAGAGCCATATGCTCAGGGAACAGGGACATCTCCGTCAGTTCACCAGGACGACCCCGTTACCGAGGTTTGAGGCAAGCCTTACACAGGGATGATTTCCAGCGATAGAGAATGAACAGGGTTACTGGGGTCCAAAGGTGATAACTGCAGGACTACTGCAGTAAGCGCAAGAGCAAAATATCATCTTCGACCTATAGACCCTCACAATCATTATGGACAAGATCCCATCACTCAGAGCACTGCACAGACATGCCATCCCACAACAATCCTACTTATGCAGCCCACTATGCATTGTACTGTTACCTTGTTACAGGGTATACGATGACTCGCTAACTCCATTAAAGGCTGATAATCTTCTGATGTAATATTACAGGGATTCTTGTAAATGAACGCATGTTTTAATGATTCCCATATTTTTAGGCAATCCTTATCTCTGCCGAAAGATTAAAACATAGTTAATTAGTATTTATGAGTATTTATGGCTGTGAAGGGATCTCCTTCTGTTATGGTCAAACACTTTGGATCAGATTTTAAGAGTTCTAACTATGCTCAGGCACCAAAATACATTATCCATTACAAAAGCAGAGTATCTTCAGCAAATTAAGTATAAACTGAGGAATGAGCAGTTCTAAAACATCTTTCTCTGTCTCCTGCATTTTAAATTACTGATTATTTCAGTATCTGAATGTCTTCTATGTTTTAGTCCCTTAAAAAGAGCAGTGCTGATATCACATAACCAGAAGATCAAATTTCTTGATTATTCATACCAATTCATGAGAAGCAAATGTGGCAGACTGTAGCTTGTACATTTTAAAAATGTGGCTAAAGAATACTGCCTCCTCAGGTACAGTGAGCCAAAAATATGCCCTGCAGAGTGTTTGACCCTATAAAAATAATATCTATAATTTTATCTAAAACAAAAGTAGGGGTCTGGCTGTTTTGGACCTGATATTATTTTCATTTATGCACTAATTTGCAGCTATTGACTTTGCTGGAGCCACAGCTGATTTGCATATGTATAACCAAGATCCAGATCAGGTTCTTGGTCCCCAGTAGGTTTCTTCAGTCTCCTTCTGATCCTTCACTGCATTACAGGTTCTGGCCCTTTTGCTCTTATGGCATGAGTCAGAGGAATTCCACTAAATTTACGTGGGGGAACTGCTTCATGCCACGACACAACCCTACCACCTCAGCCTACGCTTGTTTCTTAAGATGCTGTTTTGTCAGCCTAGGAGATAAAGCACCTCTCTGCTGACAGAAGCAGGGCTCCTTTCACAGTACCAAGACGAAATCTGTTGCCCAGTGTGGGCAAGCAATCATATCTCTGTACTGAAGCAATGCCATGCTGCCTTCCTGAGGCTGCAGCATACAATAACGTTTGGGACAGCTCAGGACACTTGCTTTCTTGTGCTTGAGGTAATGAATGAAAACTTTGCATTAAGAAAATTCAAAATTATTGTCAGTCTAGTATGCTTTTTCAAGGCTGTCCTCCATGGGTGGTACCCTTCCCTTCCTCTTCACGGTCCCAAAGTTTCAGGTCCACGTGGAAAGCCTGCCCCTATCATTACAGCAGTGACAGTAATGCAGTGATACTGCATCCTTCTCTTCCCTATTTTTATGTAAATTTAAAATGCTGACTGCATTATCCTGCTGTCTGCATGTCTGAATGGAGCTATTCTGACAGTCTTTGACTCATCCCCCCCTTTCTTCACTGTTTGCAATCATCTCCCAGTGTGTTCCCACTAAAAGCTCTTTGAAGAATGGACTTTGTCTTGTGTGAAGAAACTAATGCCTTCAGAGCACTATAAAAATAGCATGATGAATTAGTACGTAACAGACACACAGCTTCAGGCTTTGTTACCAGTTGGTAATCGGGTAACATGTAGGATGTGGAATTAGATTAGTCTTAAAAATAGTCCTAAAGGTATTAAGAAAAACAGTAGTAATTCATTGAAGATTTCCAAACATTTTCAAGTTAGTCTTCCCTACAGTTGTGTGATCTCATTCCTACTACTGAACCTGATCACGATTTCTACTGAGTGCCCATGTGAGCACCAGAGGGGCAAACTGGAACACAGAGGGTCGAGCTGTTTGTATTACACAGGCCATGTCTAAACTGTGGGACCCAGAACCACTGGTCAGCTCCTGGCTGTTTCCTCACAGTCTGGACATGAACTCTCTTCCTTTCCTTCCTAAGCCTTACGGAAAATAAACATTGCACAAAAAGGAGGCAGGAGTCTGTTTGTCTGTGTCCAGAAGAAAGCGACAGCACCACGTGCCAGAGGGAATGCCTCTATCAGACACACTACAGAGGCTTGGGCCGGTATCATATTGGGAAGGACCAGGCAATCCACGACAAGATGTCCCTGGCCTTCCTTCCCTTCCACCTTTATTTATGCAGTAACAAATCTAACTTAGCATTATATATGATATTGATTATTGGGAGGTCATACCACCAAGGTGGTTACTGCAGCAGGTTTCCTGCTTACCATGCCAGTCTGTTACAGGGGCAGCCCCAGCTGTGTTAGGAACCACACCTCTGTGTATATGAACCACATTTACCTGCAGGTAAGTAAAGACTACTAACAATGTTGATTTTTTACTGGGCTATTTTCTTTTATCCAGGGGCCTAAATGCACTTTCCGTCACAGTCACTGTAGAAACAAGAAGCCAAACTGCAGCTGCTCTAGGGAGCAGTCATTGCTTTGCTGTTGCACCGTCATGTCAGGGAATATTCACATGTTTTACTTAGCAGAATTTAACTTGGGTGTATTAAATTTTCTCCTGGAGGAGCCTGTCTTTGCCTGCAAACTGTGTAAGTAACCCACAGAGACCATCCTTCCAACTTCGGTACCTTATTTAGGGGTTGGGAAGTTATAAATACCTCTCCCTGCCACACAGGATTACAACATGACCACAATGAATCAGCCAAAAGAGAGGGCTCCTGCTGATTAAGGAGTGACATTACAGAATAGGCGGCTGTCCCCTTTCCTTTGCACAGTCAACGATATCGTAAAGAGAATTTGTAGGGCTTGGCTGGAAGCACTGGTACATCTCACAGACATTTATATGTCTCGCACTTTCTAATCTGTCAAATGATTTGTCCTCCTGGCAGGATTCTTTTTTTTTTTTTTTTTTTAAGCTACTCCTGAAATCTGTTATATGTAACAGTGTTAACAGCCACAGGCGACAGCTGGTTACCTGGTCATTTATCCTTTCATATTGCGAAGTTTTTAAGCTTGGTCTCAGAGGAGAAAACATTTTTCAAGGAATCATAAGAAAAACCTGGTTTTTTATTTCCAGAGCAGAGAGGTAAGTGATAGAAACAGTACAAAGCATTTCTGCTGCTGGACTGAAGTCATGGCCATGAGAAGCACGAAGCAACAACCATGCAGGTGATTCATGATCCTGCTGAGACAGCTTGCTAAGTCACAAGTTCAAAGCATCAGTTTTCTAACATTTCAAGACACCAAGCTCAGCAATTCATGATGTGCATGGATGTCACTCATATCTGAGAGAAGAGTCTTTATCCACAGTCCTGGCAGAGCTGAGCAAAACTGTATGTTTAATGTCATAGAAGTGGTAGGGCTTAGCCTTCAAGTGGGGGAAACTCTTCTACAGCTGCTAATCAGTGTGGTCCTTTTGGTTGTACCACACAGAAGAACGATAAGGCATGAAGATGGGCTTTTATAGAAACTAGGCAATTTCAGCATTGTTTTAGGAATCAAAATACAGCTCTTCAATGTAAAAAAAATACATACAAAAGCTAAACAATATTTCATTTGCTGTCCTCACCTATCAACATGTATATTTTTACAATTGAATAAAAATAATTCATTGATTTGCCATTGGAAAGCTATTTCTCTGATATGAAATACAGGTTTTGCCTCACATCTCAAAGAGATTACCAGTGACATAGAACCACAATTTTGGTTGATATATGAAAAAATAAGCAATGAGAAGACTTCAGGACTTGTTAATCCCAGCCCCAGGAAGATATGCCACTATTTCCAGCCTCACTATTGAGGTAGACACTATTAATAAAGTCTCACCTGTCCCTTTTTCCAGCACAGGAAGAAAACATTTGTCTGGTGTGCAGCACTTAACTCACACTGAGCAGAGGTAAGGGCAAGAGAGCTGCTGTAGCTCTGGGCCTCCTGAAAACAATATGAGAAGTTTGCTGGCATTTGGTATGCTAAAAATTCCAGCAAAAACAGTTTCAGGTTGAAACAAGCACATCTGCCTTGCCAAAAAATGCCTGAGAAACAAACTGTCCTCTTAAGGCTACTCCCAACTTCTCATTGGGAAGTTCTCCGTCACAGAAAGGGCTCATTTAATTTTCTTTCTAGGTTTACAAAAGAAGGGAAGGGTGCAAAAGAGATCACCAGTCTACCAGTTAATTAAATTTAATTTCAGGTGCAGAAGTCCATGGTGAATACACTTCTGTACCACATTGCTGCGGGGCTCATGTGCTCTCTTTCTCTGGTTTTTGTTTGTATGTTTTGGGTTGCATATTAATTCTGCATTGTATCTGCAAATATCGTATCTTTAGGCATAATGGATTTTTTCCTTCAAGGCTAACTTTGTTTATGCTGAAATATTTAAGGCCTTTTATTCTACTACAGAATCTGAAATATTTAATCCAAATTCAGTGACATGTAAAATAAATATACTCTAATTTTATGTTTAATTATTTCAAACCTTTTTTTTATGACTAGAGTTTGGGAAATGCTGGTAAATGTAAAATAATAACTAACAGACTTAGAAGGAACACTGTGAACCCTGCTGTAAACTCAAGAACTGAACCTGCAACCCTTTCTCTGGAAAGTGAGGATTGCCTTATGACCTTTTGGAGACAGAGACTACATCCTGCACTCCGTATAGCATCGAATAGAGGCTGGGATACAAGTAACCACTAAAGCTACATTTTCTTATTAAATCCAGATGTTATATATACTGCAAAGCATATGCTGCATTTGTTCTTACGTTTAGGTAGAAGTTGCATTTTCCAATGAATTTTAGTATTTCTGCCCATTTACCTTTTATATGAATATCACATCAATCTATCAAATGGAAGCTGGGGCCAAGAATATTTCCATTAGCAGCTATCCTAGCAGCCAAACTTTAATGTGCATATTAGAAAAATGGACAGCTTCTGCATCATTATCTCTTGCATATCGGTACACTGGTCTGGCTAACCTTGAAAGAGTATCCTTTCACTTAAAGGAATAGGATGGCATTGAGCTAGCTGAGAAATCACTATTAATATAGGTCTTCCTTTTCTTTACTTTGTAATTTTTTTTTTCTTTAACTGGACATGATGGAGCAAGCTCATCCCCAGTTGAAATCGATTTAATTGGTATAATATCAAGGATAAGTTTCATCCCTGCTGATCTCAGTTACACCATGAACAATGTCTTGCTTTCAGTTCAGCACTAGGCTGACACTGGATGCTAAAAACATCTCAAGAAGGGCAGTGTTTCCTTGGGCTCTGTTGCCTCTAGTTTTTTACTCAAAAATTTGAAAAAGGTGTTTCAAGTATGAGACCCATTTTTAAATTTACAAGTGAAAAATGACTTCCAGGCTTTGTTCTGGAGAACTCAATCAATTCTACCAGGCAGAGACACTTCCCTGGTGAGACATGGTCTCCCCTGTAATCAATAGCAGCTTTGCCAAGGTCCCAAGTTTTCTTTCTAAAATATGACAATGGCTTCAGGCCACACTGAGTTTTTAATTGTGGCTCTGTGGTGAGGCTCTGAAGTTAGTGCTGGAAACAGTCCCCAGAGCACTTTATGTAACTGGCCTTTGCAGGGATCAAACCTCACCAGCAGTTGCAATTTGTGTAAGAAAATACTTCTCATTTGCTACCACCGTTAGCCAAAACAGTAATGTAGATATGCACCTAAGCACTTAGAAATCTGGCTTTTCAAAAAGGCAGTGAGAACTTTGTGGTTATAACAAAGCTCCTTAAAGGCATAGGACCAATTCACACTCTGCTGGGAGTCTAAGGCATCGTCTTCACCTGTAAAAGCCCGGATGTTTCAGAAAGAGAATGTGTATCAAAGGATCTAAATGGTATAGCAATATTTCTGCATCTAACAGACCCATCTTTGCCTGTGTGTCAGTTTATCTGCCTCTTTTAGGTAAACTATGATGGCTGTACACAGCGGTGCAATTTATATACCCATATTCAATTTCTTTTTTCATGTGAGCTTATGAGTAGCTATGTCTTTACATTGCCAAAAATTAGACAATGAACAATAGCCTTTATGCCTGCGTTGAGAGGAAGCCCTCTGTGAGCCAGAATCCTTTTGCTACCTTTTTTCGCCCTAAATATTTCTGTTTTTTCTTCTGCTGTCCCTTCCCTTCTTCCAGCCTCGCCGCGTCTCATCGCTGCTTTGGAGTGGCTTTTCTGGAGCCGCTGCCAAGCCCAGCCCAGGCAGCTCAGGTTGGAATTCTCTGCAGCCAACTTGAGCAGCGGGTGCGAGGAGCTAAACGCGAGGAGAACACCGCCATCACGCGGGAGAAGGGACTTCTCGGGAGCAGCAGCTGAGGTCAAGCCCACGGGTGTGCGGTTCTTCTCGCCGGGTGGCGGCCCGGCCATCTCCAGAACATGGGTACGTGCATACAACAGATCAGCTTCGTTCCTGTTATTCTAGCACCTGAAATCTCTCATCAGGTATCTTAGTGCTGAAAATCAGACAAATGTGAATTACGAGAGGTCAGCCAGTATGCTGTCGTCGCTGAGGATTTGAGGAGATTACTGTCTGCCGCTTTTAGCCTTAGGATAATAGAGAGGGGAAAAATTACCAAGGGAAAGGATGAAGGAAAATATCATGGAAGAGCTGTCAATCGCAACGAGCACTAGCCTCTCACCACCCACCTAGTTTAATTATTGCAAAGTGTCTGCCACTGTAACATTTATGGTAACTGACTTTTTTGCAATATGAGAATGACATACTTGATTTTTTTGGTGCTTGATTTTGTAAGTATTGCTTTCTGTTAATTAAATAGTTCAAAAGCCAGTAAAGAAAGTGTCAGAGGAACTGACTGGGGATAGAGACAGAGATCCAAAACTCTGCCTTAGAGAAAGAGAACTGCTGGAAAGGCTGCCTGTAGGCAGAGCAATTAAATTCCCCACAGCAGAGGTGGGGAGTCTAGAGGTCTGGAAAAAGAAGTACGAGGTGAGATTTCCACAGGGCTGTGTATGTTCGTGTATGAGGAATGACCTGGAATAAATAGTAGTTCCTTGTCACACCGGTCCTTCACCTTTGGCAGTAATGAGAAGGTTTCTAGGGCAGGTGTACTTGTGGTTTTGGTTTATAGCTCCTTGAGTATTTTACGAGAGTTGGGAATCGATGCTCCAGGACAACACTAAGCCTTATCATCCTTCCAGGACGGGCTGAGACAAGGGGTGGCAGCTATAAACAAGTGAAGAGTTCATCTACATAAGCAGATTTTTTTGCTGGCTGGATTTCAGCTTTCCTGGGTGAAAAAACAAGCTGCTTAAGCAGACGGTGTTTTCAGCAATGCTCTATAAGTGGGACTCAGCCTCTAAAAGGGGAGAAGTCTCACCTGGACTGCATTTTGACAGAGGGTCATAGTTGCTCTGCATTTTAAGCTTCCAAGTGAGGGCCATGTCATCAACAGATATAAAGGGAACAAATTTAAGCTGGCATCTTATCCCTTGGTTAATATTTGGTTTAATATTAAACTTGGAAAAAACACTTCTATAAGAATGATCTAAATAAAAGTATGTTATAGCAGGGAAACACTCAATGGCTTAAATGCAGCTGCAGGGTTTTTTTTTCCCATAACATGAATTTGCAGTACATTGAGGTTTTTTTATGGAACTAAAACTGTTGGGATGTGGCATAAACGCAGTAAGTCAGGAGAAGTACCTGTTTCAAGGGTGGCACGTGTCAGCAGGACAAGGACAAGGGAACAGATTGGAGATTTAGTACAACTGTGAGTGAGCTCTTTGCTAATACCTTATCTCAGTGTCATCTCCTGGGAAGACAGGCTGATCTTCAGCATCTGTTTTTATCCTTGGACACTTGAGGGAGATTTTCATTTGACCCTAGAGGGAAAAAGGATCTATTCCTCGTATCCCTATGGATAAGCAAAGTTATATACCCTCATGGCGCTCTGAGGTGTTAAACAGTTCTTGAGTTTTAACCATACCTTAGCAATGACAGCTGAACACTATCACCTCTGAGCACGGCTGCTTTCACTGACATCTCTACAGATGTTACAGTAGAACTGAAGCAGGGAGAGGTGGGAGAGGGAGGGAACAGGATTACCCCTTTCAGCAGCAACAAGCTCTTAGATTCACTCATCCAAATATTTAATAATTTCAGCCCTAGGGTGGTGCTATAATTTAGACAGCCACCAGCCATTGCTCTGTACAGCCAATTCTATAAAATCAATAAACAAGAGAGAAGGCAAAGACCAGGCAGCTAACTGACAGTGCATGACTAAATAGCTAAATAAAGTTGCAGTAGAAAAGTAACTTGAACAGTATTTCATCCACAAATACTTCTGATTAATGTGTAGAAGGCCAGTACAGTCAGAATGATATTCTCTCTGTTATCTGGGATTAAAACCAAAGGAGGCTTTCACTGCAAGGAGATTTTAATATATGATGATGGGGCAATCGTGATGCAGTATGTGTAGGCTAACCCAAATGTGAAAAACTGTTTGAAATCCTACAGAATCTTGCAGTAAGAACCATTAAATACCTAACCACTGTTAAATAAATGTAAGAAGTTTGAGTATATGAGAAATATATTGTCATTTAATAACAATTTTTATATGATTACAACTCAATATAGACAACAGACAGATGAGTTGACATATGGCTGCCAAAGTGAGAGATAAATTCAGATCTCAACAGCATTTCTGTACCTCCGAAGTACACCAATGTCAGTCACAGAGAAAAGACAATACATCTTTTGACATCTCCCCCTTAAATTTGCAAGACACTTGCAGAATTTGGGTTGCTGTTGTCAGTGGAGTTACAGCCTGGGAGGGTTAATTTTCTGCACAGAACTGAGTATGAGTCTTGCACAGAATTGGATGGCCTTTCACAGTCTAACATTGATGTTTATACTCCAGAAAAGCAGAAATAAATATGTTGGCAATTAATTATCTCAAGAACAAATAAATGATAGCTACCCACTGCCATATGAACTTGTCTCTTGCTAAAGAGAAAATGAATTCTTTCTAATGAACTTCCTGTAGAAAGAGATGACAATAAAACCCAAATGGAGCCCTATATAACAGCCCAGAATAGTTATAGAAACTAGCCTTAAACAGCATGAGGACTTATTTGAAGGACCAACTATAGAACCAGTAGCCCTACCTCTAAATCCTAAAGTGCTAATAACTGTCCATTTGTGCGTACTAAATGCTATATTCCAGTTCCCCGTTAAAGCTTAGTACAGCATATTTCAATGGAACTGTACATTTAAGTAAAACTCCAACAATTGTTAATGGTTATAATGATTATATCTTAGTTACCAAGACATTACAAGAACAGTCAAAGTCACTTATATACAAGTTAGGGGAAAACAATTGTAAAAGAAGACCTTGTTATAAATATTGAAGGACAGAAGAAATGAAAAACAGAGCTATGCATGTTTCATATAACAAAGGCTAACACAGAAAAGGTATTAAAGTCAACACATTGGCACATGAAATAGGGAGGGAAATATTAAGAGCGTACACTGAAGCATTGTAACAAATATTCTGACTTAGGCATTTTAATAGGCAGTGTGTTATTATGATGATACAGTGACCGTCTTAATCCTGAGAGACAAACCAAAAGTAGCAACAGATATCAACACCATTGCCACTACAGATGAGCCACAATGTTTCTGCATCACTGTTTGTCCTAGTTACCCAGTGGACCTCTTGCAAGACTAAAAGCATTTCCTAAGAGAAGAATAGGTAGGCACCTCTGGAGATCATCTAGTCCAACCCCTGGCTAAGAAAAGGTTGCTCAGGCCCATGTCAGTCTGGTTTTGAATATCTCCAAGGATGGAGCCTCCACAAACTCCCCAGGCAACCTGTGATCACCCTCACAATAAAAAAAATGGTTTTTTTCTATTTTTAAATGGAATTTCCTGAATTTTAATTAGTGCCAGTTGACTAGTCCTGCAACTGGATACCACTGAGAAAAGCCTGTCTCTCTGTTCTTTACTGCCCCCATCAGGTATTTATACACGCTGATAAGATCCCCCTGAGCCTTCTTTCGCCAGGCTGGACAGTCTCAGCTCTCTCAGCCTCTCCCTGTATCTCAGACACTTCAGTCATCTCCATGGCCTTTCACTAGATATGCTCCAAGTATGTCCCTGACTCCCTTGTACTGGAGAGCCTAGAACTGGACCCAGCACTCCAGATGTGTCTCACCACTGCTGAGCAGGGGGGAGGGATCACCTCCCTCCACCTGCTGCCAACACTCCTCCTCATGCAGCCCAAGACACCACTGGCCTTTGCCGCAAGGGCGCATTGGTGGCTCATGTTCAGCTTGTCCATCAGCACCCCATGTCCTTTTCCATAAACCGTGCAAATAAAGTCATTTGTTTGCTCTGGCACCAAAAGAGATGATGTAATAATGGTAACAATTCCATTTTCTTAGAAAGTATATTTTTAAAAATAAAGAAAAGCTAAATCCTTTGCAGTTTGATGTATATTAAATTAAGAAGCTTTAAAAGTCTGCATTCTCTTATGTAAGGCGCATTTTCTTAATGAAAAAACAAATCTCAGGTAAGTTTCATTATAATGTCATGGTTATATAAAATAAAGCTAAACTTTTTGTGACACTGAATCAAATCATGGCTGTTGTTTAGTGCCATGCCTGATGTGAAAGTGTTAACAATCAGTGAACAAATACAAGGAAATTAAATTAAAAATGCCTAGCAAAGCATGAAGGCGAAATGCAAAAGTAAGCAGACAAGAAAACCCAGATTTCTTTCTGCAAGAAACTATGCTGCAAGTGCAATAGTATCTCACACAAAATCATGTTCCATATGTTCTTTTTGACAAAATGAATCTCCATCTCCACAGGCTGCAAAGGAATGGAAAGGCAAAATGTATTCATGATCATGCAGGAGGGAAATTCATGTGGCCAAAGCTCAATTGGAGTTGAAGCTGGCCAGTACTGTGAGGGACAATAAAAAGCGCTGTTTTAAATATGTTAATGGCAAAAGGCAGGCCAGAAATAGCATTGGCCTGTTACTTGATGAGCATGGTCACCTCACAAACAGGGACATAGACAAAGCAGAGACATTTAATGCTTTCTTCGCCTCAGTATTCAACACTGACGGTGGGCTCTGGGACCCCCAGAGCCCTGGGCTAGAGAACCATGACTGTGGAAATGATAAACTTGCAATCAACCCCAAACCAGTGCAGGACTTGATGCTCCAGCTGGATCCCTATAAGTCGATGGGGCCTGATGTGATTCATCTGAGGGTACTTAAAGAGCTGGCTGATGTCATAGCAAGACCTCTCTCAATGATTTTTCAGTGCTTTTGGGAATCTGGGGAGGTTCCCGTTGACTGGAAGCTGGCAAATGTTGTCCCAATCTTCAAGAAGGGCCACAGGGATGACCCCGGTAACTACAGGCCTGTTAGTCTCACTTCTGTGCCTGGCAAAATTATGGAGAGGGTTATTCTGGGAGTTATTGAAGAACACCTGAAAGACAATGCAGTCATTGGTCCCAGCCAGCACAGGTTCACAAGGGGAAAGTCCTGCTTAACAAACCTGGTTGACCAGTCGATGTAACCTTTCTGGATTTCAGTAAAGCTTCCAATACTGTCTCTCACAGTATCCTCCTGGACAAGATGTCCAGCATACAGCTGGATAAACACGTAATGCAATGGGTGAGGAATTGACTGACGTGTTGGGCTCAAAGGGTCATAGTAAATGGGGTTACATTGGGCTGGTGGCCAGTCACTAGCAGGGTTCTGCAGTGATCCATCTTAGGGCCAGTACTCTTTAATCTCTTTATAAATGACTTGGATGCAGGACTGGAAGGAATGCTAATTAAGTTTGCTGATGACACAAAATTGGGAGGAGCTGTTGACACTCTCGAGAGCAGAGAGGCCCTGCAGAGAGATCTAGACAAATTAGAGAGCTGGGCAATCACCAACCGTATGAAGTTTAACAAGGGTAAGTGCCAGATTTTGCACCTGGGGCACGGCAACCCTGGATGTACAAACAGACTGGCGAACGAGAGGCTGGAGAACAGCTCTGCAGAGAGGCACCTGGGGGTTCTGGTCGATGGCAGGTTGAACATGAGCCAACAGTGTGCCCTGGCAGCCAACCGTGCCCTGGGGTGCATCAAGCACTGCATTGCTAGCCAGCTGAGGGAGGTGATTGTCCCGCTCTGCTCTGCGCTGGTGCGGCCTCACCTCAAGGGCTGTGTGTAGTTTTGGGCGCCACAGTTCATCAAGGATATAAAGCTACTACACAGTGTTCAGAGGAGGGCCCTGAAGTTGGTGAAGGGTTTAGAGGGGAAACCGTATGAGGAGTGGCTAAAGTCACTTGGTTTGTTCAGCCTGGAGAAGAGGAGGCCGAGGGCAGACCTCATCGTGGTCTGCAGCTTCCTCACAAGGGGAGGAGAAGGGGCAGGCACTGATCTCTTCTCTCTGGTGACCAATGATAGGACCCGAGGGAATGGCAGGAAGATGTGCCAGGGGAGGTTTAGGTTGGTTATTAAGAAAAGGTTCTTCACCCAGAGGGTGGTGGAGCACTGGAACAGGCTCCCCAGGGAGGCAGGCACGGCGCCAAGCCTGACGACATTCAAAAAGCACTTGGACAACACCTTCAGACACACGGTGTGAATTTGGGGTTGTCCTGTGCAGGGACAGGAGTTGGACTTGATGATCCTTGCGGGTCTCTTCCAACTCAGGACATTCTCTGATTCTATGACTCTATGCAGTCAGAAGACAAAGCTCTCCTGGATGTGCACCCACTTTTACTAAATTTAATGGAATTTAGTGGACTGTCAAAATTTCTCATAACAGGAATTTGCCACTAACTATAAAAACAACAATTGTATTTTAGGGGGAAATATATCTTGTGTGTCCACACAACATAGCACGAAAAATGTACTGAAGTTCTACGCTTTGCATCTTCATCATTGGGTTTTTGCACTGCTTAGTCAGACACAGTAGGATTGCTGGGCCTGGAGAGTCATATACGTTACTGAAGCGGCTCCCTGTCTGCATCCTTGGTGCTCTCTCACTGGCAGAGGTTAGCCAAAAAATAAGCTGGTTTGACTTCAGCCATTTTTAAACAGTAGGTCCTTGCAAGCTTGGCTTAGCTTGGGTGAACCAGAGACTGAGAAGTGACTGCAGATCTGAGGGGGGAGTAGTCATCATCTGAGAACGAAAAATCTCTTGAGCTGCAAATGTGAGATGAGTTTATTTCTAGATAGAAAAAGCAGCATTGTTTGTGTGTCAAGGATCAGTGACTCTGAGCTCTTTTTAGACGTTTCTTCCCTTCTCCTTCCCCAAGTCACAAAGTGCTGATCGTGCTCAGCCTGCCAGTTCAAATATGGCGAAGAGGAAAACTAAACCAGTTAAACTTTGTATCAACAGGTTTCATGCTACATTTGTTACTACCTGTTCTCCCCCAGCAGGCATCAAGGTGCAAAACTATCATAAACAACATCCTCCGAGCAACGGGTAAGTTACCAGGTCACCACAACTGGTCTTGACCAGCACTGATGTTCTGAGTGATCTGGCACTGACCTGGCCCTGCACAAGTCTGGAGCTGCTGAGCCTGCAGCTCTGCGTACCCCATCGCACTTCTCTCTTCTGATTATACCAGGGATTAATTCTTGTAAACTTAAGTTTGTATTGCATGAGACCTAGAGTATGAGAATTGCAAGTGTTTTGTTAGCCACAAGAGGGAACCCCTATTACCGGGAAAGAGGAGACGAAGTAATTTGAGGTCAAATCCTTCCTTCAGACCAAACTGCCTTTAGCCTTTATTCAGACAAAACTACAATACATACCAATGGCCACGGTTAATGAGTATGGGGTTTTTGCAAGACTTGTGAAAGCAGAACTTGCAGCTTTTGTTAATGTTGAAAAAAAAAAAAGACTATTGAGCTGTGACAAACTACTTCTTTAGCTCTGTCTGCTAGCAGCAGCCAGTATTTTCCAGGGAAGCCAAAAAGAAATGCTACTCTTTAATGTGTGTATCTGGATGTGCAACTGTGTGTGCAACTGGGTGTGCAGGGAACGAAACACCTAAAGCCTGCTGCTATACCATCCACATCTTTTCCTAAAAATGAGGCTAATATTGCAAATGCATTATTTGAAGCATTTGGTATTCCCTGCTTGTCTCTCCTCAACTTTGGCACGATGACAGTTCTACGCAGAATGACTAACTGAGGGAACTGTACGTGTACAAATTGTAAGAGTCATCCAGCCAGCAGCAGAAATAAAACCAAGGGTTGTATTCCATGCAGGCAGTTAAACAAAATTATTACCAGCAGGTGCTGCATAGAGTACCTGAGAATTGCTCTTTAGTGAGCAAGTTCAATACAGAGCCTGAACGTTTTGGTGATTTTGGAGAATAAGCGAATCAACAGGATAAAATCTGATCGCACGAGGTGCTTACAAAACTCGACTGCAGACAGCAGCGGTCTTTCCAGTGGCCTCAGTGGGCTCAGGTTCAGCCCACAGTTTGTATCAGAAAAGACAAGAGTGTGACCAGAGCGTGTTGACTGTCTACAGTGTCCAGGGCTCCAGTAAGATGGGGGAGAGTGCAAGGAAGTATCCCCTAGGATTAAAGCAGCCATGATGGTAAAGATATACATTAGCACATCTGTGGCCTTCTCACATGATTTATAGCATGCAGTTGCAAAAGCAGAGCTAAATGGGGGCTGTGGATTTGTGGCCCCTGTTAAATCCATCTGTGATATCTAGAAACGTTATAAGGTCCATATTCATATGCCAACAATCCCCCTTTTTTCCAAAACCAGCCAGCTATTCCGATTTGAAATATGGCACTCCCAAATGTCACACTAACTACTGCAGAACAGACTGATATTTTCAAAGAAATTAAAATATTGTCAAAGATGGAATTTAGTGGCTCTGAGATAAAAATATGAGGAAATGTCCATGAGTTTACTAAAAGCAGAGCTTTTCAAACAAATGCACATGTTGGTGTAAGATTAAAAGGGCAAGAACAGACTATGGACAAATTTATGAGGACATTAGAAGATTTCTAACCAAGGCAGTGAGGTTCCCATGGTGAGAGTAGTGGCAACAAAGGTCCTAACAGAGTATAGGACGCAGCTTGCTCAGCTCATAAGCCTGCCCGAGTTTCTGCAGTTCCCTGTTCCTACTCCTTTTCTTTGATCAAGTGCACCAAAGATCTCATGCAACGCCTACATTAATGATGAAAGAGCACGGGATGAAAGATATGGGCTCTCTGATGTGTCCTAAAGGCAACCACTTTATTATCAGAAAGTGCCAGCGATAGAAGTGGTTGGTTACAGGACAAACTGCACTGAGCTCAGCAGGATCTGAAATGAGGAATCTCGGGTTGGATGCCCAGAAAAGCACCTACGTTTAATCCTCTGTTCAGGAACCTCCTGAGCATTTCAGGTGCACATAAACAAGCCTATTTTTCCTTTTTCAGTGCTCTCTGTCTCAGATAAATTTGTCTCTTAAATAAAATAAAACAAAAAAGGGTCCTCCTACACAGAAATCGTCTCATCTGAAAGGAAGTGAGCTCACAGCCATGAAGCTATTAAACACTGTTGCATTAAGAATAGCACAAAATGTTATGCCTTGTAAAAACAAACTTTTTAGAAAGCTTATGATCATGGGTTTGTGTTTTTTAAAAAAGTGTCCTTGAAAGAACTGCTTAAACAAATTATACCCAGCTCAGGTTCAGACTGTGTTGCGAATGAAAGCATACGTGACATTGGCTAAAAACTTATTCACGCAAAAGTGTTTTCTACATTTTCAGCACTCCAATTTGAACAAAACAACCAAACATCCTATGTACAGCTTTGTTTTCATCAGCTCGATGTCATGAAAGAGAGAGGTGGCAATTGTCTTTTTGAAGACAAGACCACGATGGTTCTGTCACCTGGCCGGGGTGCGGGGCAGCCCCATGGCACTCAGCCCAGTGTGGTGGAAATGTCTGCCAGAGGCTTACTGAGGACACAAAATAGAGCGGCTGGTGCCACAGAAGTGATGGCTGGGTCCCTGCTGAGAGACCCTGGTTGCTCTGGATCCCATCCTGAGGGGTTGGGTGTCCTCAGTACCTCCAGGGGGACCTGCGGCACTCCTTATTTCATACTCCGCCTTTCCCTGTGGTGGAGGGGATCAGAAAATCAGTTCTCAGCCCTAATAGGCTATTGTAGACCTGGGCCCAGAGAATCCTCTTCTGCAGCAAAGGAGCTCGGGGGGTTACAGCACCTGCTGCGATGGGCTGAGTGGAGACCACCACTGGGTGAAGGTTTTGCCTGGGACAGCTGTGCTGGCACTGTGATCCATCTGTACTTCTCCGTGCAAGCTCTCCGTGCTCATCGCAAAGTCTTATGCACACACTAAAAACAAATGTTTTGAATAATGCCAAGATATTTGTCAACACTTTTGTAACATCTTTGTCCATCCTATAAATCTGTGCTGAACCTTCTCCCTTTCCTCCCTCTTCGGTAGTTTTGGTTACATGAATGCAGTGTGATGTTACGGGATTTTTGGCAGATTGGATTTATAGCAAATCGCCTTCACCTCCACATACTCAAACCTGTTAGAATCCAGCTTTTATTTTAGCTGGCTTTAAGGAAGTTGCAAAATGCATTTATGATCGAGTTTTGACCTAGGATTAGTATTACTTACATCGGTTCTGCAGGTAGTTTCCTTAGAAAGCCAGCACTCGGGCACCGATGGCTGCTGTCTGAGTTTGTACATGTTGCTACAAAACAGAGGTCTTACCCCCCTGATTTCTCTCTGCCACTGCAAACCTAGTGGACACGGCCAGGTAGAGGTGAGAGACAGCTCTCTTCTGTCCACCTTACACACCTGATGCACGACCGAGACCACTACTCACCCCAGCTCAGGGTACCGCGCCATGACGTAGCTGTAGCATCTTCCCAGGATAACTTCTCGCAGATTCTTAGTGGTCCCTCTGTCCTTCCACTTCAGCATTTTGGGGCTGACCTCCTGCTTGCCGTGCGTCAGGACAGAGGCCAGCACGACGGCGAGGAGGAGGGCGGCCAGCAGGACCACCATCCCCACCAGGAGGACGGTGCGCTGCCGCGTCCGGGCAGAGCCCTGCTGGAAAGGCATCCTGCGGGGGCTGCGTGAGGAGCGGCAGCAGCTGCTCTCCCAGCCCAGCGGGAAAACAGCTTTCGAGCGTGTCACTGAGCGCCTCCCCGCCCCGGGCCCAGCCCCGGCGGCCGGCGGGAGGCCGGGCTGACCCCCCCCGGGCTGACCCCCCCCCCGGGCTGCCCCGACCCCCTGGGCTGCCCCCCCCCCCCCGGGCGGCCCCCCCCCCCCCCCCCGGGCTGCCCCGACCCCCCGGGCTGCCCCCTCCCCCCCCGGGCTGCCCCCCCGCCCGGGCTGCCCCCCCGCCCCGGGCTGCCCCGACCCCCCGGGCTGCCCCCTCCCCCCCCGGGCTGCCCCCCCGCCCGGGCTGCCCCCCCGCCCCGGGCTGCCCCGACCCCCCGGGCTGCCCCCTCCCCCCCCGGGCTGCCCCGACCCCCCGGGCTGCCCCGACCCCCCGGGCTGCCCCCCCCCCCGGGCTGCCCCGACCCCCCGGGCTGCCCCGACCCCCCGGCAGGGCAGAGCGGGGCAGGGGGCGCCCGGACGCCGCCGCTCGCTCGGGACGGGAGGCCGCTTCCCACCGCCCCCCTCCGAGCGGGCTCCGGCCAAGCCAGTCATTCTGAAAGCCAGCCAACGGCTTTTCGGGGCTCGACACGAGAAGATGAGAGCCTGGCTGTTGTTTGCCTTCTGTTTCTGGCTTTGCTGTGACCTCCCCGAGTTAAACTTCGCAAAGTTAGGAGCGATAACTCGCAACAGTGAATCCCAGGAAATTACTTGTAAAACCCCTGAAGCCTTTGCTCAAGTAAAGATCCCACTGCAGCGACATGCTCCAGCTAATGTGCGAGTAAAAGCCGAATTCAAACGACCCCAGCCTGCTTTCTCTAAACTTGTTTTTAAATGATAGGTGTTGAATCCGGCTATACCAGAGGCAATCATTAACTTTGCAGTGGTCATAAAAATACGGCTCATCAACACACAACGGGGTGTTTTATTTCTCTCCCTTGCAGATGGGCTTGGATTAGTTGTCACATGATTTTCTAAGGCTAGTGTGTAAATTGTGGGTGTTTGAGGCTGTGTGAAATCATTTAACAAAGCATTAAGTGTTCTCTAGAAAAGGGAAGTTAGTTCATTATTGTCCTCTCCAAATAGGGCAATTCTACTTCCTTAGTCAAAAGTCAACATAAAATAAGACTCAAATCTTAAAATCTCAGCAAAAGGAGCTATGCAATGTCTAAATAATGTTAACTATAAATTATTAAAAAATTGTTGATAATTGCTTACCAAGCGTCCATCTGGTTGACTGTGAGAAAGTGTCTGTGACACATTTCAGGACCAAGCAGCTCTGAAAGACCTGCAAAATGCTGTGCTCTGACCAAAGCCTTCACTGGTAAGCAATACGTTAAGCGCATAATCTGAATCTTTCTGATCCTGTTTTCCAAGAAACAATGCAAATTTTGGGACTGAACTGAAGCTTCAGCTTTGGAGTGGCATACCAGGCTGACAGCCCCGAAGTGGTCAGGCCTTTGGACTCTATGATCATTGTAGGACCCTACCAACTGAAATATTCTCTATCTTATCCTAACAGTATAACGACTTCGTAAGAGAACAGTGTTTTTTCTTCATGACACTGCTTGTGTCCCCTCAGTGGTTCCCATCGCAGGTTCTGCAAGAAGCGCAGGAAGCTCTCTAGAAGACAGTAGCGTAAGAATTAGCTCATAAAGGAAGTTTTCCCCCATAACCCTTCAGTAAGCACGCGGGTCTTGCCTTGGCAGGCTGAGATGGTTGTTCTTCATTTGTTCCTTGTTTTCGTCATCCTGTAAATATGAATGCAGGTATTCACAGCTGAACTTTGTGATCTTTTATTATACACACGAGAGATTACTGAATTTGGTTTATTCTTCCCTTAATGTTTGTTTGTGTGTGTTTTCAACTTGCTGCTCTTCAGTTTCATTAGCTAAGCGCATACCATGCTGGAAAAAACCCAACTCGTTATCCTAGGGAGTTTATGCAGTAAA
This sequence comes from Morus bassanus, assembly GCA_031468815.1. Lineage (NCBI taxonomy): Eukaryota > Metazoa > Chordata > Aves > Suliformes > Sulidae > Morus > Morus bassanus. Next base: position 68,330,676 of record CM062570.1, read on the forward strand.
CCTGCAATCTCTGCTTGCTGTGGGTATTGCCGATACTGTCTTCAGTAAGTCTAAGAGATGCTCTTAGAGCCGAACAACTGAATAGTTAATTTAAAAGTTTAAGACTTTTTTAAATCACTCTTTTCTTCAGTAACCTGATATGAGAAGACTTTTTTCTTCTGTTCAGATATGATATTGGCTTATTAAGAATAAATAAATAAGGTGAGTGCAGACTCAGTGGCTCCAGAAGGTGTCCTTGCTGCTGATTTTGTAACACCTTGAACTACATAAGGAATGTCCAAGACAAGTGAATGTCAAGCCGCCGTTCAGCAAGCCTTGGCAGCCTCATCAGGATGAATAAATAGGACAAGCAGAGTTGAGAGGGCAGCAGAAAAGCCAGTGGTTCAGAAGGTGGTAGTTTCTTTCCCAGTATGAATGTGAGCGTGAACTCACTCCTTGCAAATGTTCTAGCCCAAGAGTATTTCCACGAGAGGTGTAAGTAAAATGATAATGGTGCCTTAGCGAAGAAGGGATGAAACAGTATTCCCCGAATGGGACGGTGGGAGGGGAGCACAGAAGAGAAAGTGAAATGAGGAAGGATGAAGGGAGGTGAAAAGCAGTGTGTTTCACAAGGGTCTTGTATCCCCTTAGGTGTGTGGAGTGATCTGGATTTCACTTCTTTCCTAAGCAGGTTTCCCAGGCAGACGACCTTAAGCTGACTAGCTTTATTCTGCAGGAATCCAGTACCCTCAACAAGACCCTAAGGAAATGCAAGTTTAGGATTTCCCCTGAGATTGCAGGAAAGCCTCATGCATCTGTATCCTTCTTGAACTGGTTTGCTAGTGGTTCTTTTTGCCTTCTATGAGGAAAATTACAGTTTTTAAAAGCACCATGTCTCATAAACTGATAGCCAACTTTTGAAGCCCTCTGAGCTACATGAATTTCCAAGATAGCAAATCTAAACTAATCCTGGTCCACCCTTCTGCCAGTGTTTACACTAAAACTTTGGGCGGGGTGATTAACAAGTGGGTGTAAAAGATCAGAAGATAGAAATACTTCCGGCACGTAATTGCCAGCCTCTGCTCTGATACTATGTATTGCAGCAGGGGCCTACTGTAAGTATGGACCTGTATTAAATATAATTTGTCAGCCTGCATACGTACTGCTAGGAGTATTGTAAGAGAAAAGCAGCTAGCTCCCACTGCTACCTGCAAGTTCTGCGGATGGTATTTTTGAAGCAGCAAGGGACAACAAACCACCCCCAGCCATTCCCAAGGCCTGATCACTCAAAAGTTTGATTTATCCTTCTCTTTTTTTGCTGTCTGTCAAATGTAGGTAGTTCTGGCACCCAAAACATGGCTGGGGACACAAAGAATTCTTCATGGCAGAAATTGCTGGTAAAAGGTGGTGTGCAGCAGGTGGGACCGAACCTGCCCAAAACAACAGCGACCTGCAAACGTACGTGAGAAAATATATGTTGCGCATCTCTTCAGTGCTTCTAGGAAACTCTGGAAATGTTTCTTCCCCAGTGAGTAAAAAGTTTATTAGAAATATTTTACGATTGTGTGGTTTGCCTATGTTTTGGTCATTCCTCACTGGCCTCTATTTCTCACCCAGGTGTGCTGTGTGACCAGTGCTCTGGCAGAAATGGAAACAACGCCCCTGCCTTTAATGGAAGTGAGCTCAGTTACACTAGCAATGAATTTGTCTGTATGATAGAAGATGAGGCTGCTTGAAATGCTACACAGTTTAGGAGTCATGAAGACTCATTTTAACGGAATGTCTAGATTACAACAATACCACAGCATTCACAGTGCCGCTAATCACTCCCAGTCTTGTGGACGCCTGTAATTACTGGCTGTCACTTCTCAGCAGAACTTATGAATGAGGGAATTTGAACTGAAAAAAGCAGAAGCTGTTATAATAATTAAAGAAATTATGTCTTTCCTGGCTTTTGTTGGAATAGCAACGGCTCTCGTCTTCTCATTGCTTCTCAATTTCACAGGGTAAATGCTGTCATAACATTTAAAGAAGGTTTGAGACAACCAGCTAGTAAAAAGTGACAGCTGTGAGAACTGTATGCCGTCCAACCGCACACACCAGCTACTATGAAAAATGCATTTGTAACTCAGTGTCTCCTTTCTTTCAAGTCCCCAGCCTGCAACCACAGGAGCTTTCCTGGAGAGCTGTGCCCTGGGCCAAGGGCATGAGTGCTTGTGGGATATAGAACAGTTAATTAACTTATATATTTTCCTGGTGGCAGCCTCCATCGAACCTACCCTAGAGCTATAGGTGGACAAAGAGACCGACAGACAGACAACAGTGCCTTAACTCTGAGCCTGCACTGGCGGCCATCTAAAGGACATTAAAAACATCCCATTTGTGTCTTCTGCAAAGCCATATCCACTGCTGGGAACGGACCATCTTATGCCCCTGTTTATCATATGAGCTGTTGGAGATGGTCTGAGCACCACCATTCCCTTCCCGACCCCAAATCTTTTTTTCTCAGCTGTTTGTCCTTACCCAGTTGTCTTCTTCAGCATAGTGGTATTGTCTTGCTCACTTCATTGTTACTTGACACAAATTTATACTCTGATTGCATTTTCTTCTTTTGTAAATTCTTTAAGATGACTTCTGATGACAAAATGCTTCTTTATATGTTAAAGTCCGAGCATCAGATACTAGGGAGGGTTAATCTCCTCAAAACAGGACAGTGTGACTTCCATTCACAGCGATACATACCTTATCTAGGCAGACACCCCCCCCCCCCAAATTAGATGTAAATGTATGAGTAAAATAACAAGAACATAATTTCTGCAGCCCAGTCCAATAGACTTTGTTTGAAATTGGCCAATGAATTCACAAGTTTTGGGGATGAAAAGGGCTGACAGATGTAGGAACGGACAAGCAAACCAATCAATTGCACAGGCCTCCTTTCAATTGTAAACCAAGCTTGAGATAAATTATCTTCCCACTTCTAAGGGTGCAAATGACTCTGCAACAGCAATGACACAAAGTGCTGTGTTGTGGTAAATAACAGTGTACTGCAGATGCAATATAAATTCTAGCTGATTAACTGGGTAATTGGCTTTCAGACCTTTGTCAGCTAATCTGATATCGCAGTGTTGCATCATATTTTTTTAATATCTTTGGCATTTTCTCAATTCTTTGAAAGGATATCGCATGCTTTTCTCTCTCTGCCTCTTTGCATACAGAAGCTGTTTGGAAGTTCATAAGCCCTTTCTGGTTGTCCTGTGTGGTTTGTATACAGAGCTCAGGGCTCTGCTGATATACAGCAAAACACTGCCCTGCGTTAAATCCTGTGGCAAGTGTAGAGATGGACTTTGCTTCCTCTGAGCAACTGAAGGCGAGGGTTTTGTGCATTTGTCTTGCAAGCCTGGTCTATTCCGTTAAATTGTTGCCTCCTTTGAGTGGTGATTTAGTTTGTACCTGACCTATGTCTAGGTAGTTCACTGCAGCAATCACTAATGTAGATGTAGAACTGACTGCTGAGTTTAAAGATGCATGTATTTGCATTTTCACCTTTTTCTTTCAGATGCAGCTTTTCAGATCTATAAGATTTCAGACTTGAACTCATCTAATTATCCTGAAAAATTGTAGATAAATTAGTTGTGCAAGAGTCCTCAAAAGTAAAAATGGCCAGTGTGTGTGCGCGCACGCACGTGCGTTGATTCATTGCTACTGAATTTTGTGTTCGGAGGGGCCCCTGAACTAATTTGCCGGAAATATCAGTAATGTCTTAATTGCTGCCTGCCTCTGACTCGCTAATGGACCTGAACTTGTTAATACACCCATGTTTAAGCACCCAGGACTTTTCAGTCCAAATGGAAACACGATTAGATCTTAGACATCCTTATATTTAAGAATTATAGGATAGAAAGTGGTGTGAAATTGCTTTCTCAAGCCCAAGTACCTATATGCTTCATAAAAGTGACTTTGCACTCCGTAGGTGCTCTGAATATGAATATTTTTACTGTACGTAAGGATATGACCTCATGATCTGTATACCCTGAAGAGCAGATTTCCTAGGAAGGAGGAGAGGTGTGCAGAGGGACCATTGCCATTACCTGCTGCTGTACACAGTATCACTTGGGTAGGAGACATAACCATCAGTGTTATCGCTGCATCTAGCTATGGATGCATGCGCATTGCTCCATGCTGATGGCATGTTTTGGGTTAACTCCCCTTACAGCATGTAGATTTGAAACTCCAAAGTCGTCTGGGCTGCTTCAAACACAGGTTCTCCTCGTGAGTGCTGCAGGTGAGAGCAGGCCCACCTGACTGCAGGGCAACAGGCTCAAGCTGCCCAGCCCAGAATGCAGGAAATTATCCTGTAAAATGGCACCCGTGAGCCATTATTTGCAGTTTGCCCACTATAGGCTGCTGGGGCTTTCCATCTCTTTCATCTGTATCACTTGTGAGTAGCCTGTTTTGACATGAGGAAGTTATTAATTTTGTTTCATGTGCTGTTGAGAGGTTTAGGTGGGGAAATGAGAGTGCTGGATCAGCCCGCGCTGACAAGCATGATGCTTGTTTCCTCTCAATAACGCATTCTGCTCCCTCGACCGGAATGTGTTATTTTTTTCCCACATGTTCTTACACGAGGAGAGTGTGGGAGGACTAAATGCCACCACTGTGCCATGTAGTTTTGTTGGTGACCTTTTTATTACCCTACACGCACTCCTGGCTATATGTGGTGTGGCTGCTTCTTGTCTCAAGACTTGTGTAGGAAGCTGAGGGTATAAGAAAAGAAAGAAAAAACAATACAGATAAAATCTAACAAATATGGTAGTGTTTCTGCTTGCTGTGTGGATAATGTGAAGAAGCATGCGTATGAGGGGCTTAATGCTGGACAGCATCCCGAGGCCGATGCACCGGATTTGAACTGCAGAGCCAGAAAGAGCTAACACAGCAGCACATGACAAAGCGACATCTAAAGTGAGAAGTCTTTACTCAGGGCAAAACATTCCTGCATTTGCACAGGCTCACGCCAGCAGTTTCCCCCTCCCCCATCCTTTTGCCTCCTGTTTCTCAAATACAATACTTGTGCACTGCTGAAGGGCAGGTGGAGTATGTCTTAAGGCCACCAGCACAAAGCTATTTCATTCCTGTGTGAGTCACTGGATGGTCTGGTCCACCTGTCTATCACCTGCCAGATCTGCAATTGGGAATAAGCTTAGACAGGCATGGGACAGTGCCGGGTGGACCTGCTTGGGTTGCTCAGGGAGATTCCCCATCCACACACCCAGCTGCTCTTGCCACCTTCTGCAGCTCTCTGCCTCAGCCCCACTTCTGCAGTTTGTCTTTGTCCGCTCAGAAATGACCTCCCCAGACAGATCAGTCCAATGCTCTGGTGCTGGGCACCAGCACTGTCTGCCTTGTCTGTCAGTGACCTGGTGCAGTAGAGGAGTGGTGCTTCGCTGTTTTATTAGGGATGAATTGATCTAGTAGTAGTTTTCTCAAAACCCATGGAGTCAGTGACTCATTTCTAGATGTTAATCAGCAGGATGGGGAATTTTATGATCAGGTCAGACAATTAGTAAAAAATTACTACTTAGAAAATGTTGAAAAATGGCCTTAAAAAGGAAAAAAAGATACAGAACTGGAGTTCAGTGTGACAGAAACATTTGTGACTGAATGACTGTGGCTTTTCCAGAGACCTGGAGGATGTGACCCCAAGGGATAATGAACATCAAAGGAGCCTGAGAGCAAGTTGATTCAAGGACAATCTCCTCAAAGCACAAGAGTGGTCCAGCCTGATGGGCGGAAAGTTGAAGCTGTGGCAGGAGGCTGGCTTGGCCAAATCAGGCATTCCTGACTGAGCTTAAATGTTGGAAGACAGTGTAGGGGGAGAGCGGAAACAGGGATGGAGTATCTGGGAGGAATGTAGAAGCATTGCCCAGACGGTTGGGTTATGCGATAAAGTTCACCTGCATGCCCGCAAAGGAGCTCAGAGAGACAACGGCAGGATGGGGAGACCAGATAATAGCCTGCCTGGCTCCTCCCAGCCCCATCACAGGGGCCATCTACCTGTGGAAGGCCCATCTGCTCAAGCCCAGAGGAGCACAAGGGCACAAAGGCAGGTGGGAACCCAATCTGAGGACTCCTGAGGAACAACCACCTTCTCCCCTTCTCTGAGTCCCTCCAGGACTGTTGCAGCAGAGGCATCCGTCCCACGGTCCAGGCATGACACCCATCACCATGAGTCATGGGGAGCAGCTCTCCGGATCGCTTTTCGGACTAAGTGGCTTGCTGCCTAGGGGTGGGAAATATTGTGGGGTGCAGGGGAAAAGCAGTTCACGATCATGTGGGACTTATTATGGGATGTTTAAGGGGAGAACCAAAGGTGAGACAAAGGAGGGGTTTACGTGATTTGGGAGGAACAGGAGTGGTAAAATAGAGGGGTACAGGAATAAAAAAGGGCCAGTCACATGTAAGTAGCTGGCTGGTCAGTTTGCTTGGCTGGCCATGCCCTGTGCCTGACCAGGGCAGTCTGTCCTGTCGTCTTAAACTCCTTTCCAGCCCTCCCCTGGGTGATGGCTCTCCACTCTGTGTGTGCACGGGTGTGAGTGCAGCAGCGGGTCGGACCACGGGTTGGAGGGCCCGTGTGTCCATGCTGCCAGTGACTGGAGTGAGTGCAGGCATGTGAGTGACTGTGTGAGCACTAGCGGACATCAAGCCGGATGAGCTGGTGAGCAGGCGACATGACCTGGGAGCCCGGGTGTGAGTGGGTCTCTAAGGGCCAGCTCTGGCTGTGAGAACACCTGGGTGTCTCTGAAGACAAGAGCACAGGGGGACAGTCAGCTATGGGACCAGGGGAGTCCTGGCCGGCTTTGTGCATGTGATGGACATGCAGGGAAGGAATTAAGAAAGCCAAACCTTGACACCGGGACCAAAGTTAAAACTGGTGAGGTGTAGAAGGGCACAGAGAATGGCTTCCACAGGCACATCCACAGTGGGATGAACACCAAGGAAGAGATGGTGCCACTGCTCAGTGGGGTAGGTGACCTACTCTAAAAGGACACTGAAAAAGCAGAGGCAACTCAAAGCGACCTTTGACTCACTCTTCACTGGCAAGGTCTGTTCTCAGTCCTCTTAGGGTCTTTGTGCCTACAGGGCCCGGTAGGAGTTTTGGAAAGAAAATTACTACCAGAGGGAGGAAGGCTGAGGCAGGGACCATTTAAGCACCCGGACTGAATACAAGTCCCTGTGTCCAGATGAGATGCATCTGAGGATAGTAAGGACAAGCTGGCTTACATCACTGCAAAGCTACTCTTGTCTTTGAGAAGTGCCTTCCAGCTTATATGATTTTCTGGAGCTACAATTTTGTGATAATGATTTGCAGAACGCAGACCTATGTCCGTGCTTTCTAATGAATAACTAGTGGAACTAAAGAACTTTACCAGACAGGTCTCCAAAGACAGTGGGATTTAGGGAATTGAAGACAGATAGAAATCTAGCTAATCTTTCCTTGAAGACAGTAGCTGAAACCAATTATGCATAAGAGCAAATCTCCAGGTAGCTTAAGTTTGACTGTGAATGCAACATGCTGTGGAATACTATTTGCGCTGCCTAAATTAGACTTTTAAATGTCCTTGATAAAACATGTTAGCTATCAGGCTTTAAAATACATGCACCCAGTATGACTAACTGACTGACTGCTAAAACTCTATGGACAGCTAAAGATGTTATAAAAATAAAGCTGTTTTTCCAGTTACGTATTAGCATTATGAAATAAAAAAGGGGACAGTACTATGTATGACAGGACCTTCCAGAAAGAAAATATTTAGTAATTGCCATTCTTGGAAAACTCACAGTATCACTGAACAATGTAGGTTGGAAGGGACCCCTGCAGATTATCTGGTCCTACCACTTGCTCAAATAGTGGCTAACTTCAAGGTTAGATTAGGTTGCTCAGGGTGTTCTCCAGTGGAGTTTTGAAAACCTCCATGGATGGAGAATCCAGAACTGCTCTGGAAAGCCACCCTCATGGTGATTTTTTTTAAAATGTTTAGCCAGAATTTCGCTTGCTCTTTTTGACCATTGCCCCTAGTCTTTTCACTGTGCACCCCTGAAAAAGGGTATGGCTCCATCTTCTCTACAATGCCCTCTAGATAGTGGAAGACGCTATCCTTTCTGGGTAACTTTCTGCATCTTCTTTTGGAAGATTTGTTGCTCCAGCATACAGATGTGTCTCATGGAGAGTTGTGGTGTTCAGGCTTTTACAAGGTTTCTGACACCCATCCACCAGTCATTTTGAAAAGATTTTAAGAAATGCTTCCTCTCAAATATTTTTGGAAGAAATAGATGAGATTAAGGGAAGCTGCAGTAAAGAGTTACAGCATGGCTGTGTCAGGATCAATTCCTAATTTTTTTTTTTGCAAGTGACTTCCATTAGGGATTTGATAAAGCAGAAATGGTTGTGGACTCTTCAGTTCCCTTGAGTACTCAAATACAATCTCTGTCTCACCCTATTCTGTCCTTCCAAATGCCCTTACTTTCAAATGGGAGATCACAACTGGAGAAATAAAGGAAGCCAAGTGTCTTTTCCTCTCATCAAATATTGTGCTTTAGTGTGGAGGAGAAATCCTTTATCAGCAAGTGCTAAATTTTCCTGATTAGTAATTAGCTTTCCAAACCTTTCTGATTGCCTGGATAGGTAAGGTTTGTTTGCCTTGTATGGAAAATTACTGCTGTTTGCCCATTCGCCTGTGAAGTTCTGTAGTCTCAAGTCATGATTCAGGGATGTTTTGAAAGGCTTTTTTAGTTGCATGTATGTTAATTTTTCTAAAAACCTTTCTGTTCAGGAAACTCCTACCAAATGCTGCATAGAAAACCAGCTCCAATCTTTTACATGTTAGTGTTTCACAGCGGACTACAGAGCTAGCATAAGGGATGAGTGCTTTTCAGGGCCCATGACAGAGTTTAGGATTCCTAAATTAGTGGTCTGCTTTTTCCCTTAGTGTTGTGCTCTGCTGAAATGGCACTGGAAGGACTAGATTTTAAGCTGCTTGTTTCTAGGACATGATTTATGGACAGCCAGATTATTTCAGTAGGATCAACTATCCAGTGAGATCTACTGGCAAGAATACAGCTGTACCCTGATCTTTCTCAGAAGTCGTGACATCTGTCCTTCAGCTCAGATGTTTCAAACTGTGTTTTGACTGCCTTACAAATTAATAACATTATGATGGGATGTCCATTTAAAGGTCATGTCCAGGGAAGGGGTGTTTGGGAACAGCTATTCCTTAATCCTTCTCGGCACAGACATGCACAGTCTAGTTCCTTTCCCCTTGTCCATCTGATTAGCACTTGCTTCCCTACTTGTTGCTGTGTGAGTTTGTAGCCAGCTGGAACCATGCCAGCACTGACTGTGCTGCTCAGTGTGAGACACGGTAACAGACACTAAGGACTGATTTTTTCTTTGTTTATTGCAAACAAAGATCCCAAAGGGTCCAAAACTTCCTCCATCTTTGGACCATGCTTCTTCTCCCCATTTCTGTGCTTGTGTCCCTTGCTGGCTCTCTTGAGCGTCAGGCCATCTGCTCCTTCCCCTTCGTTTGGCAAGACTGGTGCTCGTACAGGTGCTTCCTAAGCTTTGCTGCTGCCTGAAGAATTCCCTGCTGCCACCAGTGCTGCTTTTTGCATTTTGCAGTTCCCAATTCCTTTCTCAGCCAAAGTGGCGGGTTTGTAACAAAACAAAGTCATAGCTGGGGTTTGTACATTGATTTTTCTCATGGAGCAAGGCAATGCGCCGAGAGATCCCCTACATACAAACACACTACTGGTGGGGAGGGAGGTGGAGAGGGGACACAAGCTGTGGAGTAGCTCCAGAACACTTTGAGGACATTCTTCTGTATCACCTTCACTTTTTTCTTTGATATGCCTTTCTATTTAGACATGTCAGAAAATGACGTCCTAGAGAAATTTAAAAAAAAAACCCAAGACATTCAAGGGTACAGTGTTTAAAGCACTGATCTGCAGAGTGGGGGACCCACATGTAATGAATCATGCATTCAACATGAATCAGGCTACGACGAAAATATTTTTTTACTCAAGGCACGTTTAATATATATGAAATGGAATGGCTGCAATAGAAGAGTTTGCAAGAAAGTGAGAACCTTACCACTTCTGATGACGTCGCTGTACTTTTTTTGTGCAAAACATTTTTCAAGGTTTAGTCTTAGTGCAGAGGAAAATCAAATGCAGCAACCTCACTGGCTTTCATGAAATCGAGTACTTGTTTTCTGGCCAGTACCAATTACTATGCTGCTCACGCATTCTGGAGGGAAATACCCAGCAGGCTCCCATCCCACTGAGGTGGCCAAGGAAACAAAGTTGATACAGAAGTATGCTCTGCAAGCACAGGGGTATGTAAATTGCAAAAACTCTCCTCAAAGAACTATAGGGGGTAGATCTGCCACTTGGAAAGGATCCATGTGATGGTTCAAGGGTCAAAAAACAAGAAACTTGAAAAACAAGATCTTTCCTGCTTGCCAGCTATGTAAAATATGCTTTTGTACACATGCAGATAAGTATTCGTCCAGGATTTGATTTTGTGGTTTCCAAATGTATTGGTTCTTCTTACTGTCCTTAACTTCTTTTTGCATGATGTATGACATATACTTTGCTTGTCATCACTTCTTCACATTATTCCAGCAGCTCTTTTTTTTATTTAACCTCATGCTACTAGGCAGTGGTGACAGAAAAGTCAGGGTGAAAGGCCAGAGCATTCATTCTGCTTTGTGAAAATACCAACAGTGGATTTTCTGGCATCTTTCGTTAAAACAAAAGGAAAAGTAAGAATGAAGCATGACACAGGCCAGCATGTCCTACAGCTGGGATCTGAGATTGCAGGATTTTGATTGAATACTTATTTCTGCTCATTTGCTTCTTCACTTTCTGCTCTTCAAAGTGATATAGTGTGACCTAGGAGCTTTTCCACACCTCTACCCTGACTCAGCATATCGTATAGAATACCTGCCATTTTCTTAGCACTGCTCTCTTGACTTCACCTGTTGCAAATGGGAAAAAAAAAGAGTCCTCCTGCAGTTTGGTGATCCAGTGTTTGCCAAATTCTTGACATATCATCCTAGTTTATGCCTGCAACACCTGACATTCCTTGTTAATTATTTATCCAAGCACTCATTAGCACCTGAAATCAGATTGTATCAGGTGTAATCTCTAACAGATGCCCAGGCAAACACAGTTACTGGATTAAAAAAAGTACCATTTCTTAATTATTGCAACTAATGGTCTAACTCCAGTTACTCGAGACAGACAGTTCTGGAGCATCCCCTCTGCCTGCACTTTGGCAACGTACCACACTTACTGCTTACGTAGCGCAGAGGTGTTCCTAGTCAAATGGCCACAAGTTGAGGACCAGTTACTTTACTTCAGTGCCTGTTACTTAAAGGCAATGTGTATTATTAAATTAATTTCCTCCTTCATTTTCATTCTATAAAACTCCCAACATCATAATTTTCCACTCACACAGTCTGCTAAAAATATGAAGTAACTCATCTGAACTGAGATCAGGATCACCTTTGCTGCGGGTGGCAGGAAAGAGAGGAGAAGGTAGGCGAAGAGGGGCTGCCCAGGCAGGGTGGATACCCTGGCACGGTGTGAGCGTACATATGTGCCATGCTCCCAGGCTCCGGTTCCCTGCACCCCTCTCCCTGCCAGCCTGTATGAACTACGCTGCTGCAGAAAGAGAAGGGGAGTCTCCTCTGAGTTTGCCTTTGTAATTCACAGGGAACTGTAGGAAATCAAATGCCTGCAGATTATAAATAAAATCTAGCAGATTATATTCTTCACCTCTGAAATAAAATGGCAATTAAATATAGACTGGGCAGAGCTGGAATTAGGAAAAACCTGAAAATCAGAAAAACACTTGTAAAGTGCTTGAGACACCGTAACATTTGCGTAAACTAAGATGCTCTGCTCCCCTTACTGAGCTATTTTAAACCAAACTTCTTGGCTCTGCTAAAAGCACTTTACACTGTTGACTGTTGAAGCAGAATACCTCAGAGATTATTTCTAGCTAATCCAATTGAAAAGGAAAATATCGAAAAAGTTAGCTTTCTTTGAACAATAAGTATTATGCAACTTCTTGAGGTTTCAGTTCAAGTTTCACTGCATTTGAGATTGCTGATTGGAAACAGAGTCATGTCAGCTGAATACCACATCAGGGCCAATATGACAAAAATAAACACCAGCAGTATAAAAAGAACAGAGAGGGAAACAAGTTTTGTCCTTGCTTTATTCTCATAACTTCTTACTCCAGAGCACTCAAGAGTTTGCATTTAAAAGTAGACAGAGCAGGTATGAGCAGATGTATATGTGTGCATGCACATACATGCTGAAAAAAGGAATTATTCTGAATTAGAGTTTGGCTTTTGTCAGATACAATGACTGGAACACATGCAGCAGAAAAAAAGAAGTAGATTAGCAGAAGGGGAGATTATATTTATTTCTATATAGGAATGAAGTGTGTGACATAACTGAGTTCTTAAGTGGTCCACAAAATGGGCAAAGACAGGAAACACTACCTTAGTATCAGGAGCTTCCATAGGTCTCTCTGCAGAAATGCAGGGTGCCTTGTAATGCTTCCGCACATGATGCTTTCATTTGCCATGAGTAGGTGGATATTAACAGATCTATGCACGATTGTGGCATTCAACTGGATTCAAAATGAAGTGATATTTACAGTGTTTTCATATGAAACTTTTTCCCCCTTGAATTCAGGTCTGGAGACAGCTGTTTTTGCAGTACTGCTAGTACAAGTATGAATGACTGAAACATTTTGAATCTATATTTGAAGCACCCTGCTGAACATTACCAGGCTTGTACAAGTTTACGGAGAAGGGCAGATGCCTTTTAGACATTATGATTTCTCCAAATTTGGCACAGCTGTTACATGAGACATTGCTAATCAGAGCATTTACTGAGTGTTCAAGACAGAGCACAGGCATACCTAGCCGATCCTCACCATGTCAGTGTAAAATATATGCGTAAACAGCGCTGTTCACACACTTTGTGCATGTAGAAATAAAAAAAAGAGACAGATATAAGGGATTCTCTTGATCACAGCTTTTTTGTTCATGTCTCTCCCTCCCTCTGGGAGTAACAAATGACTTTATCATTTCTTGCTTTGCTGACACTTCTTCTGCCCCTCTGCTTCCGCGATGCCAGTCACACTGTTCTTTCGCACATATTAAAACCATTATATTAAACACAGAACAACCGATCCACACTCAGCTTGAGATTTGCTGCCTTTAAGATCTCAGGAAGCCTATGTATCTAAAACTTTGCCTTCTTTTTTTTTTTTTTTTTTAGCTATATTAGTTGGTTAGCTAAAAATCTTTACAGATCTTCCCAAGCTTTTCCAGCAAGTCTGAGACACTTTATTCAAAAGATATTGGAAAAAAGTTGCTGTCTTTGCTACTGAGTTGAAGTAATGGGAAAGGAGGCAAGAACATTAGAAATAAGAAAACATTGGAAGAGGTTTCTGAGTGTGTTGGTCTTGAGATAAGGTTATGCACTAAATAACCTCCAATTATTTGAATCATACCTATCCTACTTTGTATTTTATGTAGTGGTTTTTTTTTTTTGAAAACAGAATTATTTAGCACAGTGTGTTTAGTGTCATATGCAATGGCCCGCACTGACTGCACTCCTGGAGTGGATTGCATCCAGAGTCTGAAAAGCTTTCATAGGCTGGAAAGCAAAAATTGGCCCCAGCTGGGATGCTTGGTTTGTGGGTGGAAGTTGCCTAGGAGGCATATGGCTTGTTAATGGTATTAAGCTATGCACTGAAGCCCGCACACACTATAATATGCAGGTCAGTGGGTAGGACAACACTAGACTGAAACCTATCTTGGACACCTATCTGTGAGCCTCATATGCACTATCTCTTCAGCCTGCGGTCCAAAATGTATCATGATGTGATCTGCTGTGGACGAAGAGAAGACTGATCAAAATTTCTTGGGCTTAGTTACCTGAGCTGCGTCTGTGTTACAAACCTCTTGTATTATTCTGGCAGCTGCTGTTAAGGACAGCATCAAACAAACAATAAAAAAGAGGAGGATGTTGAAGGAACTATTCAAAGGACTAATGTTTCAGCATAGGTAGGGGACAATTTTGAAGGATAATACAGCCCAGATTTTCAAAGGTCTGTAACTTCTGATTTGAGTACTTTTGCAAGTGTCTGAAACAGACACAAAAATCCTTCGAGCTGGAAGCCAAACCCAGCTCGACACATGCTGTGACACATGCAAATGCAATTATGTGTAATATAAAGGGATTTGCATTGAAACTGATTTAAAGATTATTACAGGAATGGAAGCCAGACATATAAGCAACAACAACATATTTTAGATCTTGTTTCTTTCAAACATACAACATGATATAGTTGTACCAGGGACTGAAAGGATGTAAATCTACTACGAAGTCCTAAATCAGATGCGCTAAGATCAATGGAACATCCTATCCCAATTTCCTGACAATCAGCTAATACAAAAACAAATAATACAGAAGCTAACAGAGAATATGCACGAAACTTGTAATTAAAGCTATCTTCTAGAAGAACAACTATTTTTTTCCAAAGATTTGTGTGTCATCTTGGTAGCTGGATGTCTTGGTGGTTTAGAGGAACATTTAGCCGGAACACTTAGATAATTCACAGGAGACCTTCAAGATGGCATCTGCTCTCTCCTCAATATATTCTAAAACATGCTAACTGAGTTCACTGCAAGCAGGCAGATGTCTGACTTGGCAGGTTCTCATCTGAATTTGATATGCCATAAATCTACTTATCACATCATGGTGGAAAATCTGTGGAGCTTTCTAGACCTGATATTCCTGACTATTGGCTATCCAGTGGCCAGGAAACAGCCATGCAGATGACAAAGCAATTGATAGTATGTGGTAAAATACTGTATGCAAGTCAGAATCTTGCTATATGATAGTTTCAGGTAAGTTTGGCCCAAGTACTGGATCACATATGAAAATTAGTTTATTTTTTCCCATCTCACCTATTATATCTTGTACCAAGTGAGCAATCTAAGCTCTCTCCCATCTGAATTCATACTTCCCCTTCCCAAAACATGATAATCAGACACTTGGTTTCCAAGGCCAAATGCTAGGATTGCTTTTACGAACAAGTAAGCTGCGTGGGAGATGTATGATAGGCATAGTTTCACTTTTCTTTCTGAAATTTATGAACAGTAGTATTATTCTCAGTTTAATTCTGGAGAATAAGGGTGAGAGGAAATAGCAAAGGATTTCTTCTATTCAAGAAAAGGAAATGAAGGGTAAGGCTTTCTAGCAGCAGTAGAATGATTTTTTGTACTAAAAGCAGTTGGTATCTAGATAGAAGTATGCAGGGTTTTAATACGCAGGTTTGCCAGTCCCAGAACTAGGGTGAAATTGCAATTAGGAATTAGTTAAAGCCAAATTTATAGCCATCTAAGGCAAACAGAAGATATGGATTCAGTTGAC
Organism: Morus bassanus; assembly: GCA_031468815.1. Taxonomy (NCBI): domain Eukaryota; kingdom Metazoa; phylum Chordata; class Aves; order Suliformes; family Sulidae; genus Morus; species Morus bassanus. The sequence continues at coordinate 68,346,177 of CM062570.1, forward strand.
TAACTTAGTACACTAAAGCAAATCTGAACAAAAAGCCTACAAAAGAAACAAACATGAGCTTGTTCCAGCTGACTCCTCTGTCTGAAGATATAGGTCCTCTTTGTGCTGCTGGTGCAGATCTGAAGAAAAGAAAACAAACAGGATGTTCACAGCACAGAGCTGAGTTAGGATTCTTTTAAATATCAGGGGTTTGTTGCCAAGGATGAAGTTTGCAGTCCAAGTGCTTAGCTAGAAGTTTCTTTATAAGAACTCGCCACCAGATTCCCTCTGGCTGTCATGATTTTATAAACAGGATGTCTGTGCGCAAAAGACTGGGAATACTCCTTTCTATCTTAATACCTGAACCTCCTTGTCTCTCCACATCCATTTACTGTGTCTGGCCTTATACTTGAGATTGTGTAGAGCTCTTCTAGACAGCAGTGGTCCTAGAGGTCGATATTTTTACAGCATTTGACACAACAGTATCCAGATCCATTTCTGTCTCCCTGACATTGCAATAATGCAAGTAATAAGTACCATTACTAATAGGTTGCATCTGGCTGCCTTTCTGCTTGTGTTTGTAAGCCATCTGTGCCATCTAGTGGGTATTTTTTTACTTACAAGTTTTCTTCAAACATCAGGGTGTCAACTCAACAGGCCAAGTCTAAATTTTGACTCAGCAGGAACATACTTCAAATCTGGAGAGGAGTTAAGGGGCATGATCACTACCCAAGAAGCCCAAGGTAAACTACAGCACCTTCTAGGTCCTCCCTCTGCCACCCTGACACAGCCCTACTCCGCTGATGTAACAGGAGTTGTGACAAAAAAGTCACTTGCACAACTGATATTTTTGGGCTCGGGACATTATTCTCTGGACGCTGAGAATCCAGCTATCAGTCTTGTAACAGCAAATAGCCGTTGTGAAAGGGAATGCAATGGAGCCTGCATGCCTAGTCTCACTACTTATTATGGACGTATGAAAATGCAACATGTGTACGCTGAGCACACACTATGCAAAGGAAGCCTTTTCTTAACAGAGACATGCTCTTAACAGCGACACCACTACTGACCAAACGGCTCCCATGTCAGTTAATGGACCATCAGAGAGCAGGGATCCATCCACAGAGAAAACAGATCTAGAAGATAATCATCAAATAATTTATATGCATCTGTTTAAGGCTCTTTCTGAAAGGGCAGCTAATTTCAATTGAGATGCTATTTATTGCAGAGAAGTAAGTGATTTTGGGAAAAGTGTAAGTATTCATTGGCTTGAAGTATTTTAGCTACTTGAATTTCAGGGAGAGGCAGTGACAGCATTCAGATTGGGAAGCTCTGTCTTGATTAGGGATAGCGGAGATATGAAGTGAATCAAGGCTATTACATTGTCATGCATACAGGAAGGAAGGAAAGAAGCTGAGGAGGAAAGAAGCAAGGAAACTTGTCCTAAGGAGGGTGGTAACAGCTGAGTTTCATAGTAGTTACCCCAGGAGAGTATGAGACTGGTGCTTAGAATACGCTGGTTATGTTAAGTACCGACATGGATGGAAATGAAGGGGTGGCTGCTCCCCTGCTCACACACTGCAAGCGCTATGTGGTAATACTGGAGAACTGCTATGCTCATCCCTTAGGTGAAAAAGACATTAATGGTTTCCAAAAGCCTTTTCATCCAGATTTCCTCAGCTGAGGAAAGTACCCACATCACAAAACTTTGAGGAAAATGGTTTAAAACCTGGGAGAAGAGAAAAATCTTCTGTTAAGAGTTCACAATATTCTATTTTTTAACGTCCTGTAAAGTGCTTTTTTCTCCAGTTTGTTAATATTGTCACCACATTCACAGCTGTGATTTTGCATGGGACAACTGTATTTTCCTTTGACACATGAACAAAAGCCTTACCATTCACTGGCAGAAGAAGGAAAACCTATTTTAATCCACCATGCAAGTGGTATCTAGTAACAAACAAATGCCTTAACAAGCCTGGAAGCCTGTTCTATGATCTACTACCTAGAAGGACTCTGGAGCTATCAGTGATACCTAAAATGCCACTGTTTTCATCACATATTTATAGGTTGGTGCTGGGATATAATTTGGATGTAAGAATAAATGGTGTCGCTCGATGAGTAAAAGCTTTCAGTGACCAGCAGGAACAGAGAATACTCACTTTCTCTGTAAGAGTGTATTAAAAACTGAACATATGCTACAGAAAGCGATACACATCTTTTCTGCACTGCGTGAAGCAGCAGAGCCACACAAACAGAGGCAGGATGCAGGAGTTGCACCTCTCTGCTGCCATAACCAGGGACAGCAAACCAGGTTTTGCATAGCAGAAGTTATCATTGCAGTATTATGTGGGTATTAACATACAAAAGATTTGCAGGTGCTTGAATTAGGGCAGAAGGGACAGCAGGAGATAGGATGCGGCCAAACATATGGATTAGGCATAAAAATAATATAACTAGAGAATAAATTTTATGCATCTATGCATCCTGCAACTTTCCAAACGGTGAGGAAGTTTTCATATTCAGATGTTCAAATACCTTATGTGTATCTATCCATGCAACAGCATATAGATTAAGAAACTTAAACACAATTGAAAGCAGTCATCTTTACTGTAAATTCACTGAAATACATCATAACTTCATTTAATCCTCTTTATACAATAAAGAAAAATATGAATAGGAAGGGAAACTTAAAACCTAGTTTGGGAGTGATGCTTGCTAATTAAGAAAGTTGTATCTTGGATGTAATCTGCATTCTCTGCAGATAACCTACTGGCCCAAGGTAAATACATTAAAATATAGAAATTGGGTTCACACACAAAATGGAAGATTAAAAAAAAACTTTCTCAAAATTTGGAACTGAAAGTTCCAGTAGCTGGAGAAGTGTGTTTTACATCTGCTGTCAGTTGACCCACAATTTCATTATTCAGAGAACAATTTTGAATTTGTAACAGATTTTGCATCAGAAAATATCAGATCATAAATCTGATAAAGTTTGTAAATATCACTGATATTTACAAACTTCACTCATACCATCAGTAATATACAGTATGATCATGTGATCGATGAGAACTGATTAACACCTAATTTTGAATACCAGGTGCTCACAGACAATTTTGCACAATCTGTAGATAGGAAACTGCTTAGTCAATACACAGTAATACATTCAAGAATACTGTATTTTGTGTATAGGTGATATATAATAGATGTAACAGTTGATGGGGTGGAATCTGTTGAACTGGTTGTAATGACACTGAGGATGGATTGAACTTCTTTTACTTACGATGAAAGGGTACACTTAGAATCATCAGGAAAATCCACACAGAGTAAGAACATTACAGACCTGTGAAGATATAATTTTGCTTAGCATCTTTCAGGCAGAAAACTGAGGAAAACAAATGAAGAAATGAAACAAACTCAATGGTATTGTCACGTCTAAAGCTTCTCTTCAGTGATATTTGTCTTAGAATCTACTGCGAATAACCAGAGCTATGGATACTACTGCAAAAAATTATTCTGCAGACATTCAACAGTGTTTTTAACTGTTGTTTAGATTTTCAGTCCAAATAAGGATTTTACAGTGAAGTTGAGTACATGAGGCCATCTTCTGTGTCTGACATTGGGTAAATACAATGTTCCACTTAATTACACAATTATACAATAAGGTGTAGTGTTTTGCTCAATGCACGTCTGAAAAATGCCAAGTCTGAAAAATGTGAGATTTAAAATAGATGAGTTGCTTCTGCAAGTGCACTGTATTTATGAAGGATTTTCACTTACTTGTAATTGTCAGCGCAGGTGACATCATAACCAAGGGTTTTCAGCCTGTCTTCTAGTATCTTTACAGTGTGAGTTCCACAGGAATCTCTGTGAGAAAGGATTTTAATATTATTGCAAGTCTTCTATTATCTAATTTTCTTTCACTGAACTTGATGGAAATAGTAAAGTAAATCCCCATTACTTTGCCTCATCCATATTCCTTAACTCCTACAGAAAACTGGTGTACGTTGCTATTTATAATGCTTCATTTGCTTACAGCCATTTAACATTTTATACTCAGTTTGCAGAGACTTGAAGATTGGCTTCAGCCTGTGTAGCATTTTCAGATTCTATTAATCAATATTCCCATGTTTAATATTTCACTAGACAAATAGGAAAAGAGCTAAATAATTTTGTAAAATAATGAATGTTTCATTTGTAATATTCTTTGGCAGCTATTTAGATGGTGCTAAAGTTGATGATTGCTGTCTTTACAGAATAAGTTGGTTACAATAGATTAGAATTATTTTTCTTGTTAGAAGCTTGTCCTCTGTCTTGGATACAGAACAATAGAAAAACATAGTAAGAACGAAAAAAACCCAGAAACAATCCTGAATGCAGCTTCTGTGTCTAGCACTGATTTTTATTTTGTGGTCCAATTAGCAAAAGAAAGCTTGACATAGTGCGGAACCTACTGAGACCTCTAAAACTTGCACCAATGTCAGGTATTAAAGTCAGTGTTACGTACCCATTGGTCAGTAAATACTCATGACTCTAAAGAAACCATATGCGTATGAACAAAATAACTGTAAAAAGCAATTAATAAAAATACACAAATATTCCCACGCATCCAGACAAACACAAATTGAAAGATAAATTAACATTCAGTGCTTGTCTTAATTTTCCTTTGTAATAAGGGCAACTTTTGCAAAGGTGAGCTATACATTTTTTTCCCAGAAGGGTATGATTCTTTGATTTAAAGAGAAAAGCTGAGAAATGCTAACCTGAATCATGCTTCTTTTGTTATAGAATCCACAGCACTATGGTAAAATATGTGGCATGAGTTGGCCATGCCAAAATTTGATGAAAGAGAAGCAAAAGGAGATAGGAAAGAGAAGAGATGGGACATGAAAGAGAAGTGACAGAAAATGAATGGATATAACTAAAAACAGTTGAGCAGCAAGAACAGAAGCCTCATGGTCCTAAAAACGACACTAGGGGTTCAACCACCAGTGGTGGGTATGGTGACATCTGAGTCTGTTTCTCTGGCCCTCTTCAGCCAGGACAGTTTTAAGACCAACAAAGTGGCACCATGTGTTATATTAAATTGCAGGAACCCTGCAGATGGTTGGGGTAGAACCGACTTCCTCTGTTCCTCCACCCTCGACTCATCTATGTACATTTGTAGGGGTCCCCACAAAAGCTATAATGAATTAATTCTTTCTTTAATCAGTCCCAAAACAGGCCTAATTATTTTATTTTGTTAACTTCAAAGTCCATTTTCCACTGTGTTTCTGTTGAAAATCTTCACTTGGTCTTTGACTGTTTACCAATAGGCTATTCTTTTTGGACTGATCTGGTTTTTGTTTGTTTTAAATGTACTTAACAGCAGAATTAGACCTGTCAAAGCCTACTTTTTGTTGTTGGATTGATTTTAAGTATTGAGAGAAGGCAAGCCCCCTGGTGGTATTTCCCTCCTTCTACTAATTTCCAAACACTTAAGATTGGTGAAAAGGATGCATTTGGCAAGGTGAAAGAAATATTTCACGTGAACATTTAATCTGAAATTCAGACTGACTTTTTTCTTAATAAAACTGTCTGTGATACATTTTCACTCAAGGTCTGAGGTCCACACAAGCATGTCTCTAAACTAATGAGTAGTCTCCAGACCTAACAGTAGAATTTATTCTTATTTTGTTTAATTCTGGTATTTATATACTCTTTGGGAATGGCAGAGTGTGCCTTATGTGTTAGTGAAAGCATCTAAAATATTTTTAGTTTAATTGCTATAGAAATATAACTAAATAGAAAACTAAGGTGAAATTTTAAAGACAGGTTCAAAAAGGAGAAATGAATTTTTTTTTGAAGACATAACTTACCTATCTGGTCCTTCAATATCATCCACAACCCAGATGACAATTTGTGAGATTTTGTCTTTCTGGAGATTAGGTATTTCATAATCTGCAAAAAAACTGATTCAAGAAACAAATATTTAGAACTATAAAGAACAGGAAAAAGAAATCTTTTTTTTCTTTGCAGTAATCAAAGCTCTGATCCTACTGTAGGATATGGGCTTGCTTTACATTTTTATCTTCTGATTACAATCAAACTCAACACAGAGTAGAAAAAATCTGACTGACATTCTGAATGTCCTCAAAGGTCAAAGGCATTCAATCAGAAGTTTTGTTTTCATATTCTTCATCTTAGAGGAGCTCAGCTGAAAAAAAGTTACAACTTAGAGGTGAGCCAGAATGACGTAGACTTTAACAAATGCAAAAACTAAACAAAAAGCATTTGATACTTAGTAAAAAAAGAAAAAGGTCATTCTTGCAGTTACTGCTTTTAGGCTTTAAAAAAATCAACAACAGCCACAAGACAATATATTTTCAGATACAAAATCACAGCAACAGTAACATGAAGTATTTGTCTAGGATACATAAGACCATAAAGGAGAAACTTCTAGACCTGTCCATTCCTGGCCTAGGAAGAATCTTCCACTTTATCGCCTTTTGTAAATTCACTTTGATAGGTATTTAAACGACGATTGAAACAAGACAATAGAATGGCAACTAAATCTTCATACATTAAATGGAAGATGCGAAATCCAAAGGATTATTTTGATGTCTGTAAGTTGAGTTTTTTGTGAGATGCAGGCATTTCAAAGCCACGGATTTCTAACCTTTCCAACAAGATGTACTGTAATGATTTCCAACCTTTTAATTGCTTCCCCCCGCCGCCCCAGAAGCTTGTAAGGGCTGTCTCTGCATTGCATGTTTGGTCCACGCCTGAGCCTAGGCGTGCGCTCTCATTTGCCTATCACAGGTCTTCTTAAATGTCTACATCCAGGCTAAAGCGCCTCTTAGCCGCTTTAAATGCTCTGAGACCCCCCAGACTAGAAGGGACTGTTAGTTGTCACCTCCTGGATGAGACTAGCAGTGGCAATGTGACCACAGCTTTGTCCTCCTGGTGCCTGCAGGCAAACTACTGGTGCTCTGCTCTGGAAGCACAAGATGCGTGGTGGTTGTCAGTGTCTGTTTGCAGCCAGCTGAGATGTGTTCACGAAGTTGGCAAGTTCATTTAAACTTCTGCAGAAGTGGAACATGAGGAAGCAGACACCAACAGTTGCCCTCTCTGGTCAAGTCTGGTATGGCGGTGACTAACCAGACCAGTAGCAGCAACAGTAGGTTCGCTTGTCTGTCTTAAGGTGTCCAAGCCTGCCTTAAATGCACAGTGAAAATATAACCGAAAATAAAGATTCCAGTTTATTTTTAACTCATTTGCTCGTTCATGCATATGTTATTGCAAGCAAAAATGCAGCTTCCTCCAAAATATAAAGGAATCTTTAACTAGAGGAGTCAGAAACTGTGAAGGAAGAATGTACAACTGACTTCAGTAAACCAATTCTTGAACCGACTACTATTATTAAAGAAGTCTGCCAACTACATTCAAACTGTGTGAATGAGCAAAGTTATTTTGCAGTGATGTGAGAAATAAATCTTAACTGAAATGATAACGGGTAACTTAATGATGATTTAATTTCACAAACTGTAATGCAGGATAAACTTTGGAAGTGGCTTTGAAATGCCTGAAAACAGACCAGAGAGATGTTTAGGAGGATAGGTAGATCTTTCAGATTACCTTCTGCTATTAATTAATCACCTCTAAGCCTCTTTCAAACAAGATCTCTTAGAGGAACTCAGTCATAAATGGGCCAGAAGATACACAGCAAAGAAAAAGGATGGAGTAACTGGCTTTGTTTTTATCACGGCGGGCTGTGTTCCAGTGGTGGAGATTTCACTGGTCATGATACCACCAGACAGGTGACCCAGGGAACTCGTGGAAAGAATTAATTTATGTATAAGAGGTTTCTGAAATAAGGAATCTGTAGATTAACAGAAATAGTGAATCTGATTCTGAAATAAGGACTCTATGGGATTCTAGGCATTGACCTGCTGCCAGGTATTATCATCTGCAGAAGACTTGATCCCAGCTGACCACCTGACCAACCCAAGAAAACCACATCAGTCTTCTTGATTAGCTAAACGCTGTGTACAGAGATAGACCTTTATGGGGATGGAGGTAAGTAGGTAGTAGGTGTTTTGGAACAGATGGTTCTTGTTTCTCTCCTATCCAGAGATAAAATTAACTTTTCAGTGATTACTTTTAGCCCTCAGTGAGCGCACAGGAGCAGGATCTGTTCTATGGGGGGTTTTCTGAGATTTTTTTTGATCTGCCTTGGATGGGACAGTTGCTGAGGTAAAGAAAGATATATTTTTCATCAAAGGTAGGCAGTCACTACAGCCACATATTCAGTAAAAGTTCTTAAGGATGTATTTTTACAATGGATCTTAAATATAAGCTTAGATAAACTTCTGCATAGTGGTACACTGGTAAATCAAGGAAAATACATCTGTCCTTAATATATGAGGGAATAAGGAGAAGAGGGAGATAATCCTTGCTATTATCAGTCTCAATGAGCTTTTTTTGCTTTCTTAAACCATAACAGATCTCAAACTACCTCCTCTCTTGGTCATGGAAAAATAGCAGGACCAAGCACTTCTGCTATAGAACTTACCAAGTTTGCTCCTAGGCCTGACAGAGGCTACACTCCCTGTAATAATGTCCTCTCCTTGGAGATGTCCCTCAATAGAAATTTAGTAACACTCAGCTTTTTGAAGACATACACATTTTGCCACAGTACGTTGACTGACTTGAAGGCTGCTTTCAAAGAGCATTTATCCTGCTTGCCACAGCAGTTTGTAAAATGCAGGAGTCAAAAGGATCATTTTCATCCATTTCATGTTAATTCCTACAGCTGGGGACAATTAACAGTTGTCCCCACAACTCAGCAGACTTTGATGCAATGGGGTCTTTCAGCTACACTTCCCATGCTTTGTGAGCAGAACACCCAAACAACTGGTTGACCCTTTTTTTGCAGGCATCAGCCCTTGTACACATAAATAAGTCAATTTTCTTACCCTGGGTCTGGATAAGCTCCTCCGACGGCAGAACCATTCAACAAGACATGTATCACCCCAGAACTGTGCTGCGCATACTGCAATACATAACAATTTTTTTTCAGAGCTCATCTTACAGATTTGTCATATGGCTTGGTATTGTATTGCAAGTAACAATGACCAAGGAAAGAATTTTACCAAGAAGAGCATCAGAACTGTGAAAATATCAAGCTAGCACCCTAACAGGTCAGTAGAGAGGACATGAATTCAATGCATCTTCTCAAACTGTTTTCTCAAACTTACAGTTTCTTCAGCATAGGAAGAAAGCATTTGGGCACCGTGTTGGGTTTGATCTGTGAATAAAGGCTGCCAAATGTCACTTAGGACCTGTATTCAGTAGACAACTAGCGTGCTTATTCTGCTTAGTATATGCTTAATATATACTAACAAAGCTAACACAGAATTTTAACACATTATCTAGCTAAGGTGAAAGTTAGGTTCCCCTTGCTAAAACACTGTACCCAGTCTAAAAAAGTGCATTTGTATCATAGGAAATAACCTAGCACAGTTACAGACTTAAATCCGGTTTCATCTGGCGATGTTTTCCTGAACCACCCAGGACACGCACTAATGTACGAAGTCAGCACTAATGCACTATTTACAGTGATTGAGGCCATCCTCCAGAAAGATTCCACCGCATTGTTTTCACATTCCTCTGTGGTAGGGCAGGATTCATAGTCCAGTCCTGTAGGAAGGCATGTGATTTGTGCTATTAGAGAGACGATAACGGTCGTAAAAAGTGACCTTAGAAAGCAATTAAATATATTCCTGCGTTACTCACTGAACACACAAGATGGTCTGACATAACACTGAAAGCTGACAGTTGTATATTTTTCTATCATTTTCCATCCTTTGCAGTCTACACAAACAGTGACATTCTGTGGACTCAATAATTTGGCTGAAACAGCTCTAACTCTATACCTGGAATGCAGAGAACTCCATGTTCAGGGGACTGAGAAGGAGGTGCAGCACTGTTTAGATTTCACTGTGTGCTCCCCTGACTGCAATGTTAAATATTCACAAAAAACAGGAGAGAATGAGACAGTGAAGCTTTATCTGATTTTTCCTGGGCTAAGACAAAATTAGCTCCTCCAGAACACAGCAGTTGGTCTCCATTATGGTTTTACAAACAGATGTTTAATATAGCACTCATCCTCTTACCGGAGCCGTTTGCCTGCCCACACCAGTTTAGAAGATCTCCAAAGAAGCCAATCAGAGTATCACCCAGAGACATGTAGCGACGGCCTCTGCCAGCAAAGCTATTGACTAGCAGATGATTATTTTCCCAGAAGAGAGACTATATAAAAAAAGGGGAAAAAAATAAAGATAAGAAATGAACCATCACTTGGGTGTGGACACAATGAGATTATGGGGTGTTAAAAACAGTTTGAAACATGTTTTGGTATTTCTTTCAAAAACAAGCTAATAACCAGAAATGTTAGCTATCTCTTTAGAGGAACAAAGTTTGTTCTTACAGTGGTGTAAATTATGATCGCTAGAGGCTTGAGGGGCATTCATACCACACTGAGAATGGATACAGGCCTATATTTAATAAAGTTAGGCCTAGCTTTGCCTTCCTTAGCAGACAGATTTAGGAAAAGGGAGAAAAAAGGGAAGACAGATATTTGTAAGTGAGATATATCTTACCAGAATTCTCTCAGATTGCTATGTTGGCTTATAGTGTGAAAAAAATCATGTCTGGCTGTTATTACTGTGTTTGCAAAACTCTTTCATGAATTAAGCTATGTTGGCAGGAGTATTTGTGGGTTTAGCTTGTATCATTTAGAGATAAGGAATAATTGTGCTAGAAGAAAAAGTGCTTTAAAGCACAACCTTTTAGAGAAGGCCAAAGCACACATTGTGATGGGATATGATGGCACAAAGAACTGTCCTTTTTGCACTTCCACCATTCTCTGCAATTGCCAGCACATTGAACACTTACTGTTTTCTAGCATATAATGGTGTCCTATCTCATTTCTGCTTATGTTTGTTTAACATGTCAATGTTTAACATGTCATTGCCCTGAGACTTGGCTGTGAGGAGCAGAAGCAAAAGATGATAGCAGGCACAATCTTGGCAGACAGAACACCTAACTTGAGGAAAAGTAGAAGTGGAAGTTCAGGGACTACAACAGAGCTCCCAGCATGGCAGGAAAAATGGGGGATCTTTGCAGAATGAAAATAGAGAAGTTGCTGAGAAGTTACTGCATAAAATAAATGCAGCCAAACACATTGAAAAATGCCATCAAGCTTGAGCCTAGTTTGTAAACTACAGACAGGCCAAAAATAAAGATTCATGAGTCAACCACAGAAGGACTCTTGGTCAATTTTGAACCGTGTCCTGGAAAATGTGCTGGATGTCACAGGACTGTTAACCTAACATTAATAAGCATTACCTTGTTAGGTGGAATTGGGTGCAATGACAGGTTGATAAATAGTTCATAGTCCTTAGGTAGAATGTTGCAAGGATCCTTGTTAATAAATGCATTTTTAAATGCTTCCCATATCTCTGAACAATTCTTCTCACTGTAATTATTGAAACAAACAAATAGCAGAACTGTTTTTTCAAAGCAGAGCAAGGAAGTAATTTGTTACCAGCTTCTTCAAACTCCCAAATTAAAAATGCCACAAGGTTAAGCCAGAAAACTGAAGTCAGGTTGGTAGAAAACTTGCAACCCAGGAATAGCATATCGGTCTTGTCTTTTCCTGACTCCTAACAGCAGCAGATTAGGAAGAAGTAGCAATGAAAATATTAGGATTTACAGTGTGGAATTAGAAATACATAGTAATGCAACAAAAATCTTAGAAGATACAGTATACACAGTGAGATTGCTATCCAGCATTGCAGAAATACTAAAGAAATAAGCTTGCTTTGAAATCTTCCAGATTCAAAAAGCATTTCAATTAAAGTGTAGCTAAATGTGCAAAGCTACTAGAATGTAAAATCAGTCTTAAATTGTCAGATTCAAGCGCAGGAGGAGTTTTTTAAAAAGTCCCAGTGGTAGAATAATGGTTTTGACGAAGAGATGCCTTCTGTGTATATAGGCCCTAGGATTATGCAGCTTTACCTTGCTGGAAGGAGTACACTGACTGTGTGGGACACGTACTGTTGCTGGGCAGTAGCTACAAGAATACTGTTAGGATTCAACATTTAAACTGCTTGTTAAGCGGGGCTGAAATAAGATGCTAGGCTGTGCACTTCAACAGTTCCCTTCTGCCAGCTCTGCATTAGGGACGATAATCTCCCGTGGAAGGACATGACAGGCCATGTAGGGATGGAAGTGTCTCATCGCTCTGTATTTGCAGGATCTCATCTGTCACACTTTGAGCCTGCCTGGAGTAATTAAGAAGGGAATTGCTACTTTCACCACTTTCCCACAGTACCTTCCCCACATACGCTGTGACAATGTCTATGCTGGGACCACTCTGCAGAACAGAATAATGTATTTTATGTGCATACAGCATTCCTAACGTGAACAGCTGCAATTGCAAAGCTGTAGCTTGAAAAACAGTAGTCCTGGTAAGGAAACCAAACTTTGCCATAAGAGTGTTTTGCTCATTTAATGTCGTCCATAGACAGTGGGGTTTCTGCTGGTGCTTCCCCTTGTGAGATTCTTTAAGGAGCTGCTTTGTGATGATGAATGTTGCAGGTACTTCAAAGTTAAAGGACCTCTTGTGAGGAACTATGCAGCTCCCATGCAGGAAACAGATCACAGACCCTATTACAGTAATCTCTGGTCATGCTTGCAAGAACTATCTGAAAAAACCCAATGTATTGTGTAAGCAAATATGGGATCTTTATCTGAAAATCTTCAGTGATGCAATATGACCCTTGATCAGTAGTTCCAATGTTTAAATAGCCTTACTTGATAAAAGGATTTGCACCCTATTTCTGATTTCAAGCTGTTAAAACTTTAGCTTCTGAAAACTGTATACACTTATGTCTCATTCTGCTAAAGAGCTGTCTACTGTAAGCACTCACTTATTCATACTAGTACTTGTAAATTATGATCAACTCAACTCTTAACATCTTTACTGACAGTTGAATCCAGCAGTAATTTTCTGGTTAACTCACTTACTGCATTTTTTTTCTTCATGTCTGCTCATCCAGGTTTGAACAGCTTGTAAATCAAAAGGATTATTCTGCTCTGTTACTCAAAATTTCTTACCTGGCAAAAATACTTTTTGAAAATACAGCGTGGGGAAGGACTGTAATTCAGGACAATTCCTTCCAATCTTAATAGACACTAGTAAGTCTCATTAGATTTATTTCATACTAGTCAGTTAAAAAAAAATGTTTTAAAAACATGCATTATATACTACTGTGCTGGTTTCAGCTGGGATAGAGTTAATTTTCTTCCTAGTAGCTGGGATGGGGCTATGTTTTGGATTTGTGCTGGAAACAGTGTTGATAACCCAGGGATGTTTTAGTTACTGCTGGGCAGGGATTACACAGAGCCAAGGCCTTTTCTGCCTCTCCCGCCACCCCACCAGCGAGTGGGCTGGGGGGGCACAAGGAGCTGGGAGGGGGCACAGCCGGGACAGCTGACCCCAACTGACCCAAGGGATATCCCACACCATATGGCGTCATGCTCAGCACATAAAGCTGGGGGAAGAAGAAGGAAGGGGGGATGTTCGGAGTGATGGCATTTGTCTTCCCAAGTAACCGTTACATGTGATGGAGCCCTGCTTTCCTGGGGATGGCTGAACACCTGCCTGCCCATGGGAAGGAGTGAATGAATTCCTTGTTTTGCTTTGCTTGCACACGCGGCTTTTGCTTTACCTATTAAACTGTCTTTATCTCAACCCAGGAGCTTTCTCACTTTTACTCTTCCAATTCTCTCCCCCATCCCACCGGGGGGAGTGAGCGAGTGGCTGCGTGGGGCTTACTTGCCGGCTGGGGTTATACCGTGACAATAAAGAAATATGGGGAAAATGCACTACAGGAACTTTTGTGCTATACAGCATACTCCTACTAGAAAATTAAAAATATGATTTTCATTAAAATCTCTCACTTCTACATGACCATAACATTTTGTAAAATGCCTCTTTTAACTGCCATTGTACATGATCTAACATAAAGTTTTTCTTGTTTCTATAAACATCTTTATATTTTAACTGTGTTGCAGTGTAAAGATGTAGCTTGCTTTGCTAGCTTCTCTTCCGTTAGCGAAGTATCTTTTAAAAATTATTCTATTTGCACATAAATTCAGAAGCAAAACCTATCCAGGTGGCTATGCCCTTGGAAAAGCTAGCCTGGGGGCAATTAAGAAACAGACAATGAACAGAAAGGGTTATAAATAATTAGAATATCTGTTTTGCACCTGTGCAATATGAAATTTCCATTTTGTTTAGATTACACTATTTGCTTATAGACCTAAGGGAAAGAGAAAAAAAACACACAATATGAAATTAATTGTGAAGCTCTTCTTTTTGTAATGCCATTTTGGGCCTTAATTCAGGAAAGCAGTCCTAATGTCCAGCCTGGCTTCATGCTATTCTGAGTAAGAATATTTCACTGTATGAGTTCAGACTTCTCAACTTCAAAATTATATTGTGCAAATGTTATAGGAATTAATTAGACCACTGTCCTGGTTTCAGCTGGGATAGAGTTAATTTTCTTCCTAGTAGCGGGGAAAGTGCTGTGTTTTGGATTTAGCATGAGAATGTGAAAACACGCTGCTGTTTTAGCTGTTGCTAAGCAGTGTTTATACTAAGTCAAGAACTTTTCAGCTTCCCATACTCTGCCAGCAATGAGGTGCACAAGAAGCTGGGAGGGGCCAGAGACAGGACAGCTGACCCCAACTGGCCAGAGGGATATTCCATACCATATGACGTCATGCTCAGTATATAAGCTGGGGGGGACTTGGCTGGGGGACAGCAATCACTGTTCGGACACTGGCTGGGCATCGGTTGGTGGGTGGTGAGCAATTGCATCGTGCATCACTTGCTTTGCATATTCTTTTATAATTATTATTGTTATTATTATTATTACTATTTTATATTATTTTATTTTATTTCAATTATTAAACTGTTCTTATCTCAACCCACACGGGTTTTTTTCACTTCTACTCTTCCGATTCTCTCCCCCATCCCATCGGGGCGGGGGGACGGAGAGAGCGGCTGTGTGGGGCTTAGTTGCTGGCTGGGATTAAATGATGACAACCACAAAACTATCATAAACATGAGACATATAGAAATACTTTCAAGAATATTGTATTTACATGTCTAAAAGCCCAAATCAGTTAACAATAGCTAACATTTCTACAATAACCATCCTTTATGTTGCTCATTTTAGTGTATTCTGTATTATGTCATGTCCTGCTTCAGATATAAATGAAGTGACATCTGTTAACTCCAACAAGAACTCTACCTATCTAGAGCCTGCTGCAAGACCAGACTTCATATACCTACACAACTGTTAACTGACTCAAATTTTCATAGTTTATATTATATATTATCTTGTCGGTGTGTAGAAATCTATAGTTAAAGTTTACCAGCACCTTCCACTGTGACGTGTTTAAAAATTTGCCAAACTTGAACTGTTCAGCTGAAATTCGTGTTATTGGCATTAGGATGATTTTTTCTTTCATGGGTAACTTGGACCAAAACAATTCTGGTAAGTTAAGAGTGTTATTAGGAAGAAACATGCTATTTTGCTTTTTTAAAAGCCAGGAACCTGTTTTCAGTCCTGTATCTTCCTGTTTTGCAGGAGGAACTGAAAATGGGAGGTTGGAGGAAGGAGGTGATATTTGCTGATATTATGCAACATTATCTAAACCTGATTAAGACCACAATTCAGTGCTGCAGGAACACAGCCAAGCCCCCTCTGCAAATACCTCTTCAAATTATCAAGGAAAATTTTAGTGGCAGAATAAAGGACTGAACTCCAAGAGACTGTCCTTAGTTTTTTGCTTTTTACTGAAGCCCAACCAACGTAAGGAAGACAGAAAAAGTGGTCATTTTAGCAAAGTGTGTGACTTACCTCCAGTTCTGTGTAATTAACACAGACAATGAAAGCTCATGAAATCATACTTCAGCAGTTGATTACTACTTGATTTTTCAGGTGGATGAGCTAATCAGTCTCTTTCAGTACCACAGGATAGCTATAAAGTGTGGTGCTTTCCTTCTTACATAACCTGACATACAAGGCATACAAAGCAAAGCTGGTCTTCCCAGGAGCACTGTCAGATTTGGTACTTCAGAAACGCCATCCCCACCATTTCTGTGCGGTGTTCTCCTTACAGAACACTGTGGCACTAGGGGGGGTGAAACATGAAATAAAAAGTTGAAGGATTAAAAATCTTGCCTTAGTTACACTACTTTTATTGATATGACATCCATCAAAGTTCATTTTTTCTTTCCAGACAGCTACAAGCCTACTGGCTTCAACAGGATCACTTTCAAGGCTAGGAGCAAAACATCAGGCTTCTGGTTAATAACCATTTTGTACAGAACATAAAAAATGAATCCAGAAACAGGCAAAACTTACCCGACAGCAGGATTCACAATTCTAATATAGTCATAGCATCTTCCAACGACAATACTTTCCAGGTTTTGCGTTGTGCCTTCACCTTTCCATCTCCTTCCATGCACTTCTGAGAAGCTGTTCATAAACAGAACAGAGACAAGTAAGAGAGACAAAAAAAGGCTCTTCATCATGAATTCTTGACAACCCAAGTTCTTAAAAAAAAAGGGGGAAAAAAAAAGAGTTAAATGATACAATTTAAACGGAAACCTGGAGGCTTAACGTTTACTATTTTCAGTACTAGCTATAGCTCTGTACACAAAAGACAAAGTTAGATGGAAATCTGAACTTTGCCGGGGACTGTAATCTAACTGTTTCCTGGAACGACTGCAGCACGGGGATACATCACTTCCTCATGCCTAACTAACTGTTCCCCACTTCTGAAAAACGAGACTTTTATGGTCACGATATTGCCACCTGGTGATAACTGGGAAGAATTACAATATATTTCAGTAAAAGGAGAAAGAACCTCTCGCCACTTCTGTGTTTATGATCCCTTACGTTTCCTTAAGACTCATTGCCACATTACAGCTTCCTAAAACATCAGAAGGGCTTGCAAGCAACATGTTTTAAATCAGTTTCTTTTCATTTTAAAAGGGCTACACTTTTTACACATAATTCTCTAATGGCTGAAAACAATTTTCTGAAATACATATCAAGATATATGCCGGTAAAGTGCTGATCTCATAAACACCCAAATTGTCAGGTGATCTTTTATCACACATAGGGGTAACATTAGTCAGCTCTTGTTCCAGCTCACCCCTGACAGCAACATTTTGGTGTGATGATACGTGTTTTAAAGTCTTCTTCATGAACAAAACTGCCTTGCAGGCAGGAATCAATCACAACGAGAACCAAAAGGATTAAGACGTACCTCCTGTGCACTGAAGAAATCTCTTCAAATTCTGTTTACTCTTATTCTCCCTCCAGCTTCTTTTCCCTAAGAGTACTTTGTTAAATCATCACATGGCATCAACTGACTCAATTAAACTAATCTTCCCTGTAAATATTCTGTGGCACACACTGCTGCAAATACAGTCACACTACTTTTTTCCCTCTTTAAAAAAATATGTTTTTTCAACCCTAGAGTAATTTGTCTATGGACGCACATTTCTGAGGAACATGCTGGTTCTTCTTTTCTTTCTATTAAACAGTCTCCATGCCTCAGTGAATATACACATCTTTATTATTTATGTACTTATTTATATAGCGTCATGCTTACATTGATGCACTGGTACTTTGCTGATGGATTTCGCTGAAGGCAAACCAGTCGGTTTGTTACCTGCAGCAGAATCTTCAGGAAAGACAGATTTACCCAGAAATGGATGTGCAATGTTGTGCTTGATATGGTGGAGACACAGCAAATGCTGTACTTCACTTCAGTTACTTCTCTGATGCTCTTTCTCCCTATTTCTCTTCCTAACCTCTCTGAAACATGGCCATGCTGACAGGGCACCAGCATGTTAATCAAACAGTTTCAAGTCGCTGCTTTGGGTTCAGGATTAGAGTGTGCAATAATCCATGGAAGTCAATGAATATTTTTATTATTATCACTTTGCTGCAACCAAATTTTGCTCAATAATTTCAGGGCTAAGAGAAACCAGAATCATCACTGATGTGATCTTCTATATAGAACAGGGCAGAAATTGTCACTGATTTTTGCATGAAGACTAAAACTTCCGCTTAAAATATACAGTATAAGTTAAAAAGACATAAAAGATGGATACCGAGTTTTGGAATTGCTTTTCTCCAAGGACAAACCAGGTTAGGACTCATCAACTCTGGGAAGAAGATGTAGGTGCTGCTCAGTGGTGTTCTCCAAAAAAGAGATGACCTGTCATAACATCCCAGAGGGAACAGAAATAAGCCCAACAACTGCTGGGATCCCCACCTCATCCCCTATCGAGCTGCCTTTCATCACCGTCCACTTCTAGAAACACAACATCGGGCCAGAAAGGTCTCTGATCTGACTCAGCACAGCCATTTTTAATTTATGTTCTTAGTGTTGATTTAAATGCTTCACGTGATGGCTAAACTAACCCACCTCCAGGGAAATTGTTCGAATGGTTTGATGGCCTTGAGAGCCAAACCTTAGCTCTGGCCTGAACTTTTCCACCTTTAGCTTCCAGTCACGGGATCTCACAACGTTTTTTTCACGGAACCAGAATCACAGAATGGTGGGGGTTGGAAGGGACCTCTGGAGATCATCTCATCCAACCCCCCTGCCTGAGCAGGTACACCTAGAGCAGGGGGCACAGGACCGCGTCCAAGTGGGTTTTGAATGTCTCCAGGAAAGGAGACTCCACAGCCTCTCTGGGCAGCCTGTTCCAGAGCTCTGTCACCCTCACAGTAAAGAAGTTTTTTCTCATATTCAGGTGGAACTTCCTGTGTTCCAACTTGTGCCCATTGCCCCTTGTCCTGTCGTTGGGCAACACTGAAGAGAGTCTGTCCCCAAACTTTTCAGTTGCATTGATTAAGAATCTAGCCTCAGAAATCTTCTCACCGCATAAATTCCTGTAAAAAATGACCAAGCGTCCCTTTAAACTTGTCCACGAAAAATTCAGTGCTTTAATCTGCTGATCTGGCACAACCCCTGCAAAAAGCTGGGCGCGGAGTCCCCGCCGCAGGCCGGTTCGGGACACATCACACGCCCTCCCTCACAAACACCAGTTCACCCGCCGACACCGTCTTTACTCCCCACGCGTTCTCACCCCCTCGGCGCGTCTGGGCGAGGCGACTTTCCCTCGCCCCGCGCCAAGGAAGCCCGCCGCCCCGGCCACCGCGCCCCCGCCCGCACTGCGCAGGCGCGGCCTCTCCGCGCCGCTCGCCACGCACCGCCCGGCGGGAAGGGGCGGGGCGCACGGCGCATGCGCGCGGCGGCGGGGCGGGCGGCGGCGGTGGCGGGGCGGCCGCGGTCACGTGGGGCCGGGGCCGGCGGGGCGCTCCCCGCCGCGCATGCGCGGGGCGGATGTTGCCGCCGCCGTTAGCGCCGCCAGCGCCGGGGCTCTATGGGGAGAACATGGCTCCTTTCCCCGAGGAGGTGGACGTCTTCTCGGCTCCGCACTGGCGGATGAAGCAGCTCGTGGGGCTCTACTGCGACAAGGTAGCGGGTGGGGGCGGCCTCTGCTCCGCTCCGCTCCCCTCCCCTGAGGCGGGAGGGAGGATTTCGGCAGCGCGCAGCTGTCAGCGCCCCGCCGCCAACTTCTCGTCGCTGCCGCGGGGCTCCCGGGCGCTCCGGGCCTCCCGCCGCGGGCAGCGGGGCTGGTGCTGCCGCCTCCGCCGCCGCGCCCCGCTCGGCCCGTCAGGGCCGGGCCGGGGCCCCCCTGGCTTCCCGAGCCCCGCCGGCTGCGCGCCGGCCCCCCGCGGGGGTCCCCTTCAGCCCGGGGGAGCGGCGCTCGGTGGCGGGGACCGCGCCTTCCCGCCGCCTTCCCCCTCGCCGGGCCGTGGGGAGGCGGGCGCCTGCTCACGCCGCCCCCCCGCCCCGGCCTTGCAGCCCCCGGGGCCGGGGAGTGGGCGCCCCCGTTGGGGCGCGGGGCGGCGAGCGGGTGGCCCGGTGCCCCGGGGGGCCGCGGTGCCGGGGGGGCCGGCTGCCAGCCCCGTCGCTTTTTGTTAGTTAACCGGTGCCAGGCAAGGCACCGGCGCTGCGCATGAGGCTCGCTGAGTGTGCCGGCGGCTGCCTGTGCGTTTGCGTGCGCAGCGTGTAATCGGTGAGCAGCCTAAGGATACCCTAGGTAGGTTGTTTTATTTTAAATACATGTAATTTTACTCGCGGGCAAAAGTAATATTTGTTCTTGCATCAGAGCAGTTAGTCATCAAGGCTGATGCGTCACCTGAAAGGCAAACTTTCCTGCAGCAGCTTCGAGTGTAGTGGAAGGGTTTCAGGTAAATACTTCAAAGCCAGCACTCGCACTGAAAGAAGTAGTGCCTCCCATCTCTGGGCATTAATGGCTGTCTGGAGAACCAGATTGGCTAACAGGCATTTAAAAGGAGGGTGAAGTTCCATGAGAGACAATATACTGGCTTACTGCTGCCAGTAGGCTGGGGGAGTTCTAGCTTCCGTCCCCTGCTTTCCACATGCCACCTGGTACTGCTCTGGGGCTCACCAGGTCCCTTCCTGTGAGCCTGTTCAATTTGGTAACCGGGTAAAGAAAACGTGAGTTGTTTTTTGCTGGATTAGCTAACTGAACAGGCTGAGCAGAGGGTCTGGGGGGAGGAGAAGGTGAGACCTTCTGTAATTTCGCTTTGCCTTTTATCTGTGAGTGTGTTTGCAGTTAACTTTGTTTTTACTCTGTGGCGGCATGAAAACTTGTGACGTCTTAATAGAGTGGATTTACATGAAGGGAAGCAAACACTTGGGACTCTTCTCCCTCCAGCCCCCAGCAGCAGTATTGGCATAGTGTTGATGGCAACTGAACAGGTTTTGTTTGAATCTCCAGATATTGTAGTCATTTGGGTTTTGTTCCTAGAGAGGCGTTTCTGTCACTTTTATTGAGCCTCCCACAAAGTTTTGACCGAATTTACTATGACTTGATAAAAGTAAAACTGCCTGGACAGGAATGGTTGGTTTTCCTAGACACTGGCAAATTTGATTAAAACTTCCCAGTTTGCAATGAACATAATCTCTCATTTTCTAAAAATTTTTATACAGGAGTTTGCTTGCTTCCTTTTTCTTTTGAAGAAGTGCAAGCATGAATGAATGGCGCTTTTTTTTTAAAAAAAATACTCAGTCTTGCATCTTTTAACCCCGTTTCAGAACTTGGTGACCGTGCCTGGCCTGTGACCTTTGTACTGGAGTAATGCTAGTTTTGCATCAGAAAAATCTCTGAACTGTGTTTGACTTTCCTTCTTGTGTGATCGAGATGCTGTAATTAAATAAGACTCTAGTTCTGATTACATGGCAATTATAATCTGTAAAGCCATGCTCTTTATAAATTTAGTTTGTCCTTGAGGGGGTCTAATTTTGTGAATTGCATGTTACCTGCTGTTCCTCATGTTCCCTGTACACTCTAATGTAGTCACTGTTTGTTAGCAGGTGAATTTAGTAAATTCCAACAAATGTTAGTGAGGGTGAAATGGGCGCGTCTATGCTTTACTTTTCAGGGAACAACTGTAATGTTATTTATTGCCAGGTAAAGTGTGTAGGTGCTTAAATAATCCTTTAGGACAGAGAGGCACAGTTTTATTTTGTTCTTCCAGGACTTGATGTGAAAAAGAACAGTCAGTCAGACAATTAAGATGTTTGGTGCATTAGGAAAGTTACCCTACTCCTTTTTTAACTGTTGCTAGCAGAGATCTCACCATACATTTGCTGCATTCTTAAATTTTTTACCTGCATTGTACACAGTGCCCTGGACTTGGATAATAAAAATAACTAAAATTCTGTTTAGTAAGGAAGCCCACGAAGTTGTTAAATCTGTTGCCTACTCTGATAAGTAGATTCTTTAAGTCCTCAGAGGATGTGCCCCCTGTAGGCAGTGGAGTGCTACAGCGACAGTCTTTATAGTTAAAATGCTTTTCCTAATGCCTGACGTCATCTTTGCTACAAATAGAGCAGATTGTTTTCCTCTCTGTAGTGAACTGTTCTTCGTTTTCAGAAAGATCTTGTGCCGATTTGCAAATTGTAGCTGTATCCTCCATCTTAGTTATCTGTTTTCTGGCCTAAGCAAACGGATGCATTCTGCTTCACTATATGGGTCACGCTTCCCGTACCTCAGTGTACTTGTTGCTTTTGTCAGGGCTAAACTGCTGTTTTGTAACAGTTTAAGCTATCTGGACTACGGCTGTTATGACTACATGCCTTTCTTGCTCCCATCAGCACTTGAAGTGACTCACAAAGGCTCTAAGCTGGCAGAAAACATTTTTTTTTCTGAAGCAGGGTAGTTTTTCTGTTGATGTAGTGCTGCCAGCAAGGACTGGTCAGATAAGTACTGAAGCCAATGCAAGGCAGAGGGTGGGACCGTGACAGCCAGCGACTAGATTGGCTTAAGCTACTGTGAAACCTCAGCCTAATTATGTCTATGTTTTCCTGAAATCTGTTCTGCAGAATGGGATACTGCTGGTGTTGAGTAGAACAGATGTGTTTTGGATGTGTTATTTTGCAAGCTCTTTCTTTTTTGCCCCAACAGCAGCATGCTTGCTTCGTGCTTCTCTACAATCCCATGCTTCTCTGAGGACTGATACTCAAATTTGCTTTAATATTTGTCATTAGACTTCCATCCTGTATGTAGAAGTATGCACTTGTCCAAGTCAGCACATCAGTGTCCAGTAGAGACTGTTTCTGTTGTCGCATTATGATCTTGTGTTTCCCGCACTCGGGAGTCTGCCACTTGTGTATTACCAGCTTTCCTGCTTTCCCAGCTGTGGCTGAAAGTATTGTATCTGTCATGAGGCAGATTTCAGCTGATCGTGTATTGAAAATCCCATTGTGGTTTGGCTGAAGACATTGGTAGCTGAGGCTTGAGAGCGTTATTTGGAAGTGCTTGAGCTACTCTGCGATTTCCTGTAGGCGGTATTAGTTTGCTGTAAGGCAAAACAGTATCAGAAACCTTAGAGAAATCATGATCTGTAACATGTATCATCTTCCTCTTAAGTAGTTTGGTTGCCTTATCGAAAGGAAATCATCAGATTCTTTTTTCTAAACAAATCTGTGCGCTGGCCGATTGTTACTTCATTAGCTTCAAGATCTGGGCTACTGAAGTAGCAGACTCTGGTCTAGCTACACACTGCGATTAAATTTTGGCTGGGCTTTCCCTAGAGACAAGACACCTGGTACTGCTTTATGGGGTTTCAAACTTCCTGCTGTCTTGTGGAGTTACTGCAGCAGAAGAATATGTTTTCAAATCTTTGCGTTATAGAATTACCTAGCAAATGTAGGCTGCTTTGGGAAAAGGGATAGGAAAAATAGTCATGCTTTACATGCTGTAATGCAGTTATTGGTGATTGATTGACTTGTTCTCATGTCTTACTGTCTGCTTGTCAAAACTAGTGTGACGCTTCATATTGTGACTGAGTGGATCTGAAAACTAGCTGCTGCTGCTGGAAGGGTTAATTGTTGATTATATCCTCTGTGCTTGTCTGGCCCTTTGAGTGGCTAGTTCATCTAGCACACTGAAGTGAAAGGTGATTCAGTAAAACCGGCTGGCTAAGAGGTCAAACAAGCTCCAGAACCAGGCTGACAGTATGGGAGGAGGGAACAGGACTAACCACTGCAGGAATAAACAGCTGCTTTAATATCTCAGCTTTATTGTGAAACCTTTGGGTGTTTGCTCAAAGACATCTAAGGTTCTTCTGTTTGCCTGACTTCAGTTTTCTGTGATCTCACCTTTCTACAAAAAATCTCTCCAGTTATGCTCATGGTTCAGTAATTACTTCGCTAGTTCTTCCAGGAAGTTTGGATCAATTTTGTCCTGTTCTGCTGACTTGAATGCATTGAACTTGTTTAAATATTTAACTTGCATTTTTCTTTTCTAGCCTATACTTCTGACTCCTTGTTAAAAATTAATTGCCATAAATATTTTTCCTAATTAAATTCCTTATGATGTCTTGAGCAAAGAAGACATTTAATTTTGCTGTTGTCATCTCTGCCTTTCCAGTAAATAGTTGACTTAAGTATCCCTTTTCTTCTTTTATCTAAGTATATATAGACTTTCTTGCTGTTTTTCTGTGTCCTCTGTTCTCCTCGTTTGAAGTCAAAATGGTGTTCTGTTCTGTTTACCTGCAGTGATAAGTTCTGGGTTATTTTTGTAGGATTTTTTCAAAGTTTCGATGTAGCTACAAAGTTCCTCTCTGTATTTCTTGATAATGGTTTCTTCTGGTAACTCCTGTGTCTGTTTAACCTTTGTGTCTATTTCAGTAGCCTTCTGTAGCGCTTCAGTTGTTTCTCTCCCTTGCAAGCTTTGGCCATTGCTGAAGAGAACAAATTGTTTTCATGTGCTAAATTTGTGATGGTCTTACAATAAGGATATTGCAGATGAACCGTTTTAGGAGTGAAAAATACTCCTGAATTAAGTTGAATTGACGTGGTAAAGCACTGGGCAGGAAATTAGATGACCATATTATGATTACACTTTTTTGTGGCAGCAAGGGGAACTGAAATCTGAAATATTAAACAAATTAAGATAAGCCTGTTTCTGTTTCTAATCAACAAACGTTGGTAAAGCTTTCATTGTACTTCTGGAATCCTCTTTCAGTATTTTGGTACACCACCATTCATTTTTCACTGCTGCTTCAAATATGTGTGTGATGATTTAGAAATTCATACTATTTTTTTATTACTAATTAACATTCTGTAGCATTGAGCACTTGCCTTCACCTATGTTTAGAATGATTAAACAGCTACTTAGGATGCTTAGTGTTAATAAGTCTGCAAATGATGGGCGACACTGTCACTGCAGGCAGAAGATGGAAAGAAATTCCTTCCTTCTTGATGGAAGGAAATTAAATGTCCTCATTAGCATCCAGAGACAGGTGGGCAGTTTTCTGTCTCTGCCTCTGACTATTTCATCAGAGACTCTACCAGTCCTCTTTCAATCTTAGCTTCTGGATGCTGAATAGTTTAGTAACTTCTTGCTATACCTATTGGGAAATCACAGCTTTGAATTCCTTTTTCATGCAGAAGAATATTTTGAAGATGAATCTGAAAGTGACAATGTTTTTTAAATATCTACATTTTAAAGTAAATGCATTTTAAGTAAAGTGCCAAAGGAGGTCTGAAATGGGGGACAACAGTGATAAAACATGTTTGGAGTTTAAGCAAGGCTTTTCAGACCCGCATAGCAATTTCACTCCTTTTTTCGGGACACTTTTGGCTTTTGTTGCCACCTCAAACCTTCTCTCTGTTTCTCCTTTTTTTTTTGTCTAGCAAAACATGTATTTTTTTCTTACCTAACAGAAGCTTTGCCCTTTTGTCTCTCTTTTTTGCCTTCGTAAGAAAAACCTGAGGATATTTTCTTACACCAGACACAGTAGCGAGGTTTCTTCCAAGTAATTGCTTAGCACCTATTTTTGCCCTTGAATTGTAGGAGAAAAGTTTTCTGTTCACCCTTCACATGTTGCTCTGATCTCTTGTCCTTTCTTTCAGCCTGCTCTGGAGAGCAGTAATAACCCACCTTTGCCCTCCTCTGCTTTAAGCAACAACAATTTATTCTTGCCTACTCTGTGGTACCAAAAAAAAAAAGAGAAACTGATGCCTTCTAAAAAGCTAGAGTCTGTACTTGGTGTGTATCAGTGTTTGTACAGGTTTTTATGCAGCTATCCTAGGATATGCTTTAACTGATCAAACAAAGTAGAAGCTGTAATTCTTGAGACTTGGCATTTTAATGTTTTTGCAGTTAGTGCCCAAGGTGGATTAAGCTGGAGTGGTGGATTTTTCCAGTGCCCACCTTCAGTTGCGTTAGGAAATTGCAGTGAGACTGGTGCAGAAGCGCAGAGGCATTTTTGCTATGTTTGTAGTTTGTGAGTTACTGCAGTGGGAGAGTGGAGAGGAGTCTTGGCTGCTGTTACTTCACTGCTGGGACTTTAGAGATCTCCTGACAGAAGGCCAAAAGGCCAGGTCTTAGCAGGAACATATCTGTGTGAGCATATAAGACAGGAAGGAAGTCTTCTACAGCATCTAGAGTGAATATGAGAAATGCTGTGACACCGATACCTAAGTAACGGCATCATTGCAAGTGTTCATCGTGCTTTCGTTTGAGGGCCTTGAATTTCATATCCTTACTAGATTTTTCTTCAATATTTTGTTGGGTTCATCTCTGCAGACCCAGTGACAACCTGTGTCCCTTCATCCCTGGTAGTCTTCTACTTGTGGAAGCCACATGGCGGAGGAGGCTCAGCTGATTTTACCAGTGCTTCCTGAGCTGTGCTTTCTGCTATGGTCCCCAGGGGTGTCTGACACTTACAGCAACTGCATCGCTGAATCTTGGTGCAGTCTGTCCTGTATTGTTGATTATGTCTTTTTGTGAAAAGCCCTTCATGATTCAAACTGATCTACAGGTGTTAATTAGACAAAATTGATGCATGCATAGTGCAAGAGAGTGATATAAAAGACCTCAATAAAAATGAAAATACAGCATTTTGTTTCCACCTCCACTGTGCTCTTACGCTTGGCATTTATCAGCTTGACCTTAGCCTTTCAAAATACAGAGAGTACACGATTTTACCTGTGCCTGTTGCCTGTGCTCTTTGAAAACCACATAATTTTGTCTGCCTTATTCTTTGAGTTAATATAGTGTTTGTTGTTTATTGGTTTTTGTTTGGGGTATTCTTTCATCTTTTTGAAAGCCTATTTCAAGATTTTTAGTTAAGCTGCAAAACAATTGACGAGATACATAGAGGACAGGATTATATAGAGAAGACAATGGACGGGCATTTGAAAGCTTTGGATTTCTTGTTGAGTTCTGCCAGATCCTGTCCTGCCTGCCTGCCTTACCAGTTACTATTATTTTGGGTTGACCCACAGCCAAGAAAAGCACCCAGAGTAGAAAACCTGTATTACTCCCCTGATTGAAGGCTTCATACATCGGACCTGGAGCATGAAGTAATTTAGCCAACTCTCTTACTGTTCACCTCGTATACCTCTACATAAAGGTAAGCCAAGGAGCACGTGGCACTGAGAGGACGATCATCCTTTTTGCTAGGCTACCTTGGCACTGTAGTTCTTCCTTGGGGACAATATAAACTGAGCTTCTTGTTGTGGATTCCTGAGTAAGGCATGGCATGTAACTGGGTGTCACTGCAGGCTGTCTGTCAGACTAGCACACTGACCAGGTGAAAAATGAACCCACTGAAAAGGCACACCTT
Organism: Morus bassanus; assembly: GCA_031468815.1. NCBI lineage: Eukaryota > Metazoa > Chordata > Aves > Suliformes > Sulidae > Morus > Morus bassanus. The sequence continues at coordinate 68,373,473 of CM062570.1, forward strand.
CTTACTGGATCACTACACCAAACGGGGTTCATCTTGCAGCTGCGTAATTGCTAGAACATGTTCCAGGGAAGTGGTAGGAATGTGCAGCTGGAAGTAGGGGCAGGGCTACTGCTTCTGGGTGTTTCCTCCTCCATCGCCACCCCCTAATTTACAGCAGATTAAGTATAACATGAAGCCACATGCTCTTGGCGTTGACACAGGCACTCCTTGTTATGGTCTTTGTCCCTCCATTTTCTTGCTCATAAAATTAGGATACTATCTCTGCAGAGTCCAAGTGCCTGTCCTTTGAATTTTAGTGCTATTGTGTATGCAAAGTGGTAATACCTAAAAATGTAAGAGTGAAGAGTTGTAGTTGACTAGTTATGCCATGCTGCCTTTTTTTTTTCCTGGTGCTATTCTATTTTAAAAATGTGTTTGTTTTTTTTTTATTGAAGTGGTCTGCCAGCCTCATAATGAAAACGATTTTACTATTTTTTAATTGAGTTCTAAATCTGCCACGTTAACTAGTGGTAGAAATCTAGTCTGCATTGATCATCAGGCATACTATATCTTTATTACACCACCAGTGACAATCAGCTGTTTGTGTAGGTCTTAATGAGCACAGTGGGTTACACATGGAAGCAGAATATATAGGAATGACCTATCAAAAATGTTACTTGTGATAAATGAAAAAGAAGACAAATTGCCTTCATTGTTTTTTAGATTCTAGACTGAATTTTTAGGGTTAGTGGTTGTTCAGAATGAGGAAACCCTTTCACTTGAAATAAAGCAGTTTGTGAATTTGTAGCCACCTGTGACTTCTTTAACCTTGAGTAACTATTCCATTTTAAATTTGTGAAATCTTTGATCAGAGTGGAAAAATCAATTTTCCCTTTCCTGTTCTCTTTCCTCATATTTTTGTTTACCAGCTTGTCGTTGGGAGTAAAGAGATAGTTGCAACTGGGAAAGTTAGCACATAGCGTAGACTTTGCTTACTGCTGTGCTAGTCTGATAAGAGCAGTGTACTTTTTCGTTATTCCTGTTTGCTACTTTCTCCTTGCCAGTTAATAGTATGAGTGGATATTTTTAAGGAAGAAGCAAACATTTTCCACTCATTAAATGTATTTTTTGGCATAGATACTATGAAATAACTGTTTCAATTTACTCACTGTAAACTAACATTTCTGGAAAATTAATTTTCTTCTTCTAGGAAAATATTTTTCCATATTGGTATGTATGTAAAGTGCTTCCAGAAACCAAGTAATACTGTGTTTTGTTCAGTGATTTGATTAGCAGTCTTGAGCTTTCTTATTTATTCACAAAATTTTGGATAGAAATACCTATGGCTTCATCTGACAGAAAGCTTCATTTTTTTTTAATGAAAGCACTAAAGCCACAAAGGAGATGGAAGAACTGTATATAGAATTACCTTCAGCTGAGCGTCATGAAAATGAAGCACTGTATAAATAGTAATTACTGTTAATCTTCCTGGTATTGTCATCTTGTTCTTGAAGCACAAAAATGAAATAATAGCTTACAGTAAGGAAGGGTGTGTGTTTGCTACATCTCTGTACGCTTGTCTTGACCATGTTAATGGCTCTGTTATAGTCCAGAAGAGTTGGGCACTCACTGAAAACCGGTATATGATTGTCTGAGCTACAAAGATTTTTCTTCAAGCATGGCTATTCTTTAATTGCATAATTTGAGGTTTAAAAAAAGATGTCCATCGAGGGATTTCTTAATTCAGAGTTACTATTTTTTCCTGCAAAGGAAGGATGGAATTACCTGATCTTGAATCAATGGCAGAAACCTTCTAAGATCTACTTCTTAATAATCCTAATACTAGTTTACGCACTGCTTTCAACCCTGATGAAAAATCAATATTTCTGATTTTTATTTCTTGATTTTAAGTATTGTACACTGCAAAACCCCTAAGTTAAGTTAAGTACCAGTTAAGTACAAAGAACTTCAGAGGAGAATAGCAGTCTTAGGGTAGCATGACTATCTCCTTGTCATCCTGTTCCTTGGAATAGATTTGGTACATTTTGTGAGCTAGTGCTTTACTTCACTGCTGGCACCATAGCAGCCCTTGGATTATTGATGTGCCTTCCACAGTTTACATGAAATAAAGTTGATGAATGGTGTGGGTGTAGGTTTCTTCTGTGGTTTTTTTTTTAAGGGTTTAATAAATAAAGTTAATACTGAGTTTAACAGCTCTTGGCTACTTCTAGAGCATGCCTGCATCAGCCAAAGGCCTCTGAAGTGTTTCAGCCAGAATTTGCAATGTGGTTGACTGTCTGTTGTTTGGCCTGTTGCTCAGGCTGTTTGGATTATGAGGAATTCTTAAATTTCATGAGGCTTCAGGAGGCAGCATGACTTTTTCTCTTGTGGTACAGCTTCTCAATTCGAGTTTGCGTTCCAAACACAAAAGCAGTTGTGCTGTAACTTACAGTTGTTTAAACCTAATGTCCTCAAAAGTCCAGAAAGCTCCCAGGTATTTCTAACACCTGTGGCTGTGATAATCGGATTAGTGTGGTGTGCTTTAAGCCTCCTCAGGGATCACACATGCACTGTGCTTTTTATTTTTGACTAGTCAGCAGATATTCTTAATACAATCCATTTCATCAGCGTTGCCGTTCTCTTGGGATTCTCCGTCTGAGTTTGGGGGGTGGTGGCTGTTTTCTTTCTGCACTACTAAACTCCTGCACTAGTTTTCCTTGTGTAGACGTGGTGAAAAGTGGACCTCAGAGTGTAGCAGCTGCTGTCTGTTAATGGTCTTGGTCCCCTGTTGTAAGACTTTTATCAGTCCTGGTAATGAAATTATAGATCTGACCGAGTGACTTTGTTGCTAGGCTACCTATGCTCTGAAAAGCCAGTTTTCCTCAGCTTCAGCTGACCTTTTTAATGTACCGATTGCTGATTCAAGTACTGTCATTAAACTTCAATATCCGCTCCATAGTTCCTAATCTCTTGGATATCTGCTGGAAGCCTCAGTAGCAGAGGTGAATATGCAAGCATTTCATGTTGCAGTGGCTGCTCTAACAATACATTCATAACTGGAATGCTTAAATTGGTTCACTAATTTATTCTAGATCTGTGGATGATAATAGGTAGGTTCAAAAGAAGCATGAGCCCTGAGAAGATTTTGAGTCAGGAGGATGAGAAGATGCTATTTTATATGCCAGGCATCTGGGAGCAAATGGGATTCTTGGGGAAAAGGGTCTTCGGGGACTGACTTCAGGTATTGTAGATCCTTATGGGTAGAATGAACAATTTTGAGATAGTCCTTGATCAAGAGAAATGCTACATTAGAAACCAAACTTCACAGTTACTGAGGTCTGAATCACAAATGGCTGGAGGTGAGGAGGCTATCCTGAAGACTTATTTCTGCACCCATTGTGCTTGTTCAGACTTCTGCTTTTCAGTGTAGAAAGTCTACCCTGTAGTTTTGTGTGGTACCACTGCTCTGTATGTTGCATTCTCTGAGTTTAGCACAGGACAGAAATGGTCTTTGGAGCCAAGATCTTTCCCCGTTCATGATATGTGCATAACAATGCATGCCTCAAATCCTAACACAGTGCATCACAAACACACACATTTTTTTCTGACTGGTCAGTAATTGGTCTAAAAGATACTGGGGGGAAAAAACCCAACCCTTAACTTTGCCCTGTTTTCTATCTCTGCTGAGGCTAAGTAAATGTTTTTTTTCCATAGTGACAGTCATTCTGCTCATATGTACAGCATGTAACGTACAGTAGGCACAGCTGAGTTGGAGTTGCGTAAGTACTTGGCAGATGCCCAGTGTGTTTCGTTTGCATTGCTAGTGGTTGCCAGGAAGTGTCAATGCAATGTCAGAATGAATAAGTGCATTTGGGTTTTTTAAGCGATAGAAGTGTTAGATCTCTCAATTTATGGTTATTTTTGATGTATGTAAGTATTGTGTATGAACATATAGGTCTCAGATTCCAATTTCTAGTAAAACCCTCAGATTCCAGAATCTTTGTAAACTAAAACTCTTCTGAATACTCCAGTGGCTTGTTTTCTGAATTAAATAAAAATATTTCTATTTTTAGAATGCTTGGTCTTGTATATTGCTGAGGGCTTGATTCTTGAAGCTGCATGTGGAATAAAACATAGGAATGGAAAAAATACTGTTTTCTACATTCACCAAAGGAAAATGCAGTTTTAAAACACATTGTTACTAATGGTGACTGTATGCATGTAAAAATGGCACTACTGTCTTACCTAGAACTTTGTGCTGTCTTGATTTGTTGGTTCTCAGTCCATTGGGAACCTTTTCCAACAGATAGTATAGTTTGTATTCACTTGGTAGGACTTGGTGTTCCTTGTGGCCAATAATGTCCCTGAAGGTAGGCTCAGGGGCTATGATAATGGCTTCTTAGTAAGGACTAAAATGTAGATCTGGGGAAGTGGCTGCGCCTTTCAGTTACCTGCCGGGCTGTGGAGATTGCATTGATTTCTACCAGGAAATCTTTCTACATTTGTTTATCACAAGGTTTCACAAGATTGGTTTATGTTCCTTAAAAACAACTTTGACTTTACTGGCTTCTTAAAGCTAATGCTGTAACTGCATTGTTCTCTCAAGGATGATCTTCCTTTAAAAAGTTATTGTACTACTTTGCTGTTTTCTTAAGCTCTGCTCATTCATGTGGAATGAGACAGTGGCCTTCAGAATTTGTGTGATTAAATGTAACACGCATTATTGCATATATTATGCTTTGTTAAACTTCTGTAGTTCTTATCATTAGTTCCTTGTGATATTTCTAAAATCCACAGATTCATTTTTTTGTTTTTCTTCAGAGCCTGTGGTGGGAAATGCAGTTACATAGATGCTGCTGGAAATCAGAATTGTGCAATTAAATCCCTTGGTTTACTTAAACCTCATTCACAAAGCACAACATTGTTGTAAAACTGTTCTGTTAACTTATTTTGGGGAGTTAACAGAATTCGATTGTGAATGGCGTACTGTTTTAATGAACTGTAAGAGGAAACATATGTGAAATGACCCTGCATGAGTTTTTGAAAGTTCTAAAACAAGTTTGAGGGTTTTATGTAGCATTTGTTGGTTCCTGTTAACAAATACAAATCAAATGGCAAGTCAGTTATGAAGGTTAAAATAATCATGAATTCTGTGAATAATTTCAAAAGTCATATTAATAGGGATATTATATAAATGTTTGTTAATCCATAGTATTCAAATGCCAATATTAATTCTGCCCACTTCTGGAAGAAGTTGTATTAAATTATATTTTAATGCACCAGTTAGATAAATTACAGGAAAGTTACTATTCAAATAGAAGACTTGTTTGTGTATTCCTATCTATGCACTTGAATCTTCGATTTTTATCTGTGATGATTGAAGATTGGAATTCAAAGCATTCATTACTCTAATTTTTGATGTCTTTGAAGTAAGTTGTTTGAACTGCAAATTCAATTTTTATTTTTGCCAGTTTTCTTTATAAAACAGAAGGTTTTCACCTTTTTATAAATAATGGGAGCAATGAATAACAGGAGCCTAATACCTGTTCTAAGGATTTAACTTGACCTTGACATGATTTTCATTGATTTTTTTATGAGCTTTTCTTTCTTCTAGCTTTCCAAGACCAACTTCTCCAACAACAATGATTTTCGGGCTCTTCTGCAGTCTCTTTATGCCACATTCAAAGAATTTAAAATGCATGAGCAGATTGAAAATGAGTGTATCATTGGTTTGCTTCAGCAACGTAGCCGGACAGTGTACAATGTGCACTCGGACAACAAACTCTCAGAGATGCTTAGCCTCTTTGAGAAAGGGTTAAAGAATGTAAAGGTAAGTAGACTATAAGAAGGACTTGTGTCCTAAGGAAAACATGCTGTGATTACGTTTTAGTTTGCCTCAACTTTTCTTAATACTCTCTACAAATAAACTGAGGAGGAGGAAGAAACATTTGTGGTTTCTTGATACAGTAGTGAAGACTTTCCAGTCCAGAACACATTCTTTTGTCATTCCTCACAGTTATTAGATTTCTAGTAAAAATTATTTTCAGAGGTGTATTTTGTGACCGAAGTCCATCCCTGCATAATCAGAGGTGTTTTGGAGAGACAACATGGAAGTTTCAAATAAAAGACTGTTCTGCTAATTGGTCAGAACACTTTCTGACTAGAGAAATAATGTTTTTTATTAATTTCTTAGGAAACCCTGAGTATCTTTTTTTTGTGGCACATAGCATTGTATTATTGTCACAAATGGGGATGATTACCAGACTTTAAAAAAAAAAAAGCAGCATTGTTTTATTCTGTTAGTGAGTCATGTACTCCTTCCAGTAATTTGTTGCTCAGTAATGCTGTTAATGTTCCAGTCCTCAAAAACCTCTAGATATTATTTCTCCAGCTGGCTTTTTCACGACTTAAAGTTGTTAAATTCTTCTCCAGTACAATCCTCCTTGAATGCTGCTGTGTCTTTCCTCTGGGGTACCCAACTCAGCTCCCCCTTCCTGCACTCTAAAAACTATAAGTCTCCAGTAATAATTTTTCATCCCATATTATTTCTAGTACACATGGCCCTTCTTTTCAGTAAGAAAAATACTAAACATGCAGTTGATTGATTCCATTTTACTATGTAAGGCTGTTTTTCACCTGGGAATCCTGCAAATAATTTTTTCCCCTCTGCATATCAAACCTTGAAATTTGTCTAAAGTTGTTTACATTAATGAATCAAAGTGAAGGAGAGGGGAAATTTAACACTTTGTGTTGTAGCTTCTCTGATAGGATGCTAGTGTTAGTCTGTTACTTGACTTAAGGTGGAAAAACAGATTCTCTAGCTCTCTTCAGATATGTTAACTGGAATTTTTTTTGCGAGTGTGGTTAGTTAAATTTAAACTGATAGCTTAAGCTTTTTTTTCTGTAATAGGGTTTCCTGGTGTTTGTGATGTGGAAGTTTGAAAAGAAAAACTTACAACATTTACTGTAAGAGCTGTGAGGAACTTCAGTATGTTGCAATTAATGGGCTGACTTCAGAACCAGCTGCTTATTACTGGCACAGAGAACAAGCTAACAAATTGATAGATGAAGTTGGTCTAACTTTAACATCTAAAAGTCGGTTACCTCTTAAGAGTTCTTTCCATTTCCAAAGTAAATATCTATAGAGCATGTCTGACTGTAAATTCTGATTAAAATTTGGAAGCTAGAATTGAATTGTAGAATAACTAATGTAAAATTTACACAGTTAAAAGATGAAGTGGAACTGCTAGAATAATTCTTAAGCAAAACATGCAAATACTTAGATTAGTCTGTTACTACTTTGAGCTGTGGGTGAGACCGTAGATTGGTAGACGTCAGTCTTTGTTCCAAAGTAAAAATGTGATTAGACAAGTTAATTCCTAGCTGATAACAAAATAAATTGGAATTGGGCAGGAAGGGAATCTTTGTCCTGTCTAGTAACAGGCCAATACAGACTGTCAGCTTGTCGTGAAAATTTGTAAGTGAACACATTCTTACCATGAAATAGAGCAAACATGCTGCATGCATGGGGAAGACATAATGGGCTTTTCTTTGAAACGCTGGTTTATTTAACAGTTCAACCCTTGAGTGAATGGACAAGATTAGATAATAGTTAAATCTTTGCTTTCTTTTCAGAATGAATATGAACAGCTGAACTATGCAAAACAGCTGAAGGAGAGATTGGAAGCCTTTACCAGGGATTTCCTTCCTCATATGAAAGAGGAAGAGGAGGTGGGTAAAAATCTTCCTCAAATATTATGCTGATCTTCTTTGGGGTTTGGAGTGACTGAATAGAGACAAAGGGCTTAGAGGTTCATTTTTTCCACAATTTTCTGGTTTTATTACTATGCCAGTTTGCATTCAGGACTGTGGTGTCATTGTTCTGTTCTCTGACTGCAGAGTGACACATTCTGAAGCAGTGACTATATTGAACATTTATGATGAAATTCTGGTCCTTTAAAAAATGTGATAACAAAAGCCAGCTGGGGCTGGGATTTGTTTGCAGCAGGTAGTTATTTAAGGGGATGTGTAGCAAAACTTAAAGGAAAAAGAGAAGTTCTGCAAACCAGTGCTTCATGACTCAAACTGACACTCCCAAACAGCCTCTGACCTATATTTGAGACATAGACTAGTACTGCCAGTCTGATGATTTATGGGTATCCAAAAACTGGGAAGCATCTTCTGGAGAGAGTAAATCTTCCAAAGTCTGTCCAAGAGAAATCTTTTCTCATGTTTTTCTTCCTTACCACTTTGCCTTACGTGTGAGTACCTCAATAATTATAGAGTTAAGCAACTTTAATCAATTCCCTTTTCTGTTGGGGAAAACAGTTAAAACAGCTTGCCTGAGTCTATGCAGTGATCCATTGGGAAGCAGAGGATTGGAACTCAAAAATTCCATGGTCTTGTCCTTAGGTTCACTTACTGTATGACATGTTTTACCTGGAGAAGATTTGAAACAGGAAATTCTGTGTTGGTAGGTCTGTGCAGCATTGTTGACTACCTCTGTCAGCACTAGCCGTTTTTCTTCCCTTTTTCTCTTGCTTTAGGTTTTTCAGCCAATGTTGATGGAATACTTTACTTACGAAGAATTGAAAGATATTAAGAAGAAAGTAATTGCACAGCACTGCTCACAGAAGGAGGCTGTGGAATTCAGAGGTCTTAGTAAGTGGAATCAAGCAGAAGAGCTTCAGAAGGTCTTTAAGTATTCTGTGGATGAGAAGGCAGATCAAGGTGAAGCATCTAATTAAAATAATTTTTGAACTGCAATTTTTATCTAAAAAGCTGCACCAGTGACATACCTAAAGTTACGTACTGGCAGATAAGATAGTTCTTATAAAATGGGAAGACAGTTCTTATAAAATGGGAATTTCTTCAAACCAGTTTTGAAACTTCAAGAACTTTACTGTTTGATACAGGCTTCTTGGCAGGTTGTAATGTAGATACTACTTCACGGTTTACCTGTTCTCAGCCTTCTTCCTCTCCCTTCCCTCCCATGGTAATATTTGATATAATAAACAGGCAGAAATGATAATTAAGTTCAAATTTCATACTTCCATTGAGATTATATTTTCTATTTGCAGACCTTGCATTTAATTCTTGGTTTTCAGGACTGTTTTGTAAGCTTTCCTGTTGATGGTTTAATAACACAGAATATTTAGCCAGCTTACAGTATTTCAAATTAAAAGCATCTCACCTTCCCCAACTCCACTAACTAACTTCCCTGGGCCTCCTGGTAATCAGAAAGGAAGAACCTGTGTGTGTGGAGTGATGCAAGGGGATGAATCCGTGCAGCGTGAGTAGGTCAGATGAAACATGTGTTCTGGAAGTGGGTATTTAATTTGCATTCATCTGTAACTACCTTTCTTGATGAAACTTTAAATAAATGGATAATTACTAAAGTGCAATTCAGGCTTGTTTTATGACTGTTGAAGCAGCCGAAGTTGTCCATGTTTGCAGTTTTCACTCCTAACTAACAAAGAGTTGATGAGTTGATGCCCCAAAGAAGGGGAATTAATGTACCAAAAGTGTAATACTGGGGGGTGTGACTGATAAGTAGGGCAAGCCCTCATGAATTGACTTTGTGGTGTTGATAAGATGTGTCCCTCTCATTAGAAGAACTTGAAAAACTCTCTGTAATCAGATTTTTTTGATGAAACTTGACTTCTCTGAACTACTGAACTGGTCATTTTCTGCCCTTCAGGTGAAACCTTCAGAAAAGATCATGGTCCATGGTGTGAAATACTGTTGAGTCTGAACAGATGAATGTGACAGAAGTAGCCTTATGGCATTACTTGCTGTTAAGTCTAGCCAGAATAGCAGTTTTGGGACAGTGATAATTCTGCAATGGTTGTGTTCTAGACTTTAGGGAGAAGAAAGTATGTGTCCTGCCTCCATTTTTTTTTTAAATGGAAGAAAGTAACACAGCTTGTGGTCCTGTGCAGTTTTAACTGCATTTTAGTGCAGTTACTGCATTTACAGTATTCACAGCTTAGTGAATTTACTGCATTCTCTGTAGTTTACCTGCAGCAACTTGCCAGGTATACAAATAAATATATTGATTTATCAAGTGACACTGTGTTTAATTATATTTTTTTGAAGTACCAAGAGACTATCACAGGGTAAACTTTACATTATGGTCACTTTTGGAGCTTCTTTGCAAAAAGAAACCTGATCCTTGTCTCGCTCTCAAGTCTTACGTACTTTGTGTCCTAACTTTAAAATTAAATCCCTACTAATTTGTGAAACCTGCTATTTCTGAGGACTCCTGAAAACTATTTTAGAAATACTTTTTCTCAAGTAAATTGTCCTTAAAGCATTAAATTCTCTTAAAAGAGAAAAAAACCCAGTAACCAAAGCATTGAATTTGTTATTTTATATAGTTTGCAGCTCGCTCTCTACTATGGCGATAAGGGAGAGCTATTGGAGATGGTTCCTACTGCTGTCCATTGAAGTATTAAGTACAGTAGTCAAATTTTAGCCTCTAATCTAATACTTAGTATTACCTTCCAACCTGAATGGTTTGTCATTATTCAGAAATTAAAATTAATTGTCTACGCTAGCAGTTAAAGCTAGAAATAAAATGAGACAGCTGCAAAGAGTTAAGCACAGACTTCTTGCTGTGTCCCTGTCAAGAGGTTGAGCGCTTTCACTGAGAGTGGTCCCAGCTGGTAGATTCTGTGTGCTAGTACAGTTTCCTGGGAATGTGGCAAAGCAGGTGTATATATATCATCTATGACATACAGCATTCTTTTTAAGCATTTCATTTATAGCAGATACTGCTTTTATCTTGCTGCGGTTGAGTAGCAGCAGCTTACTTTTGTCCAGGGCTTTTTTGGACCCTTGGATTTTCCCAGGGTTGGAAAAAACTAGCAAGTTGAGAAAATGGCACACAGGAAAGTGAGCTGTTTTGTTTTTGTTTGTTTGTTTAAGGTGGTATCACAGTGAAAGGTTTTTAAAGCCAAAGTGATTTGTATTTTTTCAACTATTTTCCCAAACGTTTAAAGTTTTTTTCAGACACTATTTTTTCATTGCCCTAGTCAAAATGTGAGTTCCACTGTTATTTAAAGCTGTGAGGCTGTACTTCACTTAACGCACACTTTCTATATTTCAGAAACCGAAGTAACAGGGCACACCACAAATATTACTAATCTTCCTCCTGAAGTAATGCTGACCATTTTCAGTTACCTTAACCCCCAAGAGTTATGTCAGTGTAGTCAAGTAAGCACTGAATGGTCGCAGTTGGCTAAAACTGGATCCCTCTGGAAACATCTTTACCCTGTTCGCTGGGCTAGAGGTAAGTTAAATTTAATTCTATCTTTGAAAGCATGTCAATTATGAGTATTTCTGAGTCTATGGAAGAGCACATTTTAGTATAGGCTGTCATGTACAATGAACCTGACAGCTGAGTGTGCTTCTGGCAAGGGTAGTGCCCTGAAACTTGCTTAAATGTTAAAAATCCCCAAAACATACTTCTGTCTTGTAGAATTAAGAATGTAAAAGTTGTCTTGGTTGTAACTCATGAGTAGCTCTTGTGTGCAGACTGTTGACTAGTTTTACAGAGGTTTGTTTGCTTGTACGAACGCTAAGAAGTATATTCACTGATACATCATCTTAATTATGATTTAAGAATATAAGGGGTTTTGAATTATGCTGCTGTAACACCTATTTCAGTAATATTTTTATTTCATTAGGTTACTAGGTAGAAATAAAATTTACCTACTCTTTGTTAGTTCCTGACTAGTATGTTCTTCTGAGAGGTCTGTCTTGTGATTGACATAGCTGCAGAATGGAAGTTTGAAACAAATTGAGTTCTAACATTTCTTCACAATCTATTCTCACTTTTTATATTCAAACATCAAAGAAAACTGTATGAATGTTAGTTTTACTATTGATTTTTTAGATATATTACTTCAGTAACTTCTGTTGCAGTAAGGACTAAATGTTTGGGTTTTTTTTGTTTATAACTTCTGTTCCTCAAACTCTCCTGTTACTTCTCAGTAGGAAATTTTTTAATTTTAACCTTTTCAAAAGTACCTGTTCAAATAAATAAAACGCTCTGTATTCCAGTGAGGTCAGTTACAAGTCAGAGTATATTTGTAGCTTTAAATATTTCTATCTGTATTTGTCCATATTTATGTGAGTATTAAACAATCACTGGACTATGGCATTGCAGGCTTCACAATTGCTGCCATGTCAATGTAGTTAAGTAAAAAGGAGACCATCAGTGCTATTTAATAAACTATTTTATGTGCCTTTAAGATTTTAAGAGAGAAAGCTAACAATATGTAACTTAAATTTTGAGATACATAAAAGCTAAAAACTTCTTTCTGGCTGGATCTTTATGGCTTCTAAAAATCTGTACAAGGCAGAGAGGAATTAAATGACTTTTTTGGGTCTGAATTAATTTTTTTGGTTGGATAGGTCTTACTGAAAATAATAGATTGGTCCCTGAGCTGCAAAAGACTGAGTGGAGAGGAGGAGTTTCAGAGTTTTAAACTTAAAGTATCATTTTCATCTAAAACCTAGTTGTCTTGATGATTCAGTGCTACGCAAAAGAGATAATTGGCAACTGCTTAAAATGTCTTATTCTTAAACCTGTTTACGGCCCAACAGGAAGGTACGTCTCATGAAGTACTGCCTGTTGTTTGTGCACAAGTGCTCTAGACTGGGTGGAAGCTTCTCAAGTAGGATTTACTGCCAGAGGGGGAAGAAAGAATGCAAAACTACAGGCTTAGTTAAAAATTTAACTTTTTTTTTCTAATACAGAGAGGGCTTCTGAGGCTTTTTATTTATTATAAAGATGAGTTAAAGATGATGAGAAATGTTACCAAAACCTTTTGCTTCACAGTTGGTTGACAGTCAATTAGAATTTCATTGTCACTGTGTTGCTTTTATAAGAAACCTTGTTCCTTTAGATACCACTCCAGCATGGGTTGCTCTTCCTTTGGGGGTAGTAGCATCCCCCACTAGTGAGATAGCAGGATAAGCTGTTTCTGTTTTAAGGATGTCTGTGCTGAGGGAGGCAGCAGACCTGCATATAGCAAGCCCAACACTACAATATACCCAAACTAGAGGTAAATCATGCCTGTGCAGTAACCCCTGGGGAGAAGGGGGTGCCCTACCAGCTAAAACAGTGGAGCTGTTGCTGATATTCATGTTCATCCAGATGTTCTAAAAAATTACTGTTTATTGATTTGAGTCATATGTATGTTATAATTGAGTATTGTACAGCTGTTGTGAGTAGGCTACTTCTGGAACTTGGGTTTCTTGATCCTGGAGTTGTCATGTGCAATGGCTAAAAACAGGCTAATAAGATACATCCTGGTTGACTATTTGTGAGAGTCCAGAGGAAAATGGAAATGTCTTAAACCAAGTGTTGTACTAAAAGTTGATGGTTAATTTATCTACCAGAAAGAATTTCAGCACATACACAGTCCAAATATTCCGTAATCGTTTCTGTTATTTTTGTAATCCCTACTAAGAAAATAAGGACAACAGGCATGTCTCCGAATAGCATGATAAGGCTGTGAGTTCTGTAACGGTACTGAAGCTGTTCCAGGAATCTTTCAAACCTTTAAAATATAGATGAAACAATTATGTCAAGGTTCAGTCCAACCTTAATTGAGATGAATGCAAAATTTGTTTATACCTTTAGGTCAGGTCACAGTATACTGAGAAGTTATCACTGCTATTTTCTGCAGTGATGAGAAGTTTGTCTTAATTTTTTTTTCTGTTTCCTTTCCTTCTTTTTTCTTCCTTCTTTTTTTGGGGGTTGAGTAGGTGATTGGTATAGTGGTCCTGCGGCAGATCTTGAGACAGAACCTGATGAGGAATGGGTGAAAAATAGAAAAGATGAAAGTCGTGCTTTCCAGGAATGGGATGAAGATGCTGACATAGATGAATCTGGTAGGTAAATTCTGATTTTGGTGAATTATTTTCTCCCTGAAGATGACATAGCTATAAGAAATAAATGTTTAAAATGGATTTTTTTCTGTAAAATCAGTTTAAAATACAGATTTTTTTTCCTGCTTGATTCCAGTACATTAAAATAATGACAAATGCAATAATACTTTTCTGTCTAGATTAAATGCTTATAAAGCAAAGTAGACTTACATGGTAAAAAAGAACTTAGGAAGTTCTGTCTAGCAACTACTTAAGGTTCCTGAAAGGAGTGTTCTTTTTCCTCATCTTCATCTCATCCTGACTCCCAGCTGGGTGAAAAAAAAAGGGGAATGGTGGGTGATGGGGAGAAGCAGGCAGCTGGTTTTAATGAGCTGAATTAATTTCTCTAGGAGAGAGCAAACATGAGTGCAGGTAGAAGAAGAGTTATGGGGATGTATCTGGAGTTAGGGAGGAGGTAAAAGCTAGGCTTCATCTCTTCAGGAAGTTTGGATGAATCATCTTACATCCTGAAGCATTCTAGGCTTAATTTAAAATTTGTCTTAAGCTGTTACACCACAGGATATGAAATGTTCTGTGAGATAGTATTCCAGTGTATAAAGCAAGTCGGTGGAAATAGCTGCCCCAGACAGCCCTGAGCAGTACATAATCTGTAGTAAATATTTCTCAAAGTCCTTTAATGATAATCTTCTGTTAAGACTCTTACTGTTTTTACTTGCCATTGGAGTTAAAATTCTTCAGGACTGTCAGAAAGACAAGCAGATAGTTTTTAAAGATGGGGCTTTAGTAGTATGTTGAGCTACAGTTCAGCAAAAGTTTAATGTAAGATACTTTCTGAAACTTATACCTCCTTAAGCCTTCTTTAATTTCCCGATAACTTGTTTGATGTAAGATGGCAATGTGAATTCCAAATGACTCAAAGCATATTTTAAGTCTTTCTCTTGGATTTATTTTGCAGAAGAAGCAGCTGAAGATTCACTTGCTATTAATATAGCACAAATGGAAAAACGTTTACTTCATGGCTTAATTCATAATGTCCTCCCGCATGTAGGCTCCTCAGTGAAGACGCTGGTATTGGCCTATAGTTCTGCAGTGTCTAGCAAAATGGTATGTAATTTGAAAATGGCATTTAATAATTGTGGCTGTGCAGCCTCTAATTAATAACTGATGTGCCTGAGTTTTTGAAACACTCAGGTAGTGAAAATGAGTTGCATTCAAGAGAATGTTAATTCATATGTTGTCTCTTGACACTGTGTGCAGCCTTACTGGCTCATCTGTTTGATTATTTTCCTTTCATTTTCCAGGTTAGACAGATCTTGGAGCTTTGTCCCAACTTGGAATATTTGGATCTCACTCAAACTGATATTTCAGACTCTGCATTTGAAAGGTTAGATAACTGTTGTTTCCTTTAGGAAAAAAAAAATCCAGCTTTTGCGGGGGGGAAGCATTCAAACATGTCTTAGTCCATTGCCAGTAAAGAGAGAAATAGAGAAATCACATTCGGGGTTCACACATAACTAAACTAAACCAGAGTAACAAATCAATGAAACAGCAAGTGAAGCATGTTGCTTTGTAATGGCCATTTAAAATGCTCTGTCTTCACTATTGGGTATGTATTACCTATCAGCGTGTAGCTATCCATAATAATAATAATTGTGTTTTTGTTCTAGTATTAACAACTTGAAATTGTTCATGGATTTTGCGGAGTCACTCAGTTATGGTAATTCCTGGTCTGGTGTAGCTGGTAGTGTTGGAAATACTGCTATGTAAAACACTGATCAAAGGGTGGGCAAAGCTCTAAGGCTTAGGTGTGGTAACCCCAGAGATTTCACTGGTGTCAGTGGGGTGGTGCATGGATGCAGAGCCTGCACCGATGGGTCTTATTGTGATACTGAAACTCAGTGGCTGTTTCAGTGTTCAACACACAAAACTTGAGAGCGCTATATGATGTATGTGTTAACAACACAAAATTTTACCAGCATGGATGCTGGTAACAACATTCTGCAGCTTGTTCAAGTGGCTCAGAAATCAATTTTTGTGAGCTCTTGTGAATATCTATTGAAACATATTGTTTGCTGCTCCTCATATAACTATTTCCAATGCCCCAATTTGTAACTCAAAAAATGAGTTTGGCTTGCTGTAAATATAAGTAATCACTTACGGAAGAAAGTAAATTGTAGTTGACGTTAACTATGGATAGGTCACTTAAACCAGCTATATACTTTTATAGGTAATAATGTAACAGTATTACTGTAGAACAAATTTCTATTTCAGTTGAAAAAGCTAAGGCTGTAGGGGTGAGGTTTTGTTAATATGAAAAGTCTAGTTTCATTAACATCTGTAATCTTAATGACTTTTATGGAACATGTAATACTGTACACAGAATGTGTTTCAGGAATCCAGCTATTCTCTCTGAAAGAAATGGGAAATGATAGGAGGATAGATGATCTAAGTACACTGATGTTTCAATATGTATAAACAGCCAAGCTTGAGAAACTCAAATACTAGAAATTACAACTGTTAAAATACTTTGAACTGAATATTACATCTCGGATGGCTTTTCTTTTTTGGGGGAGGAGGGAGGGCAATTTGCTAGTTCAGTAAGTTCATTATTTTCAGCCTTCTGAGAAGTTGACTGTCATGTCTGGGAACTTAGATGGTTCTTGGTAACTGCATTATACACAGCAGAAGCTGCTTTTTGAAATTGTCACACGTATGTGGTATTTGCAGTCTGATCTACTATTTCAAAATTTGTTCAGTGTGTGGCAAATTTGAACTTTTAAGTCTCAGTATATGGAAAAATATAGGTCCATGATTCATTTCACATTTCTTTAGACAATTTTCCTAGGCATAAATACAGCTCTTGAAGTGTCAAATCTAACCTGTCTCTGGGTTTTTTTCTTGCAATATTCTGTGAATTAATATAAGTATTTTACTTATGAAACGTTCTTTTGTATGTTTAGCCTTAACATGTTTCTGAACAAAAACTAAAAAAAAAAAAAACAAACCAAAAACAAACAAACAAAAAAACACCAAAAAACGACACACCCACACCCCCCCCCCCCCAAGACAAACCACCAACCAACTAAACCACTTTTTTCCCTGATTTCAGTTGGTCTTCAGTTGGCTGTTGTCAAAATCTACGCCACCTTGATCTGTCTGGATGTGAAAAAATCACAGATGTGGCTATAGAGAGGATGTCCAGAGCACTGGGTATCATATCAACTCACCATAACAGAGGTATTCTGAAAAGCTGCAGAAACAGGAATGCTAAGACTTCATGGAAAAACAGAGAGATTAGTCTGCAGTCCCACAAGAAGTATAATTGTTTGCATGAAATCAACAATGAAAACCTCATTGAGGGAGGAGATAGTGAGCAGCATTGGACTAAACCTGACGGCTCAGAAAACTTCAGTTCTGCTTATGTGTGGATGCTGGATGCAGACGATTTAGCTGACATTGAAGATGCTGCAGAGTGGAGACACAGAAATGTTGAAGGATTTTGTCTTATGGAACCAACATCCCATATTAATTGTTCTGCATCTTGCTACAGTAGAGACATTTATGGATTAAGGACTAGAGGGTGGCAGCAGCACTGTGCTTCTACTGACTTGATTTACTGCGGTCACTCATTTTGTTGTGCTGGGACAGCACTAAGAACTATTCGAGCACTTCCAGAGTCCTCTGCACTGTGTAAAAAACCAACAAGGACTAAACAGTCAGAGAAAAAAGACTCTGCATACTCTGGGAGTAAAAAAACAGATGAAGAGACTGCACGAGTTCTTCAGTTTCTCAGTCTGTCTGGATGTTACCAGATCACAGACCGTGCTCTCAGGTGAGGAGATGTTTTTGAGCTATTTTGCTGCAGTACATTTTTTCTAATTTTACTTGTTGGGTCATTCTGGGGTGAATGTGCCTAGTTTCAGTAGGAACATTTTTATTGAAGAAACTCTGGTAAGTGTTAAGTGGTCTTTGCATCTTAACATATTTACAGTACCAGACTTGAAAACTTGCTCTAGCTTTTCCTTTGGGGATTTTAAAAAAAAAAAATCTTCTGAAGTCAAGTATTTTTGTGTATTTGCTGTTCTAGACAGTATTAATGCTTTTAGATTTGATCTTTAGTGATTTCTTGTTAGGAAATTGTCTTGATTAACTGATATTTTTTTCATTATGCCTGTCAATATGCTTGAAGCTTTATAAAGCTGGAGTAACATCTCATTTAACCTGTCTGGATAATGACATAATTTATGGACAGGCTGGATCGATGGGCTGAGGCCAGCTGTATGAGGTTCAACAAGGCTCAGTGCCAGGTCCTGCACTCGGGTCACAACAACCCCATGCAATGCTACAGGCTTGGGGAAGAGTGACTGGAAAACTGCCCGGCATAAAAGGACCTGGGGGTGCTGGTGGACAGCCGGCTGAACATGAGCCGGCAGTGTGCCCAGGTGGCCAAGAAGGCCAACAGCATCCTGGCTTGTATCAGGAATAGTGTGGCCAGCGGGAGCAGGGAAGTGATGGTGCCCCTCTACTGGGCACTGGTGAGGCCGCACCTCAAATACTGTGTTCAGTTTTGGGCCCCTCAATACAAGAAGGACACTGAGGTGCTGGAGCGTGTCCAGAGAAGAGCAACGAAGCTGGTGAAGGGTGTGGAGAGCAGGTCGTATGAGGAGCGGCTGAGGGAGCTGGGGTTGTAGCAAGGTGGGTGTTGGTCTATTCTCTCAAGTAACAAGTGATAGGAGAAGAGGAAATGGCCTTAAGTTGTGCCAGATGAGGTTTAGATTGGATATTAGGAAAAATTTCCTCACTGAAAGGGTTATCAAGCATTGGAACAGGCTGCCCAGGGAAGTGATTGAGTCACCATCCCTGGAGGTATTTAAAAGATGTGTAGATGTGGCGCTTAGGGACATGGTTTAGTGGTAGACTTGGCAGGGCTAGGTTAATGGTTGGACTTGATGATCTTATGGGTCTTTTCCAACCTAAATGATTCTATGATAATTTTGTGTGTGCAGAACATCATGTTAAATATGACTTCATATAACAAAGGAGGAGAAAAAAAATAGTTGACTTGAACATTGAGATGGTTTCAAGAGTTACAATATTTCCTGTGTTTGATAATGTTTGCTATTGATATTTTGTATTGTCAGAAAAATATAGTTACTGCTTCATAATGAAAAAGGGATGAGGCTGAAGTAATTGCAGCCACCTGCTCAGGTGTGCTTGCAGCACTTAGGGCTAATTAAGGCTTCTTAGAGTGGGAAGACTTCATGCCCACCTGTACTGTATGCTGTAGTCAACTGAGAAAGTGTGAGGCACTGCTGGCATTGATTTGTGTTTCTGGAGACTTCACCCCCATTTGATGTACAGAAGCACCAGCTGTTCAAATGTCTCCTGGAGTTCTTCTGACACTTACTCTTTCACTCACCAGTGTTCAGTCTTGCTCAGACTAAGCTTCAGATAGCAGTGCTTTGTGTTTGAGCTTGTTGCTGTTCAGGTGGTGGAGTGGACTGGTACTGCTGGGTTTCATTTGGTGCTGATCAGGTCATGCTGTGTGTAGTTTGCATGTTACTGGCCTGTTTTTTTTTTCATGGCTCAGTAATCTAGGACCAAAGGGAGATTTGGCCATTGAGTCATGGGAAGGGTTTAGCTGTGGTGTCAAATTCCCATTGGTGCTTTTTGGATAGAAGACAACAGTATTTAAGAGCTGAGAGTGTGCTGCAACAAGTGCTTCTTGCACTCACCAGAATAGTTTGAGTCCTTAAAGAAAGAGAATGAAACCTAATAGAAACATGGGCCAGCTCATTTCATAGGAAAGTTGTTAACTGATAGCTGGTTTTGTGGTCAACGGTTCTCCTGCCTGCTGACAGGAGAAAGTTGTACAGTGATGCTTTGAAGGCATTTTCAGTTTTATGTCCTGGCTTGAATCTGCTGCTTGGTGATTCAAGCCTGGTGTTTTTCTCAGGTGGGTGAGCTTGTGTGTGATTGCATTTGGGCTGGCTGCCCTGTGAGCTCACAGAGAAGCAAGCAGCCTAACATGGAGTGATTGCTTAGGTGTGGCAGTTGCATCAGCAGCCAAACTCTCTTGCACCCAGAGGAAGAAGAGAGAATTCCACTGGTACAATAAGGTGGTGTGTTGGCCGAGAGAGGCTCTGCTGTCAGCCCTAGGAAAATCCAAATTTGCATTCCAAAATAATTTTAACCAAAAAAATAAGACGCTTAAACTCTCGGAAGTGTAATGCACCAAGCTTGGGCGTGTCATGTTTTCAGGGTGGGTTGAAGAATATACATCACCTTGGAAGAGTTGCCAGAATCAGTGGTGTTTTGGAGAAGAATGTCTTGGCAGTTCTTTGAAATACTGGGTCATCTCTGGAGTCATTCATAAACAAAGTGATTTCCCATTTAAGTCTGTCAGAAGGAAGTGTTAGAATTTTCTGTAGAAATCAGTTCATTTTTCAGGTCTGTTATGCAGCTTCAGCGGTGATACCCTTCATAGGGCATGAAACTGCCGGAGTTAAAACTACATGGTTTATTAGAGGTGGGGGGCATTTGTGTGGTGGTTTTTGTTTTTGTTTTTGCTACAAGATGCAATTAAGTCTGAATTGGTGACCGAGTGGAGTACTTGCCAGTGTAGTGCTGTGTGGGCTCTTAACACCTCTCTTCTGTCTGTTAACAGGGCATTGACTCTGGGAGGAGGACTGCCACATTTGGAACACCTTAACCTCTCGGGTTGCCTCACTGTAACCGGGGCGGGCCTGCAGGATTTAGTTTCTGCGTGCCCGTCTCTAAACGATGAACACTTTTACTACTGTGACAACATTAACGGTAATGTCTTTTTATGAAGATGTGGTGCTTTTCTGGGGAGCAATGTGTGGTTTATGGACATTTGAAAACAAAACAAAAAGAACCACCAAAACCCCACTTGTTTTTTCTTGGCTGCGTAGCACTGAGTTTCACAGATTAATTATGAAATGACAACTGTTAAGTCAGTTTTTCCTCACTTGTTCTTTTGAGGGGTCTTTTGCTTGACACTAGTACAGTTCTGTATTACCTAGGAAAGCATTTTTAGTCTATGTATCTCATAATTTAGTTTAGCATGAAGAGTAGGGGCTAGAAAGTAAGTCTCCATAGAGCTAATACACGCTTGCCCTCTCTGTCTTCCCTGTAAACGTTATAGTTGTATGTTTTCTTTATGGTCATAATTTCACACAGAGACTTCATTAGATTGGTACCAAAGGAGTGATTTTTAGGAAAGGAATGACGTGTTTTGCCATGCAAACCTCTCATTGCAGTAGTGTTGGTATACAATGTTTTTGATTCTACCATCACATGTCCTTACGGAAAATGTAATTTAGTTTGGTTTTGCTTGAGTCAGTAACTTAGGGATGGATCTGAGCTGGGGAAGGATGTGGATAAATGCATAAAATACGTTTATGGTGCAAGCCTTCTCAGTGTTTACCATGCTGGAATTCAGTCTATGTTAGGTCCAGTAAGCATTCATAGCATTAGAGATGGGAACCATGGTGTTACTTGTATTCCATGTGTGAATTGAAAACAGGTAAGTGCAACAGAAGGGAAGGGAAAAGGAGCATAATAACTGAGCTAGCAGGATTATAAGAGCTAATTGTGTGTAAAACAAAATTATATTCCCTGGTAGTTCATGATGTTCAGCTCCATGATTTGCATCTATATAGAAATGCAGCTACAGCAGGGGTAAAGGATGCCAGGGCTTTGGTACTACAAGTAAATCTGTACTGACATTTGGGTATTCAATCCACTGAAATTGATATAAGATGGCGCACTTGGATTGGATCCTAACAGTAGAAGTGAAAGTATTAATCATATTTACTTCCATAGTTTTTGCACTTCTTTATGTACTTTTTTGACACTGCTGTTTTTTCTTTTGAGACACTTGCTTTTTGTACTTCCTCCCATTCCATCCAGACTACAGCTTTTAAAAATCTTCTGGCATTTCAACCTGAAAATTTTAAGATTCCTTTTTTTTAAATCCCTCACTGACTCTCCTTCCTGTGTTGTGTTGAGTTTAAAGATGTCTTCAAAGACTTGTTAGAAGCCTTTTTCCTTTTACATCTGGTTCCTTGCTATTTTTCCTCTGTTTTCACTTCTGTCAGTAATATGAGACTTGATGTTCTGGTTTATCTTCAGACATTTCTGTTTCTCTCCTTGTCCCTAAAATACTCTGTTGTCTTAGTGTTAGTTTACAAAGCCAGAATCTCTTATGTGAGTCCACTGCTTTAAAGCTTGGCTACTCCATAATGTCCTCAAGAAATTATTTATATTTAAACAGAATACTTTTTGGAAATATTCTGTAAAGTTGTCCTGATCCTCTTCCTATTTATTTTCTTCCTTTTACTGCCTGCTGGAAACTGTGAGCTTATAAGCTCTGCTTGGTCCTGTAAAGCATTATGCATGCCTTTGGATGAACAGTTAGTTACTCCTGTAGAGAAATCGAGAGGAGAGTGAGGCTGTAATGGTCTGACTTCTCACATCTGTTGAGAAACAGTAGCATCTCAGAAGTTTGACTGTTTTAAGAAGGAAGTCGATAAAAACTTACAGGGGTGTCCTTGCAAAACTCTGAAATGGGAAATAACCTTTTGTAACTGAATCCCCTGAAGTTTTATCTGGGTGTACTGTTCTTTATATTTTTCACTCAAACCTCATTATGAGAGGCCTATTCAGTGTGAAACTAATGCCTTATTCTACTCTGTGGGCAGCAGGATTTCTGTGACAGCTTGAACTATTTCTTTATTATTTGGTATTTCTAAAGTAACTTCAGGGAAAGCACTAGCTGTTTCATTTAAATCAATCCATATCTGAAGCTGTTTGTTTGTTTGCACATATATAGATTGTATTAACTGCTGCACAAATTACTGGTCTGTAAGCATGTAGAGAGTAACTTCATAATTTTCTTTGCCCACCAGCTTATCAGGGACTGTTTTCAGGGAAGGAGATACGTACTGGGATCATGTTGGAAAGCCCGTCAGTCTTGCAGGACAAAAAGTGGAGCCAACAGCATGGAATTTAGCTATTATTGAATAATAAAGATACCACTTTGTCTGTTGACATATAAAGGCTTTACTTTCACCTGCAGCCTATTTTCAGATTTATTTCTATGGACACTGAGCCTAATGGGGGTCCTTACGCACAGCTTCATTGGGTATTCTTTGTGGAGGGCTTGCTGGACTTGTTTGGTAGGCGTGTTTGTTTGCGGTTGTCAGATTTTCATTGCAAATGCTGGTCTAACCATAGCTGTGCTACCTTTTTAGTAGACTAAAACTAAAAAAGTAGAGCAGCTGTGGTTAGACTCAGTTGGGTCTGAGTCAGACTGCTGTTGCACAGCAGTAATATGATGCAGTTTTTATGACCAGAGACCATGAATATGCACACACTTATTTCTGTTTGTTTACTGTTGGTATGACTTCAGTTCTTGGTTTGCATACTAATGCTTAGAATCTCTACCTATGTTTGGCTCAACACTGGAGTCTTGGAGTTAGATAACCCTCAGCTGCAGCTGAAAACAAATTTGTCAGTATATGCCCCTTCTAATTGCTGATTTCGTTTAATGTCCAAAACACATTTGATTGTGAATCACACTGAACTCAGTAAGAAGAGTTTAATGTTTGAGTTATCTCTTGTCATTTTAGAAGTTTGTATTTCCTCATAGGCTGTTTTGTCCAGCTGTGTTTAGTCTCCTTACTGTATTCTCAGTTTTAAAGCCTGGAGTGCCGTCAGCTTCAGGATTAGAAAAATGGGGCTCCCTAATTTCTGTAGCAGAGTAGCTCTTTGCAGCTTTTAAGTATGATTCAGTTTCTAGAGTTTTTTATAATGTAGTTCTCAGGTGTTGTAATTAAAGAAACAGGGCATTAATGAAACGAAGTTGTGGTGATTCTGATGATTCACTCTCTTCTTCAGGCATTTAGAAATTCATTGGTCCTAGTTTGATCTGTCTTCCAGCAATGGAGCCAAGGCATTGCAATTTCTGTTAAGATTTATGGACTCCTTTGTGCAGATATATATGGGAATGCATTGTTGTTAGACTTCAAGTGTTTGGTCTCCCTTTAAGTTCTATGGATAACCGAGGTGCTCTCATGAAGGTCTGTAAGTGTAACTTTACCAAAGGCTGATAGAGAGTAGCACTTAGTAAACTCAGATTTGAATTTAATATTGCCTTACATATTTTTTTTAAAGCTAATGCTTAATTTGATCACTTCTTTGGCATTTCCCCTGTAATGTATTACTTTTGCTACATTACCATCAAATACAGTATGCAGTGTTAATGATGGAGCCTCTCACTAGTGGTGGCTGTGAAAAAACTCTTTCCTGCCCTCCTTTGTTTCCCCCAGCTCATTCTTACTGCCTTCCTGTGGCCAGCACTAGTCTTTGGGTGGCTACTTGGTAAACTCAGTCAAGACCTGGTGTAGCTCTTTTCTTTTTTTTTCTTCCTAGATGGGTCAGGGGTCCATCTTGCTGTAGACCATGTGAATGTTTCTACTGCCACAGGCGAGAGCTAGAACAAGTGGCTAAAGGGATGTGGTGGTGGCAGCCAGTTGTCCTGGCTGGAGTGGCTCTTCCACCATGGTCTTGGTCTGGCTTGTCATGTATTCTTGGTGGAACACCTAACTTCCTTCTAGAAACTTTTGACTAATTGTTGTTTCACTAGTACATGTAACAAAATGGAGTGATCAAAACAGCTGTGCTCCTTTCTTACACTGCCAGATGTGTTTATATGTACTTTATTTGAAAACACCGAGGGATGGTCATCATGAGTAAGCAAACCTCTATCCTGGGTCACCTGAACCATCTGAGTAAGCAGACGTGCATGTAAAGAGCATTACGATAATCCAGTTCAGAGGTAACTAAACCAGTAATGTAGACTGTGGCAGGTTAGATGAGAATCTGATTAACTTTGCTTTCCCAGGTGAACCAGCCCAAAACACATTTGAGGCACTTCACTGCTAGCACTCATTAAGTCTTCACAGTCAGTAGAAAGAGGGAGACCCTTCTGAACATGATTCACCCTGCTGTAAGATCTGAAATGACCATCTCATTCACTGGGCAATATAAAGGGAACTGTGTGCAGTTACCATATTGCTTAACCTGGTGCATCAGTGAGGTAAGATGAAACAGAGACCTTTTATATAGTGTCCAAAGAAAACAGGAGAGAGTGGGTTTTGGCAAGATAAAGAGGCCTTTTGAATTTAAACAGAGTTTGAAAACAAAGTCCAGTCCAAATGAGGTCAAGTAGCAAAGACCGGGGAAATCGGAGATTAGGA
Source organism: Morus bassanus (assembly GCA_031468815.1). Taxonomy (NCBI): domain Eukaryota; kingdom Metazoa; phylum Chordata; class Aves; order Suliformes; family Sulidae; genus Morus; species Morus bassanus. Next base: position 68,398,639 of record CM062570.1, read on the forward strand.
AGCCAAAGAGGTGCAGCCAAAAGTCAGTTGTAGTAAACAAAAGTTAGGGAAATGGTCTCTGTGGCTATCAAAAGCAAAGGCATTTCGATTTTGCTATCTGTATCACATGTGAAAAGAACAAGCTGAGGAAGGCTAGGGCATTTATAGAGGGGATAGATGACCTGTGATGGAGGAGATCAGTTGTTTATATCAAAATGTAAATGAAATGAGTCATAACCAAATAGCCTTACTGTTAAAACAACCGTTAATGACACTTCCTACCTTGTTGTAACGAGAGCATAAAATACCTTCCAAGTTACGGGAATTGCCTGGGCTGAATGGCCACTGTTGAGGACGGACAGCAATCTGGAGGTGACATCTCTCTCCTCATTCCTCCCCACCAAGAGTTCCGTGCTGTGATCAGTCTTACTCAGCATTTCCATTGCTGTTGTGGTGTAATAAATGCATGCAGTAATTTCCAAGTTTGAGTGGTACTGCGCTGCCTCAAGTAACAATACTGGTGCTGAAGATTTCCAGAAGGACTTCTTACGAGCTTCAGTATAGCTGTATGTATGGTTATATGTCCGGGTGGGTGGGAATAATCAAACTGTGATTGTATTAAACTGAATTTGGAGCTGGCAGTTGCACCGTGGAGACAATGATTTCAGAGAGCTGTTGGTGCTAATTCTGAGATCTTTCCTGTTTGCAGCAGCAGCCAAAAAAGCCACCGATGTTACGCATCGACAGGGTGTTGAGAACAATATCTATCGAGGGTGTTGCTGCGTGGTCCTGAAAGCCTTGGGGCACTCCTGTGGAGTACTGCATGCGGTTTTGGTCTCCCCATCCTGAGGAGTGTATGTAATGGAGTTACCAAAGATACAGAAGAGGTCTACTAAACAGAGTTAGGGAACTGAGCCGCTGTCTTGCAAGGAGGCAGTCAGAAGGCTGGAATGCTTCAATATGGGAATGAGAAGGCAGGAAGGGGGATGACTGGGTACAGAACTGGGAAGGCAGTAGATGAGGTGAATGTGCAACAGTAACTTCCCAAATTCTGCAGCATTAGAGCTCGGGGACAGTAGGTGAAATGCGTAGGCGATTGATTCGAAGCAGATGCACAATGTAGTGAACTTCTGGAACTTGGTCCCGTGGGGAATTGTGGAAGCAGTTAATATCAGCGGGTTTAAAAAGAGGTTAAACACATGCATGCACAACTGCACCATAAGCAAATACTAAAGGGAATGGACTTTGTCCCTGCTGCAACAGCTGGGGATGCTGCGGAGATACAAAAGGTATGCACGACAGGCTTGTATGGTCTCCCTGGATAAGACTTGCTGTTGCCAGTGATGAAGGTGGGGTTAGGTGGACCACTGGTCAGACCTAGAAGGGCAGTTTTTATGTTCCAGTTACGGGCATAAGGAAGATGATCCTTAAAATGAGCAAGAACGGGATGGAAAACAATATTAAAGTATACTGAGTATTCCCTTCCTTGGGATGTTGTGGTTCTGTACGTTTTGTCAACAAGCATTTTACTAGAAATGTGACAGTTGCTTCAGAATTACTGATGAGCTGCTTAGCTGTGGCAATGATGGGGAAGGTCAGCTACGACTTGGAAAATGCTGCTGCACAGAACATGCTCTGCTAAACCAGCTATTCAGAAGCATCGAGTCTCCTTTTTAAAGGACTTGTGAAGAAGCTTTCAAACTCTAGCTCGTAAGTGACTTGGAGGATCAAAATTTAGTTCAGGTGAACAAAAAGATTTGAAAACGAGTTTATTGACAAACAAAAAGTTTACTATTTTGCATCCTGTAACTATTGTCCTTCATTATAGCTTCAGGTTTGTTTTATTCAGTCTCATGCATGTTAACTTAATTACCTTGTAGAATATTGCTCAGCGGTGTGTGGCATGAAGCGAAAACTGTTTTCCAGACACCAGGTTCTTGGAAATTGAGTTATGACTTTAAGTTACTGTTCAAGGGGAAGAAACAAGCCAGACATAGCATGGTGCCCTAGTTCACTACATTATTTTGCTAGTCCTTTATAAATGTATTAAAAACACCTTAAATGGTCTTTGATTTGTCTCAAATACCAAGGGGGGAAATTCGGGTTGTCCTGGTTAGGTCTTTACCTGCTTGTTCTGGTTAACTGGCAGCCCACTTCCAATTTGTGTTGGGTGCCAGAGTTCAGCCAACCTGAATGTAAATGTTTGTGTCTCTAAAGCAGGCACATGGCTGCAGGAAATAAAATCCTGTACTAATACATTTAATAGTTTCTTATCTTGTCATCACTTTAACATTTCAAATTAAAGGGATAACAGTAAGTGAAGGTAAGTGGAGGTGGGTAGAATTACAGTGTCGGTTTATACTGTCTGTGCTCGCAACTTTTTCTTTCTTTTTGAATGGCCAGTTTTCAGCCTTACGGCTTCTGATAACTGCAGTGATACTAAAGGTGATTTTTCTCCTTAGTTTTTGAATTTCCAGTCAGAGTACATGAGGTGTAGCCAACCATGAAGTGTTCATGGAGGAAAAAGATCCTTCCAGACTAAAAAACTGTTTCCATTATAGTGGAAATACTTTTGGTGATGATGGTTTCTTTGGTAATGCCATGGAGTCGTCCTCTGAATTTGGAAAAATGGGAGTTAAATATGCAATGTCAAAAAATACCTCAATTCTGAAAGCTAGCGGTGAGAGCTCGCTTAGACTTGCTCATTTAGTGTGGCTCATTGTACATCTGTGTCATTTTGAGTGTTATCTTCATGGGACTAAGCTATCAGAGCAAAAATCTCTTGAAAAATAACTGTTCCAATTGAGGTTTTTGTACTGTGATAGTACTGGCAGTATTTCAGGCTTCACAGCACTGAATGAAGTTTAGTGTATGAAAAAAAGGAGACATTTTCTGAATTACCAGGTTACAAGAATTCTGAATCTAAATAAATGGCCTTTTCCTCTTTTCACATTTGTTCTGTTTTTGTGCAGGTCCTCATGCTGAAACCGCCAGTGGATGCCAGAACTTGCAGTGTGGTTTTCGGGCCTGCTGCCGCTCTGGCGAATGACCGCTGACTTCTGATCTTTCAGTCTACTTCATTTAGCTGAGCAGGCTTCCTTTCATGCACTTTACTTACAGTTCGCATCTTGTGTTAACAATCCTTGGAGTGAGATTTGTTATACTAGCCTGACCCTGCCCACAACTTCAAAATCTTAATTATGAGTGTACTGTACAGTGTTGTAACAATCTCACAAATCTCATTTGGTTTGAAGGGTGTTGGGTTTGTTTTACTTGATTTGGGGAAGATGGGAAAACATTCAGATTTTTTTTTTAATGCCACTTTCTTCCAAGTTTGGCACTTAAGTATACTTTACTGGATTATTTTGTGTTAAGTGAATGGGTTTTTTTTATTTTGAATCTGTAAGTACAATATAAAGCTCTGCAGAGAATTTGAAATGTATTGTTTGCATTTGGGTAACAATTATACATCTTTAGGAGCCTTGTTTCTTCCCTTTTCCCTCTCATCCTGAAGTCGTTCTTTATATTGCAAAATGAGGGAAATTCCCACCTTCCTTTTGCATTTGGTTTTGTATTTGGGCTTGAAAGACATACTCAAATAAAAGATTCCCACCAATAAAAAAATTTATGTAGCAGTTGAATACATACGCTTTTAAGGGGTAATATCCGGGCGTACCACGCCAGCAGGCTGCAGAGATCGGGTGGGTGTTGTGGTGGTCGCAGAGCTGTGAACCTTGCAGTGTGTGTGGGGGGGTTGGTTTAGGTTTTTTCTTTCCATGGCTGTGTCAAGATGCATTTTGGAAAGAGCTTCCAAGGAAATCAGTTTTCATTCATATTAAATCTGTGGAAGATGATACCTTTTCCCCATTGCTTTGAATTTTAAAGAGACCCCTCACTGAGCAGTAGAGGCTAGCAGGGAGGCAGAGAATCCATTGCTGGGCTGAGTGAGACCTGCGCTAGGGAAAGGGATGCGCGATGCGGGCATCTTGGGCGAGCGCACGTGGGGCGGTATGGGGCGAGAGCCCACTGTGAGAGGCAGTGAGCACTGCAACCCATGTTAAGTTGCAAACTTTAATGGCTGCCTGCTGGTATGACGCATCTGGCAGCCTTTGTGGAAGGCAGACAGGTTTTTTTCCGCATCCTGCCTAATTTTGAAGGCTGACAATATGTCAAACTAGTAACTTTTACCTGTTTTATCAATTGGATACATTCTTTTGAGTAGTATTTATTTAGGACAGCAGTCATGGCGAGGTATGTAGCTTTCAAGATTCTTGGTGTCTGGGAAGGGTGCTTGTCAGCATAGCTGGAGATTACAATAAACTCAAGTTTTGACACCATCTTGCTGTCACTAATACTGGAGAGTGGCAAGGTAGGAAAAATGCCAGTGAATGTGGAGTTGGTGCAGAGCTGGCCGCTCATGGTAGCGGCTGAATGTGGGCTAGAGGCAGAACGTACAGGGCCTAGTTAGAAGCCTCCAGAAGGTACGTAAAAGGATACTGTGATTCCAGCAACTGTTGCTTCAACTAAGCTGCATTAGACTGACTTTGGTGCCCAAAGATTAGAGTAGATACGTGGCCATTTGTGCAGTGCTGACTGAGGCAAGATGAGAGTAGTAAGGTACACGGTGGGCTTTTGTGCATCTGTCCTTGTTCCAGAACTCGTTTCTGAGGCTGGGAAGGTGCAGCTAGAGGTCCTTCTCCTTGCTGCTAGGGGGTGGCTTCTGTGCAGACTGGTAGAGACACAGCTGAGGGCTGGATCAGCTGCAGAAGGTTCTGTTCACTTAGATCATGTTTCTTCTTCATCCTTCTCTGAAGGGGAGTTGGACTAAACATGGGAGATGTCATCAATGTTGTTCAGCAAGGCACTGTGTGATGACAATGTGGCCACTCCTTTCTGCTGCAGGCTTATAGAGTGAACCTGTGGCAGCAGCCACAGGCTCTAAACCAAAGATTCTGTGTCTGGTATGTATTAGATGGACTGAGTCTAGTTTGGAATTAAGATCAATAATATTCTTAACTTTGATATGTTCTGATGAACATCCTTTCTAGCTCAACCCACCATCATTTTTACTTCGAAGAGTTTAACTAGAAAGGTAACTGCAGGAAAAGTATATGTATTTCTATCAGCATAAACAGTTAACACCACTACTTACACACTGATGAGCGAATTTGATTTTTAGTAAACTAATCTTTTGATAATCTTTTACTAGAGTAACTTGCAGATAAGGGTCTCGTACTCCAAAGTAACTTAATCAAATTCTTGTATAAAATGAATGAGCTTCCGCTTTGTCTTTGGTATAAATATTTATTAAATACTTTAACTTTTAAAGAAAATGTCATCTTACACCTCTAAATGGTGCTGGCATTACACTAAGTATGAAGTAGGAGAAGCAGCAGCTTCTCAAAAATTGAAGTACGGCTTTCACTGATGGCTCTGGTGCATGGAATTTATTCATGGGTAAATAGTCCTGGTCTTCATTCAGGAACTCGGGTACTAGAAAACTGTAACGATTCATATTGTAACTGAATGACAGTGTCTTTGAAGAGGAAGAAGGTCTGTAGATAAAATAAACTGACTACCTAAACCATAGGTTTCAAGGCATGATTCCAGGAACCAAGTTTCACCTGAAAATAAGGTGGTTAAACTCTGCCATTTTACTCTGCAATGTCACTATATGGGGGCATGTGTAATGCTTTTAAGAGTGCAATGTCCCACTGGGAGCTATAAAATACTGTATAAAAAAAATCAGCTATTAGTACTGGAACTTCAAGCTGTCTGTCTCTTCCTTAGCGGTAGTAAGTAGTATCTTCAGTGGTTGTAGGGTGAATAAAGCTCATGTGTTTGCAGCTACTAAAACCAGTGAGAACCTGATTTTCAGAATACTTGGGATAGGTCACATCAGCAGTGTGAGAAATCTGTTGTATTTACCCCTACATAAGCAAACTTCCTGAGGTGTTCCATCTGGTCTATACTACCTGTTTCGAACAAGTGAAGCAACATAAATCCATACAGAGAGAATGTTTTGGGGATAAGCATGAATATACACAGCTAGAGCAAATTCAACATTGGAAATGTCAATGGTATGGACTCCTGTGCTGTGTACAGCTTCTATTAAAGGTCTGACTTCAGAAAATGGCATATGAATAGGAAATCCAGAGACCTGGGAGAAAGAAAGAGGAAAAAACACATAAGAAGAAAAGGTAAAGGCACCTGAATAAATACAGAGTTTTAAAAATATGTTTTACTGTGCATGTAAATTTGTATTTTCTGCTGCTGGCTTGAGGAGCAATAAGAAAAGCCCATTTAATTTTAATATCACCTCCCTATTTCATATACTCCAGGCAAGCTTTGACATTTTTCCTCTTTAGTTTGGATGAAGTTCCAAGTGAAGATGTTTAGAAATCCATTAGAATAAAGTTATATTATTGAACACATACAGTGTAACTTTGCTGCTTACAGGTTTCAATTAATTGTGTTCTCCTGTCTGCACTGGCTGGGGATTGGAGGTGGCAAACGCCTCCTGCCCATAATACAGTCCAGGTCCGAGAGGAACGGAAACCTCAACTCACTTTAAAAATTGCCCTAGTTGTGAACAGTATTGTTGCCACAGGTGTTTTACATGGAGAGCAGAAGGACCTAACCTTTAGAACAGCCTGGAGGAAGAAGGCGTGGGTACACTATTTAAGTGTTTAAAATTTTTTTTCATCTTTAAAGAGTAGAGCAAAGAGTAGACACTGAAGTAAAGCATGTCGTTGTGTGGGCTCTTGCCCCTGTAAGTAGACTGTGTGCAGCACTACTTGGTACTACTGCCAGGTTCTTACTGACCAGATTTGAGAGCCAATGCACCGATCAACCCATAAGCACCCAGCGCTCGGAGGCTGCACTTGGATTTATGTATTGGAGGTTGTGACTGTTGTGGTACAGCAATAACACAAGAACCATGCTGCCAATTTATCTTTACATTCTTGCCTTTATGTTCAACAGAAAATTTTTGCCTCCAACATCTACAAATCAAATAAAATATAACTCCTTCACTCTCAATATTACATTGGTTTATATTTAGTATAAAAGCTCTTGTGAGTTTTGGCAGTAGAGGAAATAAATAGCCTAGGACATTCTTCTACGCCTCAAAGTAGTGATACTAAATCCTAGGGCTTTAGATTCATACTTCTACACACAAGCCATCTATGTTCACAACTGTACCCTGTAATCTCCTAGCTGTTTTTGCAGCTCTGCCTGATGGTCGTCTTCTATATCTTTGCCTTGGTTTTGTTCCAGCAGCGGCAGAAAGTTGCGTAAGGTAGAGGTACAGTATCTGTTCCAACGAGTTAGGTGCCTTGGTCTCCATTCCATGATCTTATCTTTTAATATTTTTTCAATCCTACAATAAAATATACTGATTACTACAATTCTGGTATTTACTGGACATCTGAACTGATCTCCCTTGACACCTGGTGTAGACCGTGGGTCATTTATGTTCCCTCGGTTAAATTTACCACTACTTGAAAGCACAGAAAAGCACCATCACCATAGCTGTGTGGTGCCTGCATGTTCAGTAACACAATGAGAGGCCAGGGGCTTACAACCCTTTTTAGTTTACACCTGCTCCTTTCATCATTTCTGCTTGTTAGGGAACTGTACAGCAATGCTTGATGAGTTCTTTCTATCTGGTAATCTCCATTAAAGAGCAGAAACTTAAAAAAGCCCTGCAAGCTACAGTTTTTGATTTCTAGGCCATTCTCAATTCCTAACATTCAAAGCAGGTTTTTAGGACCCAGACTGGACACACCTGAGGAATGTAAGAAGGTGTTCCACCTCTAGCGATCGGCAGCAGCACCGACAGCGTTTGTTTCAGAGGTAGAATTACCTGCCCTGCAGTTCCACCACAGCAGCCTCGTCCGAATGCTGATAAATCAATTCTTCGGGCTAGCAATAAATAAAAAGTTTAAATATTAAAAAGCACAGTCTCTTCTGCCTATACAGCAATGTAAGTTCTGGAGTTACTGCCTTGGTGGTACTCTTGTGTTCACAATTACGCCAAAATAATCCATTACTCAGGAGAGACATAATAAAAACATCCGTGAGATGTTTACGTGTAATGCTGGGTTTTTTCTTTTCCCAGTGACCTTCAACTGTTTATACCTTTGATAAACTAGAAAAATTACTGTTTGTTTACTTAGGATGGGTGTAGAGCTTGAAATAAAGCCCTCCTGGCTGTAAGACAAAAGTTAACATTTTCTTTTTACTACCAAGCTGCTACTTTGGCTAGGGTTGTGTTAAAGATTTGTCCCATTTACTTCACTGTTGTCCTCAGATCTTACGTAGATATTTAGAGGACAACATATGTGCATTCATTCTGTATAAAACCAAGTACTTTGCCGTATTCCTGCTTTCATTTTTTTTAAGGAGTGCCTGGGAAAATCTTTTTAAAACCCAATGCTATGACATAAATATACTTAACCACACAAGTGCAAAGAACTTAGTCTCTGTTTCTTTATACTGTCTGTGATCTCTCAACCCCTCAAACAAAGTTGGTAATAGATCCATTAATACCTGAATGCTGCGGAGACCAGGGTAGGGCAAGCTTCTTGAAAAGAAAGATTTCCAGAGTTTTTGTTTGCTCATATCAAAATTTATCCTTACTGGAGAATCATACTCTTGCATATTGAACCAAATCTACAAGAAAGCAAGTTCGTTTTAACTTTCAGCATATAATCACAGCCATGGAGCACACCCCACTTACATGGCAATAAAATACTGTGTAATCTTGACCTACAGCAATTACCAGTGTGAGTTTGAATGAAACAAGGCACTCTTGTATAGTCCCAGCTGATGTGCAACTTTCGCATTCTTGCATCAAAAGGGATGCTGCTGGTCTGTCATGTCTTGTGCTTCTGAGTATGCCTTGAGACCAGTGTATGAACAGAATTTCTGTCTGCAGTTGGCCCCTCCTCCTGCTGAATCTTTGTTTTCTCCAGGCTTTCCTTTTCCAGGCCTTACCTACTGTGCACCATGGCAGTTTTTATGCTTTCAGAAACTTTCTGCCTTCACCATCGCTTCAGCATCACATTGTGCTGGGTTACAGTATACTCCAGAGTTTCTTCCGTGGTCCTGAGCTGCATTCCCACCCCTCTGGATCGCTACACCGGTCTTTTCTGAATACTACTGAAGTTCTTCCGATGGCCCAGCACAGTGCAGCTGTGGTGTGATGCCTGGTAGCCTGCTGCACCCCAGCACCATTGCAATTTCAAGCTTATGATGCAGAAGATTTTTGCAAACACATTGGTATGTATATTTTGTCATCAAGGAAAACCCATGTCTTGCACTCTGCTTCTTTATAGACACTGAATTTGGTCTGTGTTTGAGCCTAGTCTGAAGCATGCAAGCATTGCAGGCTGCTTGTTCAAAACAACCTTTAAATAACTGCTGCTAAGGCTGCAAAATGTACCAACAATAATTATGCATATGTACTAATTAATCTGTAACCTTTTGTAACTGATGGCTCTGTGTGCAGCCTGTAAGGCACAGCATAGCTTTTCTCCCTGTTGGATATGAAGCTGCATTGCTGTGCTGGCAGCACACCTGCTCAGAGGCACGTGTGCACTGAAAGATGTTGTTGAGCTCTGCAGGTCAAGGTTGTCAGTGCTGAAGCCCTCAGTTGCCTCTTCCAGCAATCAACAATTAAGTTACGTTTTTCTTAACTGTAGGTTTAGTACTACTTCAGAAAAAAAAAAAAAACACCAAACCCCCAAACCAATTCAACCACTCCCCAGAACACTTTCAATGAAAGACCGAACGGACACTTTTAAAATAAACGTGCTTTGGAATATTAAAGTCTCATCCAAAGTCTTGTGTTTAGACTAAACCTCCAGAAGATAACAAAACAAAACTTAAAATGCATGACACTTCAAAGGACTTCTCCAGGTATGTTTTCAATACAAAAAAAAGCAAATGTTTGCTATATTGTGGTGCACAATGGAAGCCTGACTCAGTCTTTCCTTATAGTGGTTCCACAAAAATGAGGAGCAAACTTTTAACTCAACTTCCACTTTTCATTCAAATAAATCCTAGGGTTCTTTTTTTTAAACTCACCTTCTGTTTCCTCAGTTTCAGACTTTCACATGTGTCTCTACCTCGCTACTGTGTCCCCATTTGTGTCCCCAGAAGCTGTGAGAGTTGGCCTCCAGCCAAGGCAGGGAGTGCTGCTGGCAGGAAACTGCCCAGGGTTTCTGCCCCTCCCGACACAGGCTCAGCTCGGCCCCACGCTCGGGCCTTTGGTTCACCTGCCCTGAGCTGTGCAGCTCTTATGCCTTCTCTCTCCTCTCCCCCACTGCTCTCTCTCAGAGGGTTTCCAGCCACACAATGAATAATATATCGTGAACAGGCACTAGTTGTATTACATTACTTGTATTTTATAGCAAATTAACAGGAGGACTTGATGCCAGGCAAAAAATCGATAGCAGTTTTTGTGCCTTGTAATGCCACTCTGTGTTTTGCACATCGGACCATTCAGGGCCGTGCCCGCCAGTATGTATGCAACTCAAGTGACTCCTTCCAATATGCTTTTTCATTTTTCAGTTACATTTCACCTGCAAACTGTTAGCTTTTCTGAATTACTGCTCCTTGGCTAAGCAGTGGTAAACTGAACATATTCTTAGGCTATCCAAGTTGGACAACATGTAAGCAAAACCCAGTAATGAAAATTATATGAATGGATGTCATGATCCACCTAAATGCTGATTAAAAAAAAAAATCTTTCTTATATTTAAGTAGCTGAAAAGCCTGCTTAAGATTGAATAATATCACTAATAACATGACAGCAGAAATATAGCTACATTGATGAACAAATGATGCATAAGGTCAAGAAAAACATCAAGTTCTCAGCTCTTAGGTGTATAGAAATGTGACGAGGCTGGGTACACTTACATTGTCACAGCTGATCAGACAATACACATTTTGTAAGGGGCAGAAAGTATCATACTGCCCATAAAAACATCCAGTACTGGGATTCCAAATTACGTATTGACTTTGTTCCAAAGTTAACACATAGGCAGTTGGTCCCTAGGAAGGAAAAAAAAGTATGAGAGATGTTTTAAAACTGGCTACAAAGACAGTATGCTTTGTATTGTTTGAAATATTAAATTTTTACTACTGAGATTAGTAGTACTTTTTGGGGCAAACTGGTTGGAAGAATTTAAAGGTTCATTGCAATTCAACCAACACTTACAAAATAATGTGTTCTCTCTCTCTCTCTCTCACGTGGCACAGAGATGTTAGACATACACAGCCCCGAGCCATTCTTAAAATATAGATTCCGAAAGTTGTCTTGGTTCAGCTACAAACTGATGTGAAATTCCATAAACAGGAATGCTTAACATATGCCACTTCAATATCAGCATGTCTTGCTTGGCTACTGCCACAGCTCTGATCCTCGGGCAACCTCTGAGTTGAAGGACTGCCGCCTAGGCAGCACACTTCATGCCTCGTCCATCAGCCTTCCCTCATACAGGCACATATGGAATTTCCCAGCTATGTTTTTATATTCTCTATCAGAAATCCCTAAACTGCTCTGCTATTTTCTTGTTATCTCCCAGATTTTCTAAGTACCTTGAAATACCTGGAATAATCCCCTTCCTTACAGCATGCATAAGCTGAATGCTTTATTAAGGACTACCACCTCCATCAGATTTGGAGCAGAAGGAATATACCCGAGTACCCATTCCTGCTGCTACAGCAACTGAGAATGTGCTAAAGAAACTGGTCTTGACAGGGAATTCTACCAAAATTCTGTTCAGCAAAACTTTCACATATGCTTGGTAATTTAAGATACTAATGGTGGAAATCTGCGTTATCATCTTATCGTCTTATCATCTCTTTGAAAATAACAGTATTGGTTACTTGAAAATCCGAGTGCTTCCTTGAGAACAAACGCATCTCCTAAGGGGCAAAAGAATCTAAATGTTTCAGTTCTCAGCCAGTCTAAGCCAGATTGCCGCCGCAAGGGGCTCAGGGCAATGACAGGGCACACAGCAGCCCAAGGCAAGGCAGACTGCCCAACCTGCCTGTATTACAGAAAGCAGATGAAGTTTGACTGGTCGAGCCTGAACAGATCTATCATTACTCTTGCTGCAGCTCTGCCACCAGCTGGAGAGAAAATCAAGGGATATGTATGTACCAGTAAGAATCCCTGGCAAGCTGCCTCTCAACGTTTACCCAGTCCCACCCCAATTCTGTCACAGGTGTGTATTCATGACTCTGTGAATGGATGCTGTGAAAGGACTGTCTTCACCACCTCTGTCCTGGACACACCATTTATACAAGCTGAAGTACTATGAGGACAACAGCTACCACCAGATTAAGCCTGGAAGCATGGGTCCAGGAAAAAAAACCCAGACGATAAGATATACTTCGAACTTTTTTTTTTTTTTTTTCTCTCTGGAAAGAATCAGTTCCAGCATCATCAATGTTTAGATAATTTCCTGGAAAAACATGCCAGCAAGAAACAATTCTATCCAGTGGTAGGAACCAAAGACTTCAGAGAACAAAAGTTAATATTCAGACCAAAAGAAAAAATCATCTTACCTCAGGAATAGCATTTCCAATGATAAGCCAGGCTTTTTTCCCCATACCAAGAAAATAATTACACAAGAGCACAGCATGTTCTTCCTCATCTCCCGCCAGAAGATAAAGAAATTGCTAATTGAGATAAAAAAAAAAGTCTTTCCATGCAGTCATCAACTGTGTTTTCAACTTACAACATTTATTAATATTTCTTAACACTTCTGAAGCAAAAGAGTCCTCTCAGATCTTTGCAACTGATCTTTATTGTTTATTGGGCACTGCTTCAACATGCAGGATGAAGAGTGAATGCAGTGAAAATCCATGATGCAGATCTAAGATTTTACCACAAGAACCACGGTCTTCGTCTTTTAAGTTATTCTGAATTTTGCAGAAAAGTTTTGAGATGGTAAAAACATCATCTATGATTAACTTAATGTCTGCTGTTATTCTACAGATGACAGGTTTTATTTATATGTGACAAAGAACAGTAAATCTCCCATTATTGCTGACATTTCATGCGATGTGTTTTCTGTAGTTCCTTGGAACTACAAGGATCAATTTTAAGTCTAGTTTTTAAGTCTCTATCAGTCAGCATCCTTTCACTTGTGCAGGACTAGCCATTTTGGGTTGTTTTATAACTGGGAAAAAAAAACCAGGAAAAGCTTAAAGCCCTAAGCATTCTTAAGGTCAATCAATTGCAACCTATCTAAGATAAAGATTTTGGCTCATACCAGGATGAGCAACTTTTCTCAAGCTTTGGTCCTTGTTCTTTGAAATAAATGGCTTAGAAAGAAAAATAGTCCTCACAATAATAGTACCACAGAATAATTTAGGTCTGAAGGGACCTCAAGAGCTCATCTAGTACAAACTCCCCCCAGAAGCAGGGGCTGCTAGGAAGTTACATCACATTCAAGAGGATCAAGAACTTCTGTTTAATGCATTACTTACATCTGATGTACTCCATAAATCACAAATTCCAGCAAATGACACACTATCTGGCAAAAAAGGAATCAAAGCAACATATCGAGCCACCAATTCCTGCAAGAAAACAAAATAAAGCAAGTCACACCTTCCATTCATAACACAGATATATAACAATAGAATTATTATACCAGATGTGAAGCACAGTGCTGTTTCCACAGATACCAATGACAAAACACTGACTAACCTCATCACAGTAGCGGCTAGCTCATTTTAGAATTTGTATCAAAGACTGATATGATTTACTCCCACTGAGGTCTGGCACAATTCTTTGTCTTTTAAAGGACAATACTCATTAATATACCTATTTTTTTCCAGAGAAGACAAATATCCTTTTCTAGCATCATTATGGATAGACTTACAGTGTATCACACACAGTCATTACTACTTTATTTTGTATCTCTAGTTTTAACTCTACAAAAGACACAGCTATACAGCAAACATATAAAAATGTTATGTGCCTATGTGTACGTGCATGTGCACGTGCGAACACACACATTCTGAAATCAATATCCCAGAAACTTCACTGTCTGTTCTAAATACTTACTGCTGCCGTTCGAGAACTATTTGGGACGGCATCAAGAAGCTCCTGTGGTGGATTCAGAGGTTTGATATATCGGGTAATAAAAACTGTTTTGCCATTGAGGTCAATGACAGTTGTTAGGCATTGGCGACTTGGAAACTTTGACGTACATTCAGCTTCATACTTTTCTGCTGCCTGGAGCAATTTCTCATCTTCTTGGGTATCAAACTTCAAAAGACAGTAGAATTTATAAAAAAATCAGTTTTATTTATAGTTTGGGCTTAAGTCTTTACTATACTCAGCCTTATTTCACCATTTACAGGAGCATAAAAGGAGTGTAAAATTCTTTCCTAATAACATTTTGAACTTTGCTTGTAGTGTATACTTTGGCTCACAGACATACAAGAAAGGTCAAGGTAATGGAAAATCAAGCAATTTGCATTTACTTATGAATGCACATAATGACCTGTACTTATAAACTGGCTTTATTAAAGCACTGAAAAATGTAGTGAAAGTTACGGCCAAGTAAAACTGCAGGAACGAGTATGTAATGTCACATATTAATTCAAAGGTAAAACAATTATGGTTAGGTACTAATCCTACATGCTAATCACATAACACTCCATTAAAACCACAACTGAGGTTATACACAAAACCCCAGAAATTTTTATATAAATAATACTGCAACAACCTTGCGCAATGCCAAAATATTTGCAGAGAAGGTCCAAGGAATTTTTAGATGAATCCTTATAATTCAAACTTGTCTAAAATTTTAGCACTTTTAGATGAGATTTTCCAGAAGCAAATCTAGGACTCTAGCACATATTAATGATGTAACAATGACAATTATTTGCTCATATGTCACCTAAGATGTCATCTTTTAAAGGTACTGGGATCAGTCAAAATAGCGTTTTTCATCTACTTGGAATCCCTTGTATACTTCTAGTGGTGCTGAGAATTAAAGCTCATCCTTCATAATATTTATGTTCAAAATAAACCACTCTGTGGTTTGTTACC
Organism: Morus bassanus; assembly: GCA_031468815.1. NCBI lineage: Eukaryota > Metazoa > Chordata > Aves > Suliformes > Sulidae > Morus > Morus bassanus. Next base: position 68,413,700 of record CM062570.1, read on the forward strand.
CTTCTTCTTGAACTAATCAGAAGTGGAACAGCCAGGCAGGGCCCTGCAGCTAGACCTCCAAGTCAGCAGAGAAGGCACACAGTGGTGATTCTCCTCAACCGTAATTAACAGCTGAAATATACAGCCTCTGTCCCTTTGTAAATTTAAATGTAGTAATTCACTGCAAATATTACTGACAAATAAACAACTGCTTTGTCAGAGTCAAGCAATGCGAAGTGCAAAAAGACTGCTGAATGGCACAAAACCAAGCTAAATCTTAAACAGGGAACAACAGGAATCTCTCAACTGATTTAATTTACTAATATTGTACCTTCTTAAGCATTTCATTCACCTATATAGAGATTCAGGAAGGACAGCAAGAAAGAGAGGAAAAATAGGTAAAGAAAGAAAAAAAGGTATCGTAAAATTAAACTAAAATTAAGCTTAGCATCCTAAAACAGTACACAAGTATTTCCAATGACTTAACTACAGAAGAAATGGCTAGGAATAGGAACAAAGGACAGCAAAAATGTTTAGTTAGTTTTTGTCATTTTATGCCAAACACTTTCTGCAATAAGTATGTGTGTTAGTACTGGGGAGTTGCAGCACAGAATAGGTACTTTTTCAGTGAGTTAGAATACATGCACATGTCATTTTAGTCGTGTTTTTATGTACAGATTTATACCACCTAAAATAGAACAGTCTCTTAATGAATTTGGTCCTGCTTTACTGAGTTTTCTCTAACATTAAATTATATTTTATTGTTTTCTATTTATATTGCTTTGAAAAAATGGATTAGTTGAAAATCCTGTACAATGTTTGCTAAAGAAATAATTTGGTTTGGCTTAGTATCCAAGGTAAACAAATCATCTACTGCTAAGTAAAATTTTGGTAAGATTTAGAAAAATCTCTAATGCAAAGAGTGAAGAAAAATCTTGCAAAACTCCTACTGATTTATTAATCTCAACTCTTTTTTCACTGTTCTTCAAATTTGAGAAAACAGATCTTATGTACCAATAGTCTTCTTACCTCAGCAACACTCCCCTTACTCCTGGTTTTACTTTCAATGCAATTCAGTGACAATGCATATTTTTTGGTACGGTTTAGCTTTGATAGAATCATAGAACAGCCCAAGTTGGAAGGGACCTCAAAAGGCCATCTGGTACAGCCTTTCATGGGAAAGGGACCTAGATGAGATTTTCCAGCACCCTGTCCAACTGCATCTTGAAAACCTCCAGCAATGGGGATGCTACCATGTCCCTGGGGAGCTTGTTTGAGTGAATGATTGTTCTCACTGTAAAAAACTTCTTTCTTATGTTGAGATAAAACCTGTCCTGGTGCAACTTGTACCCATTGTCCCTTGTCTTCTTAGCATGGCTTCCTTCCGAGGAGAAGCTTTGACATGTAGTATTTCTTGCTACTTAGAACAGGACTCATCTCCTGTATTGTAATCTAGTGTGCTATGATTCTTTGCTGCATCTTCAGCATGGAAGGTACTTCAGTCTCTTGCTAGTTCCTTATGTCTGAGTTTTGGCAAGGGGCAGTTAGCTCCTACCGTCATATTTGAAATGAAACAGAACTTATGTCAGAAAGATCTATGACTTCAATAAAATATACTGTTTTTACCCTCTGAAGTGTTCAGATTGATTCTAAATATAGCTACCAAACTGCACCACTTTACTAAGTATTGATACAATACATAACCTTTTAGTAACTAAGCATCAAGTTGCATTTATGCAAGAAATTCTGAACATTTGCTCATTATTTAAAGAGGTCAAGATTTGCAACATATAGTCCATAATATTTTACAGTAATCCTGCCCCTTATTTGAATTTCTATGATTTTTCTTTTGAAACAGTACTGGAGACAGGTCCCTCTATAAACAGAAGTCTGTTTCCTTAAAAATTCAGTACATTTTTTTCCCAGCAACTAATTATTGTATGTGAAGATTAACACTATGAAACTCTTGAGTAAGGTCTCATCTATTAAAGGTGCTTCAAGGCTGTTAAGTTTATATTTATGGTTTGGAGTCCTAGTAATAACCTTATCCTTCAAAATAATTAACCTTAAAAGGCATCCATGAATGCACTTTATTAATTTTCTTTATTTTCAACAGTACTAAATTGTAACAAATCCCTCAGTACTGCATGAGAGCAAGAAAACATACGACTGGATAGTTTCCAAGACTATAATTTAACAGGAAAATGGGGGTTTAGAATGCATCATACAACTTTATATTTATTCTGAAAAAGAAATTACATAACGACAGACCTTTCTCTCCAGTTCCTGTTTGTCTCTAATAAATGACCAGTGTAGCACTGAATTGGAAATGAATGCACCACTTCTGTTTGTGCATGAAAAACATACAACCTTGCTGAATGGATCTCAAAATCATTGCATAATGTTACATACAAAAGCAAGTGCTGTATGCATTTTAACTACATATTGTTGTTGTTAGTGTGAGGCACTTCTGGTTTAGTAAAATAACTGAAAAAAATAACAGCTGCTATTTAGAAATAATTATCTTCAAGACCTGGAGGTATGCATGAAGCCATAAATAATAAATGCTGTATTTGAATAGTATAAACACAGAAGCAAGAAAATACTATGTTTGCACCTGCCACCTCCTTTTCGTCCACTGTTCACAAATACTCACATGAATACTTTATTGTTTACAGAAGTAAATGGGAAAATTACATGCTCACAGATAATGAATGCAAATTTGCTTTCTATTAACATTGGAACTAGATACCTGGTGAAAGTTATTTCTCATGCATTAAGTGTCCATCGAACTTAATGGTGCATCCAATTAAACTGGACTGAGCTAAAAAATTTGAAGTAGAACACTCAGAATTTATATTAATGTCCTTCCGTACTTGTATTCATGCCCTTTGGTACATGAAACATACCTATTTATATGCATCTCAAGAACTGCACCACTGTAAACAAAGAGCAAGAATATGATGAATTACTGATTAGTTACCTTTTCTCTGACTGACTCTCCAGGAATAAGCTGTGGTTCAATGGTGATAAACAGTGTTATATATGAGCCCTCACTCAGATTTCGCACAGAATCATAACCTCTCTCGATTCCCAGGTTCTTTTCTTTGCTGTAGCCAAGGAGGACTGGGGGAATATCTACCTTAAACGTACCATCAATCTACAACATATACAGAGAAATACTTCTCATTAGAAGCAAACCAGCAAAACTTCCTTCTCAAATACTTTTGCTATTTGTATTCAAATATTTTATTCCTTTGATTTCTTTATTAATCTGAATTACAAAACAATAAAATGAGAGAATATGAAATATATACCGATTAACTGTGGAGAAAACATGAGACATCTCATTGTTAAATGTATTAATTACGACTGGATTTCAGACTCTTGCATATTATGGACACTAATATTTAATGTAATGGAAATCATACACACTAGTTCTTAGGGAAAGAAAGAGTACCAGCCTTGCACTGTTTTCCTTTCAAACAGCAATCTCCACATGGCACTATTTACCTGGAAAAATGACAAAATGGCAATAATACAGATTGCAGGACTATGCTTCTGAAGGCAGCATCACATCAACAGGCCTTTGCCTATGTTCGAGTGATGTGGGAATGATGCTCCAGCATCTCACAGATGGACACCTTCCACGCAGAAGCTGCTGATGCTTTTTGGGTGCAACTGGAACTGGGCCCATTCAGCTAGCTTCCTCTTGGAAGAGTGTTCTGATAGACTCACCAGCCCTTTGCACCTGCCTCTGCCACCACAAACAGAAGATAAGGTCTTTCTGAAAGGTCGTGTCAGACAAGAGATGGCATGCCCCACACTTACTCGGGCAAGTCTCAACAGTGGAGGTATTTACCTTTAAGAGAAAAGCGAGATTATTAACCTCCTGATTCGGCAGAATTCAGATGACTGCCATCAGGAAGGACATCGTCAGTGGATGTGGAAGATGAACAGATAACTCACTGGGCTGGCCCATCAAACATTTACAAACAAAATTAAGTTCTGATGAGGAGAAAACTGTAAATAAATCACTCAATTTCTGCTGCAGTATAGTAGAACAGGATGAAGAAATGCTTCATTTGCTACTGAAATTTAATTGCACCTTGATATAACCACTGGGCTGATCAGGCTTTTTCAAGTTCAGTAAGAAATCCTGTTCAAATGAAAAGAATCTCTAATGCAGGGAAGATCTATGCAGGCACTCACACTACTGCAATCACAAACTGTAATACCTCCTCAAAAAGAGTCAGGAGTGTATCTGACAGGAATCCTGGAGCTACTCTGGTTCTACAACAGAAAGACTGATATGCCAACAAGAAATACGAAGAACAGAGGTTGACAACAGTATTGGTAATCCTCAGAGATGGATTATAGGCTGTGTCCTTCACTATGTATTGGTAAGCAGTCTGTTAAAATGTCTAAGTCTGCCCGTTAAGTCTCTCAAGACTGTGAGCAGACACACTTCTCAGGTGAATTTCATGCATTCAGCATAGAACATTTCCCTAAAAAGAGTACAGGATCTTGTTCTTTCTTGTTTGTTGACCTATAACAACTGTGGTCACATTATGTGACATTGTCTGCACAGGATGGCCAAAGACTCATGAAAAGAAGGCTAGACCTTCTTACTCCTTACATCTTCTTTGAAGTCAATAAAAGCTTCATTCTATAGGGCACCGCAACCCTCAAACACCTAAATTCATTGATTAACCTCCCAAGTTGAAGATGGCGTATTATTAATGATCAAGCAGAAGCAAGTGGACTAGCACTGGGTAGACATACACTGTCCAAAATTTCTCAGCAATGAAAAGAATGTCATGCTTTCTTGAATCCCATGACAGTTACATTCTGTTATGTCTTGCAAACAGAGAGCCCAAGAAAACCACACTGAACTCCAAGCACTGCACTTAAATTAAATGAGACCCCTGCAGACTTATCCTCCAGTCAAAGAATCCAGGAGGCTCAGTATGTCTTAAAGCCCTTAAGGTTCTGAGAAGTGCCCGATATAGCCAGAGAAAAGCAAAGTAATGTGTCATTAGATATGCAAATGATGTCAGAATCTTCATGAAGTAAGAGACTGAGACTTTTGTTATATGATGACTTGATTGACACATGAAAGTAACTTCCCTGCAGAAAGAAAGTCCGACAGCAAGATTAAAATATGATAGAACTATTGATGTGAAAAATTAGTCTCCTTAACCTAAGTCCAGGATGGGTGGCCTCTCCCCTGTGAAGAACTGCATGTTTTACTATCACTCCCAAGACTAACTGTGGATATGTCTTGAAGAAATCTTCTCTTGAAAAGTTCTAAAAATGGAGGAAAGAAGGGATTGGAAAAGGCAAAGGTGAAAATTTGGTGATTCATGTAAATTGTGAAAAAAGAGTTAGGTCAAGCTTCCTGTCACCTATCTACATGATATTCCTATTCGTAGTTCACCTATGTACGCTGTGCAATATCAGAGATCTCAAAAGCCACTGACATCTAAAGAATTTCCACTTTTAACCTCATTAGTGAAGGAAGCCAGGCTGCACTGTCAGTGTAGAAGTATGTTTGTCTATCTCTTCTCCCTTCCAAATGTTGAACTTACTGACAAATGCTCACCAAATTTGACAAAAACCAGTGGTTTCAAAGACATTTTCAAACGATTACATAAAAATAAACTTAACAGGTACAGAGAACATCATTAAATCTGATATTCCATTACCAGCCCCTTTCCATTCTCCAGTTTTCTATTTTAAGAGATTTACTCCAAGTTACTGATACTTACCCTTGCTTGAAAATATATCGTCGTAAATGGAATCTTAACACACCCCAGCCAGTGTCTCTCAACACGAGTACAGATTCCAGTTCCTCTTTCATGATCATCCTATTAAAAAGTTGCCCAACATAAAACTTTGCAAGACAGCTTTATTTCCTTTAATTCAATCAACAATTTAATCAAGGCATTAATAAAAAAACTGTAGTGTTTTAATAATTTACAACAAATATAAGTCAGTTACTAGTATGGCAGTGATCATTCTGCATGCCTTTCAAGCGTGCCAGATGCTGAACAAATACAAGAATGTCATGGTCCATGAAGTGCTTGCACTTCAGGGTTCAATTCCTGTACAACCTGTGATGGAGAACTCAAAATTCTGAGAAGGAGTCCACAAGAGTCTTCTCAAAGTAAATTAAGCTATGGTCTTCTAATGAAATATTTTATTAGTATTTAAAAAAGCTTTTTGAAGGTAAAATTGTATGAAAATCTAACTCAACCCTGTGGAATAGAAGCATTATTTTCATGTGTTATTGCCTAACACGGATTTCCAAATCTAGTATGATGAACCCAGAAGTTATTTAAAAAAAAAAAAAAAAAAAAAAAAAAATCTTTAAAGGCTAAAGTGACATCTGAGTTTCAAGTCTGTATCTTCCTTCTGCTGCATCAGATTCCATTTCTGTTTTGAGGACAGAATTCTGTTCTCAGTTAAATGTGTGCATTGTTTATTTTTGGGTTATATTTTCAAGAATGTTGAGTGCTGCTATTTTTGTGCACACTGAATTAACTGGGAAAGCTTTCACTGGTTTCAAAAGGAGAAGGAGTTAGGCCAACACCGAGAGCTTACAAAAATTTCTTATTACTAATACTTGCAATTTTTATCTCATTCCAAAAAATTAATATATACAACCGAAAGATTTTTTTTTCCACCAAACAGCTTGTAAAACAGGATGAGACAGAGCATAAAAGGATAGCTAATAGAAAATACAGGAACTAGGATCATTCATCTTGAATTTAGTAAAAATCCTGATTAAGTTTAAGAACAGAATTCAGATTACAATTCATATGTTGCCTCTCATTTTACTATCTCCAATTTCATTAAATATCAGTAAAATAGACGACATACACATGTTCAACTCTAGCAGCAGATTATATAATACAAGCTTAATTTGTACTGACAAAGGTTAACACTGTAAAGACTGCTCCCTCTAACAGTCTTGCAGTAATGACTAGATACAAAACCGCAAGGAATGACAAAATAGAGAAAAAAGTGGCACAGGAGGGTGAAAGCTATTACACTGAAAAGTCTTATTCTGTCAACTTCAAAAAGCTCATATTCTGTAATGCACACTGTCCTTCGATTATTAACTCACCTCTATAGCATCATGAAGTACTTCATCAAAAACATTAATGAAGACTTCATCCTTCACTGACTGCAAACTGTGGGTGCTGTAGTCACCATTAGGAGCTCTGAAAAGGTTAAATAAACCAAAAACGTGACTTGAACAGAACAGGAAAATTTGAATAGATTTGCATGGTCAAATCAAATTATTATTACTCAGAAATAATTTGATTTCATTTTGCTATACCTAAATGGAAGCTCAAGTTCCTCGTTCCAGTTGGGGTTTGGACCCTCTGCTGTTGTTGTCCGGCAGACTGTTCGCTGAAAAGAAACTTCTACAAAAGGACGGACTAAAACCTATAAATAGAGATCAGAACAAAGGAAACAGATCTCTATAAAAATTAATCAGAACATATTAAATTACACATTTTTATGTATTTAGAAAAATAAATGTATACTTTGTGGAAATCAGGCTGGTCCAACCCAGATAAAACTTTAACACACTTTAAATATTGCACTTCCCAGGCTTCTAAGCATTTATGAAGCTTTTAAAAATATTTCATATGTTAGAATTTCCTAAAGGTTATGTGTATTCAGAATACTTGACATATTTATATACACAAGCAAAACCACATTTTCCCGAGTGTGGGAAAGCTACTGGCTTTCTAATCAAAGAAGGTAACTGAAAGAGAACATGTTCCCCAGACACCAGTGGAAAAAAGTGCACTTGTATCCTCTTATCTGTAATCCAAGAAGCCCACTGCTACAATCCTGGTTGTCTCTGAAACTGGTCCCTGTTACAGATAAGCAACTCCTACTAGACACAACAAACCCCTAATGTGGTTAAAAATGCCTTAATGGAGCATTTCATCAGTGTTCAAATGCATATGGCAGAACCTTCTCTACTTTTCAGGAAACAATAATTTTGAAGGAAAATCGTAAGAAAAACAGGAAAAAACCCCTGAAGGGCTTCCATCATCATGCACAAAGATGCTGAATTTAATAGCAAGCAAATGTAGTTTCAGTATCAGCCATAAGAATGGCTGTGCTGGTTTAGACAAAGAGTGCACCAGGCCCAAAATTCAGGCTGTGAAAATGGCCATCGGCAAACACATACAGAAGAATAAGAACAGAACAGGCATATACCATATTTTCTCCTATTACTTTTCCAGGCTTCAACCATTTTCAGATGAAGGACCTTCCTAAACCTATAATTCTTCTATTTAGTAACTCCCAATGGATCACTCTTCCAAATACTTGTCCAATACCCACTTCAATCCAAGCAAACCTCTTTAGTCCGCAATACAGGTAAGCAACTTCTCTGGGCACCTACGAACTGCTGCATGAAGAATCACAACCTTCTGTTTGTGTTGAACCTAACTCCTACCAGCTTCATTTGACGATCCCTCACCCTTGTACTGAAAGAGCCAGTAAACAGCCAATCCCTACCCACAGGCTCTAGAGCACTCATGATTTTGTGCCTCTCTACCATATTCCTCCTCCCCTACTCGCAGTTACTGCTGTTCTGGCTGAAAAGCCCTACCATTTTTCACTGTACAGTAGCCATTCCGTATTTCTGAAATCCCTACTGCCCTTCTCTGACCTTTTGCAGCTTTACTATCTTTTTGGAGATCAAGGAGTGGGATAAAATATCTTTCTAATGGTAAGCGTTACTGTCTGTGGAAAAGAGGAATGCTCACAACTTCATGTAAGAAAATGTTAGTTTTGTAATATACCTGGTTGAATGCCCAATCTGGGCTATCAGTTGGGCTCTGAGCCGACGGAGAGGCTGCAAACATCTCATTAAAGGACCTTGAAGATTTGGATGGTTGTTGAAGTTTGCTACAAGAGGAAAACAACAACAAGAAAACACATTACAAACTATGAATCCCTCACATTCTGTATTAACCATACAGAATTCTGGAAATACTTCTGGTATTTTTATGTTATGACTTTAATTTGGAAAGATATTTATTCAATCAAATAACATGAAAAGAATGCCAGAAAGGGGTAGCGAGTGTATAGCTCTTGTAAGCCTCATTGCAAAAGAGCGCTTTGTGCCTGGAGGCTCTCCTTTCTGAAGAGCTTATCAACCCCAGACTTTTTTTTTTTTTTCCTTCCCCATCCAATGTCCTTGAGCCACAGGTTTTTCAGTTTAAGGAGATGAATCCCCACAGAATTCATAAACAGTGTAGACTTCATGGTATCCAGGCAAGGCCTCTATGACAAAATTAAACCCATATGAATCTTACACAATCGGCAACCCGTGAGCGAAATAAATGTTAATACATTTATTTTTATAGCGTTTCCACATAACTTTTTTTTGTAATAACACCACAGTACAGATTATAAAAGAGTAACTATTCATGGAGAAAGGAGCTCAGAATAATATATCATATAATGCAAAAAGATTGGGCGTGTTTTTTTAATTTGTAATGTAGTTATTTTTGTAATACTGATTACTTGAAATTTTCATCTTTTCCTTCCTGTCAACATGTTTCTAGTATCAATTGCTTTTCTCAGTATGACCTTATTTACAGAAATCCAGCAGAACCTTTATTACAGTAAAGAGATAAACCAGTAGAAGATGCTAAATTCTGTACACTCAATAATCAGTCAGCTTGAAAACATCTCCAAGTTAAATGCCAGGTGTATTCATTCTGGGCGAGAGAGGGGGAACGCTGCACTAATACATCGCTTCTGGAACTGAACCAGACTGTTCAGAACTCAGGTACCTTTACATGACACAGCATCACGCAGTGCAGGCATTGCCTTAATGTGCCTGAAGGTAATGGTCACCTTTAAAATTAGTCAGAGCCAAATCAGGCTCAATCTATTACCTTAAACAAACAGGTCATGAAGACGACCAACATGCTACACTCAGGAGGCAAATATAGTATCCCACAGTGAAGAACTGGATTTTTTTAATACTTTTTTTTTGGTATTTAATGAAGAGATGAATTAAAATTGCCCTAACTACCAGGCTTGCTTAAGGTATAATTCATCTGATATTACCAGAGTTATGATGCTGTCGAAGCTGTAAGTTATCTTTCAGACAGTTTTTTTCCTCAAGCAGAAGAATACAGTTTTTGGTAAAACATTTCTTAAATTTAGCAGTTATTAATAAATGATTATATTATTCTACAAAATTACAAACCAGCAATTCTTTATCATTATTAATAAAAAGATAAATGCATATATGTTTTTGTCATGAGGGTCAAAACAACACACACGGCTGAATTTCAACATTAGTTGCTTCAGCTCTCCTCAAACCAGCTGCAACCAGAAAATGCATCTGTACTGGAAACAGGCATTTAAACATACCTCATCACTGGCTTTCTCACCGGAATATCATAAGCTCTAATGATGTTCACTAACAGTTTTATGTCTCCATCTGATAAATTCTGTGCTGTGACCTTCTTCCTTTCTTTTCTTCTTGGCTTTAATGGTCGTTTTGGCTCTGCCAGTTTAAAGAGGCTGAGTCCCAAAATACTAATAATCATAAAACAGATATTTAGTCATTTCTGCATAGAATCCAGCGTTCTAGTGTCTCCATGACACACGTGCAAATTATGCACTAACAGAAAAAGGAAATATATGCTCCTGTTAGTGCCATACAAAACTCTATGAAATGTCAAAATGTTTTAATTGTTTAGTACTACACAATCCAGTTCTGTCTTATATTTCAGAAATTATAACTGAAATGTGCAAAAAAAGTTTTTTTCCAAAACTAGGCAAGATACAAATAAGACAATTATACAGCTTCAAGATAGATCTAAGCTACAGTGCTATAAACAAGGTATCTAGCAGATGACTACAACCACTGTAGGGAACAGGCAAAAAATCTAATTACACAGCTATGTACAACAAACAATAGGCTATAGAAAGGAATAGAAGCAGAATGAATACGCCATAACATACCCTGGACCCTCAGAACTTATAACCCAAGGCAAAGCAGAACCAAAGAAAAAAAACCAGGAAAAGAATAAAAAGCAGATGCATGTTTTTACACATCATCAATATTAACTGCAGACATTCCAAAATCTACTTTAAAAACTGATAGTCAATGGCACTACTTCCTTATACATAATAAAAAAATCACAGTAATTACTGTTAAAAAAACCACAAAACCACAAGTTATCGAAATATCTCACTAAGTAGCTGCTTTAAACAAATTATGGTGTATTTTAAATTCACTAACCATATAGATTAGCAAATAGAATCCATTATGAATTAGTATTCATGATAAGAAAATATCAATGAAGCATTTGATTTTAAACAACTCCAAAAGCTGATCATAGTCTCGTTTGGATTTTTCCATTCTGTGATGTAAAAACATGAACTAAAAATAGGATGAACTCTTTTGTAAGAGAGCAAGTCTCTGTATCTCCAGCAGATGGAACTGTTTAGATTTATACTGCTGATAGAAAAAAACTTCGGCTCTACTTTAAGGGTGTCACGTTTATAGTGAACACAAGCAACTTCTACATGAAAGAAAAAATAACCAGCTTTCACAACTTGTTTACTTACACAGATTTTAAGTGAGCAACACTAATTAAGAGTCATCTATGCTGTGAAGTCTGATAAATGTCAAAACCAACAACTATGGGATTTGGAAGAAAAATTCAAAGAATGTGCTTAAGTAATAAACCAAATAATCATCTTAAAAGAAAAAAGAAGTAATTTCCTGAAAGTAACATTCCTGAAAGTAAAGAGCATATGACGACATCCAGCAACAGCAAACAGAAATACATGAGAAGTAAAATTAAGAAAATGACTGTTAAAAAAAATGTTACACATTATTTGCAGGGCATATGCACTGACTCAAAGTGAGCATCACCTATAGAACAAGTAGTAGTGTTACTACCTCTGACACTTGTCTGATATTTGGAAATCATATCTGGCACCACCTAGGGCTATGATCAGCTCATCAGATCACAGCCTGATGCATTATATCATGCTAAATCTTATTTACATACTGCCACATTACTTCTGCCAAAACCAGACTTTTTCTTAAAAAAGTTTTTACGCACTTTGTGTATCAATACGCTGCCTGTACAGGCAGAGGTGTACATAGTGATTAGAAGTTTATATATTATACTGAACACAAAATCACATCGGTTGGTCACATCAATACACTTTGTAAAAAAAGACCAGAGATTGTTTTACATTAATTAGTTTGATTTAGAACAAATAAAATAAACTAAACTCTACTGTAGAAAAATAAAATAGCTCCCTTACCCGAGGCTGGGAATCTCCTCTTCATTGACAAGGTCAGAGAGAAGGAAATGGTGTTTTGCTATAAGGAAACGGTTTATAACTGATTCTCGAACCTGTGAATGGGGAAGGAGAAAAGACAAAAATACATTTCTAATCCAAACCCCCTGCAAATACTTGCATTCTGTCTATTAAACACAAGCAAAACATCCAAATATACATTCTTGATTTTTTCCCAGTTTTAAAAGAGTCACGGTCCAAGGAAAATTTTCTTTCCACCAGATATTTCTTCGGAGTATAATATGAATACAATGATTCTCTAGCAACATCCTGGCTAGCCAGATATAAGAACATATGAAAGCATGCAATCAGAAAATGAAGTCTTATCTGCTTACAGCTATTCATCAGAAACAATCACAACAATAAATGACATTAAGAGACATCTCTTTTCTGTGTCTAAATGAAGTTGCAGAAAAGGCTGTAGAGAAATCTATATGGTATTAGTTATGGGGAAAAAAGCAACACTTCAGACTGCAGAGCAATCGGTGAAGCCTGTATTACAAATACTATGATTTCAAATAAATGTTTAAAATCCCTAGTTCCTTTCATTTCTGTGCTGAGGTCATAGACTGAAGCACAGAGATGAAAGTCTTCCCTCTTCTCCCAACAACTATGTGGAAACAAATGGACAGATTATTGCTTTTGTCCTTTTTTCTTACCACTAAAGCTAGTAGTGCCTTTATATACCATGTTATTACAAGATCAGTTGCAGAACAGCAATAACAAACAATTTTCTGCAATACATCTCCCTTTGTTATTTTTAAAAGTTTTTATTTAAGTTATTCTTATTATTCTTATTATATCTTTGTGTTGAAGTGATAGGCATATAATGATCACATTTCAGAGTGAACTGAATTTCAGTTCCAACGTGAGCAATCTAATTTTCAAGCACATCTGACAATTTATAAAAGTGTAAAATATCCAAATATTATTTTAAAAAAGGCTACTTGTATTTAATCTAAAAGAGTGACAAATAAAAGTACTATAATGTAGGTTACTCTGTACTACTATACTATTATTCAGTGCACTCCATAAACCATATGTTTGAGTACACACTTAAATACCATGCAAAACATATGGGGCTGACTCAGACATGACAGCATTGTTAAAAATAATTTTTTTATATTATCATACTGAATCTGGGCTTTGGCACTTGCCTGGAAGATTTAAACACTCTTCATTGTCTATGATTCTTTTATGAAACATTCTTTCTAATAGACAATTTGTTTTGTCCTACATCAAATCAACCTTATAATCATATTACATGTTTTGCTGGCTGGCTAGGATTTGATACACTTTTTGATATTTCCAGTACTGGTAAGAAACTGGTAGCCATGTTTTTGCACTTGCTATTTTGCCAAAATAGTCTGGAATTGCAAACTTCTCTTGGTTATATGACCAATGTTTTCCTGTCATTTTTTTCCCTAAGGATTAAAGAGAATGTCATCCTAACAGAACAAACAGGCTAGAAAAATAAATTAAATCAAGATAAGGGGGAGAAGATGTTACTCTAATACCACAATGACAGTAATATGATGGAAGATACGCCCTCTGCCTTAGGCTGCAGGACACAACACTCTGTGTATTGTATCAAATGATTTTTAACAGCACTTAGGGCCACTTTCATGGAAATAATTAATTTCTTAGCATCACAGTTTACATGAAGGAAAACAGGGAGGAGAGGGAAATCAGTGAATACCTGGGACGCAACAGTACAAAACTCTGGGACACTGGAGCAAAAAAGAATTTACAGAACTGCTAGAAAAATCCAGAATGACTGGTCATTTTGTATATTGCATCTTTTTCAATAACATCAAATGAGTCATTCCAAACCTCCATTTGTTCATTAGACCAGTTTCAGGCCTAACTTGGAATTTTAAAGATGTCTGTAGGTCACGTTTAGAGATGAATCAGTTTTTAGTATTCATGGAAATGAAGCATCCAAGTGTAGAAGCAACATATTGCCTAAAGAAATATGGTGGATCCATATTTTTTGCAGCTTACCTTCTGTAGGTAGTTGGCAACAACTGCTCTGTGTGCATCTAGGTAATTTTTGCTGTCAATCACATCCCTCTCTTGCAGTCTCTTCTCATAGTCCTAAAGATATTTACTAGAGTTTATGATTTGATATATATTCAGTGCTTTATTACATACAAGAAAAATGGCAAATATTTCATTAATATTAATGTATGGACCACAGTAAACCAAAACAGGTGTCAGAGGTTTATAAAACTATTTTTAATGCTACGGTATACAGCAATAGCATTACTAAACTTCCATGAATAGAGACAAGAATTCCATTAAGTTACAAGATTCATGTGGTTTAAATTACTATGAATAACTTGAAGACTTCCCTCTCTTCTTTTAAAGCTGAACTTTGACCTGCTGCTGTAAACTGAAATTCCATTTGAACTGGAAATGGCTTCTCTTACTGCAGCTGCAATAGGGAGAATCTTTTGTAAACAGAAGTGATGCAGTATTCATAGAAGGTGACCCGAAATCTGAACTGTGTTTTAATACACATAACTAGTTTTCATAGTGTCTAACACTGGAAGAAACTCTACTTGTGGGAGAATTTGTTGAGAAACAATTACTGAGCTATTTTTAAGTTATATTCAAGAAATAAAGAGATTTAATAGCACAATAAAAATCTTTGGTTGTACATTGTGAGAAACTGAAAGCTCTTTAGCAGCCAGTGCGTGAAGATTTTGCTTTGCCTGAGGTTTGATAAAAGAGTTTGTAGCCTAACTGAGGGGCTGAGATGAATACTGGTTACCACCACAAGAAAAGATATACGAGAAACACTGGGTTCTTGGGGAGAAGTATGTTAATGGAATACTTCTCAGGGTTGTGGTTACTATTCTGGCGGACTACAAAGACAGCTGTACTGACAGATGAAACTTTTATTCACAGGTTTAGGGAAGTGTCCTTTCCTAAATAAAGAAATAAATTAAGAAAAGGCTAGAGCCGACACTCAGCTTCCAAGCAAAACACAGAGCCTACAAGTCCAGGGGGTCTCCCAGGACCTGCAGCTAATGGCAGTCTGCAAATCAGGTTGGCTTTAGAACCACAGCTAGTTACCATGTAAAAGCAACTCAGTAAAATTAATCTTCAGGTCATTTTGCTACAGCTGTTACTTAAGAGAACATCTTTTTTTCCTAAGATAAAGGGTCCAGGAAGCGTATTCTGGCAACACAGTGCTTCATTATTTCCACAATAAATCTTTATCTAACTTTTCCAGCGCATAATAATATATTGTTGAACGACTTCAGATTAGCAACAAACTAAAATAAGAATAGCTCTTCCGAGCCTGAAATCTTAATTTTTAGGCAGATCTGGTAATGACTAAGCTAGAAGTCCAACAAGGGGAGTTGAATGTCTAACCAGTACACGCATATGCATTGCTCCCTTCAGAATTCTTTTTATTGCAGTGTGATTTAAGTACCACAAATCATTAATTCGTACTTGTTAACTGTTAGTAAACTGTTGGCATTAAATAAACTTTCAGAAGAAACAGGAAAAGATCATAAACTTCTGATAAAGCAAATACTCAGATACAGGCTGATTGGCCACAATTCTGATGTTGAACCCCAACCTGAAACTCTTCCCAGTTGACCCAAGACACTTGTGTTGCTTCATTTCCCTAAGTGTATCAAGACATTCTGCTTTCCCATGAGCATGGCATGTCTTGGATTATTAAAATCCTACAGCCCATACTGCTGGGTTCATTGGTAGAGATGATGGACCCATTTGTTCTGAGGAACACAAGGAACCAAAAATATAAAGCAAAAGAAGATTTCATAGCAGTACTACATATTAGTGCTGTACACTGTAAAAGATGGAGAGAACAAATACAACAGAATCGCTGGGGGAAACTCCACAGTGGGGGAAAAAAGAAGATAATTTCATGGCCTAATTGTATTGGGTCTGGCTGGGATGGACTTAAGTTTCTTCATAGCACCTGGTATGGTGCTATGTTTTGAATTTGTGACTAAAATGGTGTTGATAACACACCAGTGTTTTGACTATTGTTGAGCAATGCTTGCACAGCATCAACACTATCTCTTTTTCCAACTCGCTCCTGGCAAGTAGGTTGGGGGTGCGCAAGAAGTTGGGAGGGGACACAGCGAGAACAGCTAACCCAAAATGACCAAAGGGATATTCCATGCCATGTAATGTCACGATCAGCAGTAAAACAGAAGGGAAAGGGATTTTGGGGAAGGTAGCTATTGCTCAGAGATTGGCTAGGGATCAGTCTACATGTGGGAGGTGGCAAGTGCCTTTATGTCACTTGGGGTTTTTTTTGTATTTTTTTTTCTTTCTTCTTCCTCTCTCCTTCACTTATAAAACTATCTCAACCCGTGAGTTTTCTTGCTTTTACTCTACATATTCTCTCCCCTGACCAGAGTGGGAGAGAGAACAGAAGTGAACAAGTGTCTGTGTGGTGCTCAGCTGCCTACCACAGTTAACCAACAGCAGGAAACTTCCATTATCAGGTTTAGGTATGACTACAGAATTTGTCATTTAGGAATAGAGCTGGGTTATGGTTTAATGACAACCAACAACGTGTTCCTTTTGGCATAAGCCAAACCACAGGCTACATTAGGAGTAGCATGGCCTACAGACAAAGGGAAATTACTAGCCCCTCCAATGTGGCACTTCTGTGGGCATACCTGAAATACTGAATGCCAGTTCAAGAAGCATGTGGAGAAACTGGATGGGGTCCACTGAAGGACTACTAAGACAGTCAGAGGCCTAGAGTACATGACCTACAAGAAGAGGTCAGAATCTTAGAATAATGTAGGTTGAAGAGACTTCTGGTGATCGTCTGATCCAAAACCTCACTCCAAGCAGGAACAATTCCAATCAGGATGCTCAGGGCCTTTGCCAATTGAATTTTCAGTATCTCTAGAGATGGCAATTCTACGAACTTGCTGGACAACGTGTTCTAGAATTTGAATACATTCTTTGTGTAAAATGTTTTCATTATATCTAACTGGAATTTCTCTTGGAGTGTCTGTCATCATCCTGCCTCCAAGATGAGTCTTGCTCTGTTTTCTCTGCACCATCTTGGTAGGTCCTTGAAGGAAGCAGTAAGATACTCCCTTAGCCTTGCCTGCTTAGGCCAAAACAAACTTAGTCCTTTCAGCTTCTCCTTGTACGTCATATGCTCAAGCCCTATAGATATTCTGGTAGCTCTGTGCTGGACTTGCTCCAGTATTTTAGTGTCTTTCTTGCACTGGACAAGGTGTTCAACTTGATTAGGCTGGTGAGGAAGAGAAAATGAGCAATCCAATATCTGCCCACATCTATTTGAGGGGCAGTTACAAAGAGGAGAGTGCCAAACTCATCTCTGTAGTTCCAGACAACATAACAAGGGAAAACAACCATTAAGTACAACTTGGAAGGCTCAGGTTGCACATGGTTTGGTTTGTTTTGTTTGGGTTTTTTTAAAATAATCACTGGAAAGATAGTGCAGCACTGGAGCAGGTTATCCAGAAAGGCTATGGAATCTCCTATTTAGAGGTTTTCAAGACTTGGCTAGACAAATACACAGCTGACCTCATCTAGTGTTGGCAACAGTCCCACCAGTTCAGTGGAAAGCGGGATTAGATGACCTCCAGACAATATTTTCCAAACAGTATTTCCACGATTCTATGAATTTTCAGACAACTTTGCCAAATAGCTAGTAAACCAATTAGGAACAATACTGTTTTAAACTTTGTTTTGAATATCACGTCATATAAAATGAACTTGGAATGAGTGATCATGGGTTTATCCAATTTACCCTTAATGAAAAAAAAAACCAAATAAAACAATTCTTAAACTATGGTTTTCAATTTTGAATGATAACATGAAATGAACAACGTTAGACCGTAAAATCAACTGGATCAGAAATGTTTATCAAAGATATGGCACATCTTTAAATAAAAGATACAAAACTAATCTAAAATTTAAAAAGGAAAAATATTTATTGTAAAGAGCCAGACATGATTGAATTAATAAATATTTAAAAAAAACCCCATATAATCCAAAAGAAATGGAAGAAAGAAATTTTTCAGAAATTTATGGAAGAAGAAGAAGTGGGGATAAAGCAGCAGTTATCAGAATCTGAAATGATTTGATCCTGCTAAGGAACGAACACACTAAAATGCTCCTTAGCCACACGAATTGCTAAAGAACAAAAGAATGCGTGACTTAACACTAATAATGGAGTTGAGATTAAAAATAATTGAAGTATGACCCAAATAAAAAATGCACACATTGCATTTCAGTAATTAACAGACAGGCAAGGACAGGGTAAGCTAATTGAAACAATGTACTGAAACAGAAATAACTGCAACATAGGCTGTAATAAAACATAAGAAGGTTTTAATTCTTGTTAGAGTCATTGCTTCCAGCAGTCTCCACAGAAAGGGCTCAAAAGTTAATAAGCCTAAGCCTGAATTATGTTTGCATTACCTTTCTATATTTGAAATCACCTTTAAAAAAAAAAAAAAGTCCCTTACCTTTTAAAAAAAAAAGTATTTTAGAACATTTGTGTCTACAGGAGTTGCTGTGTTTTATTTTTCTTCTTCCACAGTATAGCTGTGGAAATATTGCCTTGGAAGGAAGTTATCTTAATTAGACTGAAATAACACCAAAAAAGACTGAAGGAATAAAATCCTAATTTTTTACACATCAGCATAGCTGGACATTCTTTAAGGGACCAACTGACTTAATTGCAAGTCAAATATTAATAACATTAATTGACTTAATTACAAGTCAGATATTACTAGCATTAAAACTAGAAAGAAATATTTCAGAAAACATTCTACCTGGAAAATTTTCTCACTGATTTCTCGTTCATGTAAAGGGACTTGCTTATAGTTTCGGAACTCTGCCACCTCTCCATTTCTGAGCTGCAAGAGTCGGAATCTCTTTGATCTATTAAATTCCTCATCAGAAACAAAATTAAATTCTTGCTGCAACTGTTCCAATCTGAAGAAATCAGGAACATGTGTCTCTCCACTTGTGGCAACCTAAATTAGTCAAAAAATTATTAACCTTTTCTTACAAAGTGACAAAAGTCTATAAAATAACTTTTGTAAGTCTTACATACATATTGCAAGGATGTTTGTTTTAAGCAAAAGCAGCTGAGATGGATCAAACTGAGACTGAAACACTAAGTGTTTTAAAGTAGGTTTTTGTTGAGCGAAGTATATATGATTATACATTTAAGAATACAATAAAATTCTATTTCCTTGTAACATAAACAAAACACTAAAGAGTAGGAAAACTATAACATAGCAGAGTAACCTAGAAAGCTGGACTGTAAAGACAATTCATTTATACAACTTCAGCTATGTAAACAGCTCCTCAATTTGATGTTTAGAAGAAGTCCCAACTTCTACAATACACTAGATCTCTGTGTGCAATTGTCACTAATGAGCAACCTCCTATTTAATACCCTGCAAGTACACTGGGAATACCCCTGCACTTTAAGGAAACAACAAACTCAAAAACTATATTTTTTTTCTATTTATAAATTAATCAGTTTGTGTTTTCCCTTATACCTATTTTTCACCGCTAGAATACTACTGAATGGATTAATAAATCATACTCATTAATAAATCATTAACCCAGTACTAAATGGATTGATAAATCATATTTTTAACAGACATTTTGCTTCTTAACACTGACACAAGTATGTCCATCACAAATTCAAGTGCTACTACACCCTGGGCATGCATGCAGATTGCCTGAGAAGGTACTGGTGACTAGGTGTTTCACAGCTCCATTAGACCTACAGCTCTGAAAAAGCCACCTACCATGATCAGCTGCATCAGAGCTGCATTGTTCGGGTCGTTTGGATCAAGTTTTGCTTCCGCTGCCCACTTAGCTAGTTTCTTCATGTCAGTTAAGCCTGATGTGCCAATGGATGCAATAGCATCAATATTTTTTAAAGCACTGAAAAGACAGAATTAACAGAACTTATATCTAAAACATATGATTTGGCTACATTGGTAAAGAACTAAAAGACTTACATACTTTTTATACTAAAAAAGTACTTAAAACAATCTTAGAAAAAAAAAGAAAAAGCTCCCCACAACCTGAGTAGTAAATTGCCCTACACAATTCTTAGTTTTAGCTATGCAATGGGGGGGAATGATGAATTGCAAAGAAAAGTAAGGGAGAAATATGAAGGAACTGGTGGAAGGGAACTTTTATACAAGGTGCTTATTGATACATTTATGACACACCTACACTATTCCGTGTTGCTGATTACTAGAAAGTAAGATGATAAATTGCCTCACAGCATGAAAGCTAACATAAAAGTTTTGACAATCCATACTGAAAAGAACTTCTTAGATGTACAGTCCTTGCTTGCACTATGTGTTAAATCCTGTCTTTGACATGTCTCCTGGATGGCTCTCTCAGACCTGCATTGTAGCCTTGGTCTCCACCACCTTCCCTGCTGTTTCTGGATAGACCCTGGGGACCGACTGATCCCCTCACCGTGGCTGGGACTGCTGACAGCACCCTGCTCTGCCTGTCATGTTCAGCTCCTGTAGGACTGCACGGTGGCTGGCGAGGGTGCTGCCTGTGCTGGGACACCCTTGCAGCCTTCTCCCTTGTGGTGCAGCCCTGCTTTTGGTCCTCCCTGACACTAGAAGTCCTAGCTCCACTCCTTATCCTTTGGATGCTCCTGCTCACTTTCTTTTATTCACAGCAGGCAAGGAAGTATGGTAGGTAGTCTGGAGGCCATTTGTACACTGACTTGCTGGCCAGGTTTCTGGCATCTTCTCACAAAAGCCACCCCTGAAGCCCCACTGCTACCAAAACCTTGCCATGTAAACCCAATACACCAGGACATGCAGGTTATTAGCCAAATACCACAGAAGCTGGATGCTGCATCTTCTCTTGTTAGGAGTGCTAATTTGAGTCTCTGTTCTCTACTTATCTGATTATTTTCAAGAAAGCTTTAAGAACTTATGGATCTTTCTCGTGCTTGGTTAGAATCAGCCAAATATCCAGCAGTTACTGGAGCAGCAGATAAAACAGTTAACATCAAGGTTATATCTTTAGGCACCAGTCTTGAACAAATGCACGCTGAATCACAATTGTGCTGAAAAGTTAACGGGAAGCAAAAACTAACTTTAGGCGTGAAAATCTTGTCTCTGACTTTCACAACAGACAATGGAAACTCACAGAGGGCTGTTCATCTCTAGAAGGTGATTCAAAGAGGAGTTTTTACAGCTAACTTCCTTCTGAAATTCCCCATTTTCCGTTTACTACAGAGATTAGTCTCCCGAGTTTAAAGTAAGCCTCTGGGAATGCATCGTTGTGTTTTAATCTCATGATATTCTAGTCTCATTGAAGTCAGCAGGTTACTCATATGCTGATCAGCAAATTAGCGGCTGCAGCTTCGGTCAAAAATAGTAACTGGGTGATTTGGATGCCAATGTCTAGCCTCTAAATAAATGAAAATCTGACAGAATCTAATCAGCTGTAAGAGGTACACTGTTAATGAGTATGGGAAAACTCTTAAGGCTTTACAGTGAAGTTATCTGAGGACACTGCAAAAGCAGACTTCATATATCATCTCCCTGACTTTACTGGAATTACATAAAAGCAACAAAATGGACAAATAATCTACAATATCCAACTTGCAGCCACAGGGCAAATTAGATTATTTTGAATGGGATAATGTACTCATTTCTGCACGTCAACAGGCTTCTGATGGAGAAAAATCATGGAAGAGTATTATCTTGGAATGATCTGACAGGTGAAAATTTTTCACTGATTAATTCACTAACAGTGTCAAGCCCCCATACTAACTTGTACTGCTGTCACAGCCTAATTTTTATCATTAATTACAGAAATGACATTTAAAGCATGTGTCCCAATATCCTCCCCAAATGCACTTTGGATAACAAAGAGCTGGAGCTTCTGTTCTTAGCAAAATGATTACAGGAAAGTTCCTTGCTAATATATACATCTTCTATTAGAACATCATAAAAGTGAATTAATCAGCTTGAGTTTAACTTTAGTATTATCTATCAATAATATACTAAAAGATAAAATTTCTAACTGAAATCTATTTACTAAAAATGTGTACCCTAAGATACCTTCAGAGGTAAAATATCTAAACTTAAGGAAAAAGATTATGAAAATTCTTGATTATGAAAGTATTTTTTTAAAATACTAGTATAATCAGTTTCCCATGAATCACTGAAAATTCATATCACATTACCTTGGAATGCCTGTGTTTTGCTGAGAGACTGGAGGAATTAAGGGGATTCCTTTTTCTCCAACTGCCCAAGAGACACTATTGGATACTTTCCCAGAGGTCATTAAAGTCATTTTGTTGCTACCATCAGCTTCAAATGAAAAGGACACACCTATCAAGTGAGAAAAAACCCAAAGTAGTATATTTATGCCTTCAAACACAATGTCTAAACATTTTAAAAAATACTTCCTGAAAATAAGCAGTCAAATAACCTGTGCCTTTATATAAATAGGGTAATGTGAAACAACTTGATTCTGCTGCATGCCATGGGGAAGGACTCTCCTGTACAAAAGGAGTGAAAGATTCCATTCCACCTGCAGAAATGCCTTCCATTTGGCTTGGAAGGAAAGGCTAGGCCTTGAAAGGTATGCCAAAGGCTTTTTTTTTTTTTTTTTCCTTCATAGATGCACACTTCAATATTTCAGGTAGCTTTCAGATTCAGCATACTGTTATTAATGAAGCAGAAATTCAGTCAAAAGAATTATGCATGACTGAAAAGTCAGACCTAAAGCTTTGTGATACACAATTGTATATACATTCATCATGTTCAATGACATTTACACACACATTTGTTGTAATGATTTTTTACCACATTTCTTTCCTCTGCAGCTTTTTATCTATTCTTCTGCTCTAGATTGATCTGTATTTCATATATGGCAAATTTATGCAAGTCAGTCATCTCATAATGCTGTTCAAACTTATTATATAAACTTGAGAGTTCTATACGGTACTATGTATTATTCTTGTTTCCCCTTTTCCTATCTCTCCCTTGTTTTATCTTTCTAAAGTCCCAGGGATAAAATGTATTGCAGGATGTCAACAAAGCAAATAGGAAGACAAAAAATTACTCTGCATATACACTTATACAGCCAGTTCTTCACTGGTTTAAAATATTCAAATCACTGAGCTATACTGATTAATACCATCTGCTTGCTCTGCAGTTTCAGAGGCCTGATTACTTAAACACTAAAAAAAAAAAACCCCAAACACCTTCTATAGCTAGTAGAGCTCCAGTAATACTACAAAGCCAAATAATAAACACACATTTTCATTATATACAGCTTAAAATTAGTAAGAGACAAAAATTCCACAGCAAACTTTAATAATAAGAATCATGACTATTTTATAAGATTCAGTTACAGAAGCTGTAAATGCTCTTAACAGAATTTACTGTAAAACTTATGCCAGCCTGTTACTGCTACATAGTTTCAGCAAAATGAGAAACGCTGAACTGAGAAAGACTGAGAGTCCCTACCACTCCCAACTCCTTCATGGTCCAACATCACACGCTGATTGCTGCTGAACTCTATTTCTTCCATAGGAGCACTGCCTGTCAGAATTGTAGTCTCAGGAACAGGTATGAACACTTCAGCCAACAAGGTGGTACTGCTCATACCCATTGTTTCGTATACCTAGGTGACAGACATAATAAAAAATTTACACATGTATTCATGAGAAGTTGAAAACAAATTGTAGGGTATTTGGACAAAAGGTTTTACTACGAGTTAAGCATGAAATAATTCAAGGTATTCATTTACTTTCTAAAATATCCCATTAGCAGACATTTCAGCTACCCGCAGCTAACTTGGTCTGAATTCTTCTTAAAAGTATATGCTCCTCACCTTTCTAATGCACCTGAGAATAGCACGACAAACTCTAGGCTTGAAAGAGCATCATTGTACAATATTCAGCTGACTGTGACAGTCACTGGCATCAGGCGAAGACGCCAGAGGGCTTCTGCCTCACTAATTCTCCCTTACCACGAAAGGCAGGGTAAGGCACACAGTCCCCGTTCTGGCAGTACTACAGGCTGCTTCCCTCTTTCCTGGCCAGTTGCAGGCTCAGAGTGACGCAAGTGTTTTCTCCATTCATACGTTTTTAATCCAAGAAGATGGTATTCCTTTTCCCTTTCAGTTTGTGCATTACATAAATGGAGCAGGCAAAGGATACACCCCTGAACTACCAGTGACAAGCTAGCTAACAGGAAAAGTCATCTAACAGGAGAAGTAGGATCCTGACCATGTTCCTCCTAAAAATATATTGTATTTGCTTTGAAAATCATTCATGTGACTCATTCATTAATTTCTACTTGGAATGGGGGTGGGGGTGGTTTGACTTAACTGCACTGTTGATCAAGTCAAGTGCAGTTACGGACATTACTAGCAATGAATTTTTTTCTTATCCCCCTCTAGCAAACATTATGATGATTTTACTGTGTGGACAACAATGTTTTACAAAGACTATTTTGGCAAGTTTATCTGCAACATAAATCAGTTCTTCTAAAATTAAGAGGCTGCTCCACTAACATATTTAATCACATGTCCCAATTATTTAATTTCCCATAGTCATGCTATATATAACACACATATATATATAAAACATACATATTTATATAAAGCACAAGCATCAAAAGTGTAGCTGCAAAGTTGAAAGTCTGTGACTGAAGAAGCAAGGAAGGGGTCTAAGACTGATGATTTACAAAGGATCTTTCACAGGTTTTTCAGTCTTTACAACACTACCATAGAGCAAAATACAAGCATTACAGGAGTAATTAAGTTTCATGTTATCTTTTTAAAAGTTACTATGATAAATCATTATCTACCTGTAGTTTCAAACTCTCTGGCCAATTGAATATTTGTAAATTGAAAATCTGTCCAAAGTGAACTCTGAAATCTGAACTGATTGGCCGGGTAACAGTCCTTGATACTTCTTTAGAGTTGAAAAGGACTTTTATAAATGCTGAACGTTTCTTCACATCTTCTCGTCGCAAAACTTCTGCCCTGTAAATATGTCAAACAAGCTGTCATATAATTTTTAGTAACATTTTTATTCTTTGGTTATATTTCATGAGAATCTGATTCAAATATCACTACACAGGAATGGCTTTAAAACTATTATTTAACAGTTGTTTTATTGTCTCATGAATACAAAATGATTTAAAAATGAACAGGTCAAATTTTAGATCCACTAAAGCCACCTCCATATAAAAGGAGTGATTTAGGAAAACTCAATTCCCTTCTACTCCCTTCCTCTAAAGCACAACAAATTATATCAAATTGAGTTAAGATTTTGAAGTTTTTAGTCACTGCAAGTAGAACAGCCAAGCAATATTCCTTGATGAGGCTATTTGCTGAATAAGTACAAAACAAAACAGTTTTTAAATGACTAAAATCTGCTAGATGGATGTTAAATTGTGTGTGTAAATGTGGAAAGTAACACAAATAAGTAAATTTATTTATTTTTATCCACAGTGAAATCTCTGGTTTACTACACGATATCTTTATTTTCTCTTTGTTGACTATAGCACAGACCCGGTGTAAAGGACTAGCTGGTGACAGTGGTACTGCTAGAAATGACCTAGACTCTACACTGAAAACAACTTCTTTATATACACACACCACCATTCTACGCAGATCACTGTTCTATGCAGATGCCCAAGGAACATCAGAAGGTTCGAAGGGAATGTGTAGACATGCATTCTCCAAGCCCAGTATATACAAGGTTACATGTGACTTGAAAACAAATTAAGTTATCTCAGCTTCAGAAGCAGGAGTTTTATCACTAGGCTAAAGAGAATGGTGAGCACACGCTTCTGAAGTTGTACAAACAATCAATTAATAAATTACAGCAGAAAATCAAGAACAAAGTAATTTGCAGGTCAACATTTATCTTACCGAGGACACAGCTCAGTTGGAGTTATGCTTCCTGACAGGACCAGTTCAGGAATTAGAACAGGCTGTCCAGGTTTCCTTCTGCAGTTGTCAGCTTTTTCTCTAACCTGCTGCTCTATTTCCAGGCTATTGGCCATCTTAGGTGGGATCGGTTTTACACGTTCCTCACTAAGATCACAATCTTCTACTGATTCTCCTTCATGAATGTCTTTTTTCTTCTTTTTCTTCTTGGACTTCTGCATATAAAAATAATAATGTTCTTCCTAAATCTGTTTCAATCAGTACAGTTTTTTTTTTTCTCTTGATTCACAAGTGATACACATGTATGAGAAATGACCATATAACTTTAAAATCACCACACACAAAAATAAGATTTCTCTCATTCTATAGGACTATTTCAGATTCAGAATTCAGCAATGCATTCCATTCATGTGCTTCAAAAACATAATATGCTTCAAACAAAACAATTATTTAACCTTCCCAACCAACTTACAAAATAAACATGTTTCTTGACATTTCTGGCTAGCAGCTGACTTCTCATTTAGCCTGAGTTACCACGTGCATTCTGTTAGGATTGAAGGAAGGTTACTCAACCAG
Source organism: Morus bassanus (assembly GCA_031468815.1). Lineage (NCBI taxonomy): Eukaryota > Metazoa > Chordata > Aves > Suliformes > Sulidae > Morus > Morus bassanus. The sequence goes on from CM062570.1 coordinate 68,440,598, forward strand.
TAGACAGGGTTCTTTGAGATGTATTGTCTGCATACACATTGACAAAGTGAATGCACATGTGCCACAAACTTTGGAGCACAAGCTTTTTAGCTTAGCAGTATCCTTAGCATGAGCAGAATCATCCCCTCCCTTCCTCTGTGCCAAAAGGAATAAACAAACACAACACCACACGCCTTTCAGCATCTCCTAAACTGCAGAACTCCAGTGTTCATGGGCATGTTCAGCTTTAAACAACTGCACTTAAGTTCCTCCTTCCGCAGACTTACAGATTACTTGGAAGTACTGATTGCTTGGAAGCACCAACCACTTCATGAGTTCAGACACCATAAGCAAAAGAGGAGGAGGTGAGGAAAGCAAACAGTTTCTCCTCACTAACTGAAGTATTTAGCCAAACAACTCGTTCACATATTTTTATGAATAAATATACTTTCTTTCTTGGTCTAATTTTATGCTACCCTTTTTGTTCTTGTATTTCCTTTTACATTTATCTAGCCTCTTCTACTTTTAGTGTCTTCCTAGATTCATGTGATCTGTGCTAGTAAGGCACCAACAGCAGTGATTAAACAACAAAGTCCTTTGAGTAAAATAAAGCACTTCTGAGCATGAAAGGAAGGTCTGTGTATTACATTTCACTCTAAAGGGAAAGAACCACAATCATCTCAGTCTTAAGACACTTTGTGACCAACACAATAAAAAGATGCTGAGAGCAGCCTTGGCTGGAACCACCCACCACGGTATTTGTGGAGGCATAACTGGCTAGAGGTAGATGAACAGTTCCCATTAGCATCAATGCTCAAGACTATCTGCCTTCATTTTAAGGTTCACATTTATTCATCTTATCCTACAAGTGAATTGACAAGATACTAATAAGTCATGTGCCCACTAGTGTTCTGATAACAGGAATTTCCAATACCGGCAGATCAGCTTCCCCTCAAACATCTTAAGTGCCTTCCATAGATGCTGCTATGACAAAAAACTTTCCATAAAAGTATCAGCAGATGCACTAGATTCTTGAAAACTGTATTTGAAGCATTTCCTTAAACTTTATTTTGCTTTGGTATCCAAAAACCCACAGTGTTCCAACTGGGCAGCAATTATATTCAAGTATAATCATCATTTCCCTGGGGTATCCAGTACCTTGCCACATAACTATGAAAGCAAGTCTGATTTTGCTGGCACTGCCACAGGCTATTTCAAAGATCATCCTGTTGCAGTGTATTGTTCTAGCTCCTGTATTAGTCAATAGCCCCTTGAAGCACAACTAAGACCTTAACTATTACTTAAACCGTACCAGATTATTAGCAATAAAGCTTTTCAGAGGTAAAAGGCTAAAATATTCATTAAACTTTTCAGTTTTGGAACATTCCTGAATGTAAATTTACATAAGATGACATGAACTGCTTGTTCATTAGAAACACCCCATAATTCTTTTGCTTCATCACTCACACACACACACAAAATTCATCCATGTTTTTTCTTTGCAAGAAGGACAGGAATTTAATGGGAATGCTGCAAAACTATTAAATTTAAAGAAAGAACTGCTGAAGTGCTGAAAATCAATCGCAGGAAGACAATTCTCCACAAAAACCTAGCACATTCAAATTTTTTAATTAACAATTAATTTACTAACAAATTCTAAGTAGACCGAATGTATCCAAGAACATTATAAAATATATGCCTAACTACCCTGAAATAGATTTTTTTCTCTCTACTGGAAGGACAAATTTTGAACACATTTAGTAATGATTTTTTTTTTTTTGTGAAAGTGAATGAGTTAAACAAACCTGTGTCTTCTTCCAGGATTTCCACTCTTGTAGCTCAGTTTTGTACTCTTGCATTTTCTTTTCATATTCTTCCATACATTCTTCTACCAATTCATTTATCTCAGCCTGAATTTCTGCTTCATATGCTTTTTCATCTAATCTCTGATCAACCTCTTCCCTTCAAAACAATAGTTATCAACATGTTGCATAAATTAAGGGCTACAATTAGGTCTATAATATATAACATAATAGGTCTACTTCTCCATGAATTGATTTCATTATATCAAAAGTGTCTTCTATTTAAAAATACTAGCATAGATAGTCTAAGATAGTTAGATAGCTGATAGCAGATAGTTACCATCCAGAATGAATATAATTACTTTTTCTTTACTCGTTAGCCTTTAGAACTTCCTTTCTGTTACTTCTTATTTTAACCTTCCTTCCTCCCCAAACTCAAAAAGAATAGTGGCAGGCTCAACCAGTGCTAGACACTACTCAAATTCTTACTTTTGCACCCTCTGTATCAGAATTTTAAGTTCCCAAATTGACTAATCTTATTAAAACTCCACTGTTGGCAAATGAAGTACAAAAGTGTTATCAAAACATACTTTCTCAAATAAAGTTTCATGGGTGTGTTAGTAAACTTCTGAAAGTCACGGAGGGATTTAATTTGTTTCCAAACTTTTATAATGGTCTTAAGCAACGTTCTGTCTTTTTCTTCTTCAGCATCACGAAGTCGTCTGGTTTGCCTAGAAATATATACACATATGCACAAAATCAATCAGAATTGTATAACTCAGTGGAACAATAGAGTGAAAACTTGCGATACCAAAAGCCAAGTGATGTGGGTTTCAATCTGATTGATGGCTGTAATGGTTTAAATCCAAGGAGCATAAAACCCAGACTTGAAGATGGCAGGATTTGATTTTCTTCTGTATTCTATTCTCTCGCATTTTGGACAATCTGACTTCAATTACAGTCCATTCTCTAGAGATCTCAAAGTTTTCTGAAATGCTTATTACAGCTGTACATCATTAAAAACATTTTAAAGTCAATTCATGTAAACAACAGCCCAGGAAACCAACACTGCTGCTATGAAGTAATGCTTATTACAGTCATACATTACAAAATATGTTTTAAACTTAACATGCTTTTAGCTCCAGTAAAAAGGACTTGCAGAGATGATGTAGTAATATATGAAGTAATATAAGTCCTTTGACAGCCCTACAAGATTCTTAACACAAATAAAATTAACAGGGCTTTTTTTTGCCTCCAAATTGGCATTTCACATTTCAACCCTCTAATCTGTTTGTAAAAGAGCTATTCATTACCACTTTTAATGACCAACACACACTTCCAATGTAAATGTCTATGCAGCACAAGCACAGACTGTTTCCAGTAGTATCTTGGTAACTAAACATGTCCAGCAAAAATAATGTGATTTAAAAAAAAAATACAAGATTTAAACTAACACATTACTACTTGTAATATTCAGAGAATATAGAAGACAGGGAGGCTGAGTTAGAGCTGGGAGAAGAAATACATCATACATTATTTAAAAGCATAAGCAAATATAGTAAAAACAAAAAACAAAAATGAAATACAGACTTTCCAGAAAGCAACATGAGTAACTTCTCCACTTCATTAGCTAGCAGTTTGAATATTACTTATCCATGCAGCTTAACAACCTTTTCTTTGTCTGCCAGATTTAGCTAGAAGACGAAGCTTAAAGACATGAGAAACATGCAGGTCAGTAATTACACTTATCTAATGTATTCGATTTGGAAGCAGGACCTTTCAGTAGAGAATCACCTCTGCTAAAATACATCAGCCAGAAGAGCCTGAAACCTGCAATCCACAGCATACGTTGGCTTCCTCCTCAGCAAATGAGGACAGTAGGACTGAAATTGCTAATTTGCAAAATTTTCTGCATTCAGATGACATTTCTTCCTCAAACCGATGGAAAACTACAGCTCTGATCTTCAGACAGCAAAGAGTACACATCAGTTATGTTATTGGAGGGTGGAGGAAACAATTAGATTATTTTCCATGCTACACTGTCTTCACATCTGTAAGTTCTCATGAGTGTATTATACTGACCATCAGGGAAATGCAATGTTAAAAGAGAGACAGGGCAGGTCAGATGTTTTTACCAACATACGTGGTCCAAGTTAGTATTAAATATCATGGCAGTAAAAACTCCTGAGCCCATCTGAGCCTCATATGTGTAACAGCTTCCAACAACAGAGCTGTAGCCAGAAAGAATTACAGATATGAAAAGCCCTAGGAGAATCCCAGCCAAGCTCATCTCACATTGCTTACACAACACTGATGTCACTGATTTCAGCTGAGTTTCTCCTGATTCATATTAGCATGACACTAAACTAAAGCACTCAAGACCTAGAAAAACACTTAAGATACCCAAAAGGAATATTCTATCTAATTAGAATTAACCATCAAGAAAGCCTCAGGGTTGGTGCCAAAAATCCAAGAATCTCCTTCCCATGGTGAACCTTCTCATCACTGTTCTCACGCTTTCCCTGGTGAGAGCTCCCATCTCCACCGTACTAAATGGTAACTGCACACCTCCTGCTCCTAGTTCTCTAGCAGATGTGTTAAGAAAATACTAATAAAAACTACGCCTTTTTCAATGTAAGGAAGACTTTGTCCTTCAGTATAAAATAATACATTATAGACTTGCACAGATACCAATGCATTAAAAGAAAGTGTACTTGAAGGATGAAAATCTGAAGAAGCAATTGCCAAACTAAGAGTAATGAGTAGAAGTGTAAGCAGATGTAGATTTCAAGGCAGAAAGTAGAATTGTTATTAAAAAAGATTTAATATTGTATTATCATGTGATCCATTAAATTAGTCTAAACTTGTTTATATAAATTAATACATTATTGCCTACTTTCAGATTGTGAAAAACTTTCAGATTTGTATTAAGTATCTACTAGTTAAAAGGCTGTTCAGCATAGATCTAGAAAATAACTTAATTTTTATCATACTGCTTATACTTACAGCTCACCACTTTCCATCTGCCAAAAATAATACTAACTTTCACTACCAAGCCAAAAACTGTAACATATTTTTACTACCAGTTACTGTCCAAGAACAATAACTGTGATCTTGTAAAACAAAATTCTACCAATTTATGTATATTAACCCATTGGAAAAAACATGGCCAAAATACCTAAGACTGGGAAGTGAATCAAGAACACTTGTGTAAAGAGGAGGAAGATGGAAAAAAACTACAGCTTTTGTCTGTTCAAAAAATTATGTCACTTGCATTGTTGTGAGAGCTTCATGCATCCCGCTGATACCTACTGAAACGTTATTTTAATTAAAATGTTAATTCTGCAAAACACACCAGTAAATAGTTACTAAGTACTTAAAAAAAGGTAATCAAATAAGACCACTTTTGAATCAAGATTTCAGCCTAAGCTATATTTTCTTCATAACATTTTTTACTCAACTCATCAGCAAGAACTCTTAAGCCCTCAAAATTCTTCTAGAGCTATTTACAGCAGAATTTAAAAATCTGACATGAATCATATTCTGTATCAGCATGGAAAGGAAAAAAGGAATACAATTTTAAAAAGCAATGATTTAATGAAACCATACCTACCTGATCTCAATTTTGTATTCAGGTATGCTCTGTTGTGCCACAGGACTAGGAACACCAGCGCCACCACCGTCTATACTACACTGCACAGCATTCCTCAAAGCATGCAGCTTAAATGAACAAACAAACAATTAACACATGGTTTGACATTTGTGAAGCATACAGTGTAATGCACCTTGACATGAAAGAGCTAGTTACTATGTAACAGAAAACTCTGAATTGTCTTGATTCTATATTTACAGGGTTTTGCCATGTCTGCAAGGTGCTGATTCTTCAAGATGAAATTCTAATTAGGATCCCTGGATGTATAAGGGAGATTTACTCTGATCACTGTGACAGATCTAAACAAGAGAACAAGACTGATCTAGGGATTATTCTGAAAGCTCACCAATCAAAGGGGTAGGGGAAAACAAAAAAAAGAGTCTGCCAAAAGAACACCTAAGAAACAGCAGTAGGATAGGAACTAAAATTTTAGTTGTTATGTTGCTGTAAACCTCCTTAATGATAATACTGAATGTGAAACCAGAATGGCTAATGACACTGCAGGAGACAAAAGCAACTACATCCAACGTAGAAGCAATGAAATTAAAAACCAGGGAGCAAAGATTTTTTTAAACAAATCTATCAGACTGGAGACACAATATAACTGGAGAGCAGGAAGCATACAGCTGAAAACATACATGGGCAACCACAAAATGGAAGTCCCCTGTAAAAAAAAAAAAAAAAAAAAAAAAAATTTGAAAGAAATTTTGAAAGAAAGAATAACTGAACACATGGAAAGCTGCTAATATCATCTGGGGCACAGAGAACATGTTTTATAAAAGGAGACGGAAAGTGCAGTTTCTTTAGCCTAGCAAAATGAGGACTGAAAGGTGATGTTTTTTAAGATACAAAGAGCAAGCATCAGAAGCAGATAAGATTTCCAATGACACATTGCAGGGAGGGAGGGGAAAAGGGAGGAAGAGTGGTTTAGGCTTAAGAACAACGCGGCTACAAAAATCTGGTCATTAAATAATGACTGCTAGAGATGACAGGTTTTAAAACTGCCTGTCAGTAGCAGAACGGTGGCTAAAATACCTAATTGTTAAAATCTGTTTATGGAAAATATATTACATAGTTGCCTACAATACTGGCAAAGTATTGTGGAAACACTCAGGAAATCCCTTCCACACATAGGTTCCTGTAATATAGGCATGAAGAACCCAAATGTCCTATTTCGCTGTTTCATGGAAAACTAAAGCCAATCCTTCAAAAAGTAATGACAGACTAAAGTACACCAAAGAATTATTTGGAGACACTCTATGAAATAATTTGTCCAGCATTAGAACTATAACCTAATCCCTTATGCCAAAATTCAGAAGTACCTGTACAAGCACCTACTGACCCTCATTACAGTAATATAAAAATGACCTTGCATACAATTATTATTTTTCCCTTATAATAGCCCTTTAAGGTAGAGAACCATCATCATCGTTCATTTATGGATATCTGAATTTACATGTACTTAATAATCAAACTAATTTTTAACAGACCAGCCCTACTACATAGAGCTACATCTTATCACAATATTTACCTCACGTTTTAAAGAATTGTTATCCTTTCAGATTTCAAAAGCATTCTAAAGCGCTTTAAAAATATTGTTGTGCACCCTGATGATATTAAGAATTGTACTAACAATGCCTGATGTTCACGTACAAATTTACATCAGAGAAAACCACTACCAGTACTTCCAATGTACAGATGGAGGAAGAGCGATGGTACACAGAGGGTAAGCAGCCCAGCCAAGGTCAGCCAGCAAGTCAGTAATGGAGCCAGGAACAGAAGAGTCTACATTCGGCCAAGGGTTTTGCCACGTCACAAGAGTGACACAGTAAATGTGACAACAGTATGCATTTAAAACACAGCATCTGTCACAGATAAATACCTGGGAATGGGTCATCAACTTCTGTAGAATTTGGTGAAATTGAACTGCTTCCTTTTACTTTTAATCAACAACTGAAACTAAACTTCACTAATTTCCCTCCACCCTTGAATACTGTCTTTAGCTGTCTGCCTGTCAGAGCTGCTTTACACAATCCTGTGAAGTCTTACCTGTCATTCACTGGAAAACATTTTGGATACTTGAAGGAATACTATATAAATGTTATTGTATTCTAACAATTACATTCATTTACCTCAGAACTTGCATAGAGTTAATTTTAAATAGAAGATCAAAGAAATTAATAATCTTAAAAATGCAGTTCTGCACTGAACACACAGCAACCTAGGTGAAATACTTAGGTTTTTACCTTCTGACAAAATGCCATTCATTATATACAATTAGAATTTCATCACTTTACTCTGAAGAAACAAATTCAGCTTTTACCTTAAACTGTCACATCATTATCTAAAGAAGCTATGACGACAGAACAGAAATACCTTGTCTGTGAGAAGTTTGGTAAGATTCTTCTGTTTTCTTGCTAAATACTGATCATATAACTGAGCCAATTTAGCTGCTAACACATGCTCACGGCTAAAACAGGGATGATGGGTGAATATCAGTCCAGAAATATCAATATCCAGTTGAAAAGGCCGCTGAAAATCTCCAGGTCCAACAAGATACTGATTGGCAGCTGTCATTTTTATTGCCTGAAAGAAACAAAAAGAGTAAAATGGATTTACAAGCCCCGACAAAACCATCTTGCAAGGAGATTCTGTGACAGAAAATGATCCATTTAACACTGCCCTCATCTAACTACTGAGTCTTAAACAGTAAAGGCTTCTGCGGTAACCTCTTTGGTTTATTGACAAGCAGGTGGCATAAAATCACCATGGGTATTCTACACAACAGAATTTTGATAGCCCATATGAGGCTGAAATAAGAAGTCATCTGCCTGTACTGCAGGTTTTGCTGAGCAACGAAGACAATGACACTGAACTGGAAAAAGAAAAGCCTGCTAGTTCCCTTTTACCTGTTTGTTTAGTATCACTTTATTTCCTCTTAGAACTGAGCTCTAACATAAACAGTCCAGCTCTCAGAGAGCAGCTTTCCTTGTAGACCATTTGGATTGTGCAGAAGAGGAAATATTTACTTGCTTCCTCATTCTAACGCCAAGGAAATTCCCACCAACAAAATCCAAAGAATGCTTTCAGCAACAAATCTTAAAGAGTCTGCTTCAACCTGCTGCAGCCGAAAGGCAATCATGGCTTATACCCTCACGTTATTGAAATCAGAAGAGAAATAGAAGTGTTTCCTGCCTGACTACTGCCGCTCCCCTCTTAGAATTCTTCAGAAGAGATTAATCAGAGATATTCTGATGAAAATCAGAACTAGAAAAGATAAAGTTTTTAGTTATGTAGTGTTCATTGCAGCCCCTTCCTAAGAACTGGAAAAAGGGGGATTGAGGGGAATTCAGCTGTTGCATAGCTCTTTTACAGGACTGGTATAAATGGCCACGAAACACACTTAAGTCCACCTGATTATTCCACATTCAATTTCTCAACAAAATGTTTAGTATGACACAATCTGTCATAAAAATGACAGCTTTGAATGCCTTATGCTTTAACTATTTTTCTGCCCATAAAGGACCCTTGAGCTTAATGTCTTCCTTTCAACAGTGATTTGGGTATCTATATGTCACTATTCATGTAAACATAGTGTTCTTGAAACATAAACTCTCTTGGCCTATCTTTACTAAGATCTAAGCAGCAACTTCTTTTTCTGTATGCAGAAACACCCTGCATAGATCCTGAGAATTATGTATTTGTAACCAGCATCAATTAAAAGGCAATACTCAAATCTGTATCAACAGCAGCAGACAGAAACATTTGTGTGTCCCAAAAAAGCAATCTACTTTTAAGCGTAAAAAGTCACAGTTTTTCAAAGGGGGCAATACAGTGCTAACAAGCAGAACAATTAAAGCTTGTTTAAAGGTTGCTGAATGGTTTTAATTGAAAGTTATTTTGATGTGTACTGACTGCACACTGCAACTGCTGTTTGCCAGGGTAGATATGCTGTGGTTGAGGGAAAAACAAAAAAAGATCTGAACTGATGCAACATAGCTCAAAATTAATTGCTTTCTACGTGAGCGAACTGCACGTAAAGTCTTATTTTGGAGGATTTTCATCACTGTCAAATAACCATCACGCACATGCTCTTCAATTATTTCTCTATTAAGCTGCAGAGAGCATCTCTGCCCTGATCACCAAGTCTGTCTCCTAGCTTCTACCACAAGGAGCTTTATAGATACACTAACATAGGAGCTACCCTACTTTGGCACGAGAATATCCAAGGGTGCCTCACAGAGACCTTAGTGACTTACAGACTTGAAGTATTTTTTCATGGACTGTCACTTTACTATTTTAGCCAGTACTAAGGCTAAACTCTTCATTCTTTTGTATGCATTATTTTTACAGAAAAATACAGGTGAAATATAGTTGAAAAAGTAGAGCAAATTTAAAGATCAGTTGTAGAACCCCAAAAACCAGTCAGTACTCACGGTTCTTAGCACAAAACCCTTCAGCTCGTCAGGGTTTTAGGTACAGAAGGACTGGGATATTGGGTCTCAGGAACCACATATATGAAATACGCCTACCTTTCTATACACTGTTTCAAGTTCTGGTGCAATGCCTTCTTCCAGTGAGAATATTGGAGGCCTAGTAGAAGACTGTTTGATTGGATTAGGCAATGCTAAGATTTTGCCATCGTCACCAAACCACTCTTTCCCCTACAAATAAAAAAAATAATTTTACATTGTTTCTTACTTTATATAAAGTTATTTATATAGAAATAACTTGCAAAATTATAGCTCTTATGAAAAACAATTATGGAATAAATATGAATTGTTTGTGACTGAATTAACCAAAACTTTTCTAAGACACCAAAATGAGATCTTCAAATATACTATAGATAAGTTTTGAAATCAAAAGACCAAGAGCTTGCTCAAATTTTAAATATACTGAATTTTCTCCTTCAACATCCAGTGTTACAAATTTGAAGGAAGAAAAAAAAAATCAACACATCAGTTAACATTTAAATGTTACGTTTTCTTAAATCACTAAAATTGAAAGAATTGTAACGTTTTACACAAGACTGCCACCCACATCCTCAAATTGGATTACAAAAATCATAAAGCAAAGAATTAAAGAGCTAATTGGCAGCTCAGAGATATCATTTATCAAAGCATCTCTCAACTCTTCTAGCGCACAACCTGAACTGATTAAACAGCATGTATGAAAGCAGATGAGGTAAATATCTTACACACCGATTGCTATCCATGGCTTCACATGTTAAACAATGTCCTAATTCATACCTCTGCTCTCATGACCTGGATTCAAGAATAGCTTAAACCAGTGCAGCTGCTGAAAGATGCTGGCCTGCCCTCATTCCCACACCTGGTTTAAGCTGGCCCTAGAACCAAACACTGATGTGGTAACACGGTGAAGCAAACCAGAAAACTAACTGGGTTGATGCTGGCCAGTTAAAAATTTTAGATACAAATATTCCCAATCCGATTCACAAAAATACCTCTGCTAGCCCATGAAGAATTCAGAATCATAATTAAATATAAAGGGCAACTGCTGTATAGTAGCTTAAATCTATACTAAACTATACATACCTTACTGTGTATAGGAGGATAATATAGCAGGATAAAATATATCCAAACCACCTTCACGGGTGATTCAATAAGCCATTCTTAAAAATCTAAATGATTCTAAAACCTCTTCAAGTAATCTATACCAATATTTAATTACCCTTACTGATCAGTCTGATCAGTAAATTCCTACAAGTCTGTTACTTCATATTACCTTCAGTGGACACAGAAAACAGCCATTCCATATTGCTTCCTTTTGTTATCATCTTCTAATAAATAATAACAACAGTGCCCAGCTCACCAAAGTCTTTATACATACCACTAGCTCTCACAGCATTTTATAAAAAAAGTAAATTATAATTACCCCTATTGCAATTGCAACCAAACTCTGGCACAGACAAGTGAAGTGATTTGTTTCTCAGCAGGCTACAAGCAGAGCCAGGAAAACACACCATTTTTCTAAGACCCAGTCTGGTGCTCTGACTATTGGAATACACAAGAACACACTCCTACAAAAACCCCCATTTCCTGACATCTGATACTGCTAAACATTTTAAAGATGAAAGCTTCATATTACCATGACCATCTGCCTACTTAACTATAACAAAATAAAATACTGATAGAGGATTTTAAGAAGATGACTAAGAAGGTAGTAGTAACTTACTTGCTCCTGTCTGAGTATTCTGTTTTCTAAAATATTTTGATTAGACTGTGATACAAAGGGCCTTTCTCCTGTGTAAAGACCCTCATCCTCAAGGTACCTAGGCTCCATGTTTTCACGGATCTTCTCAGAAGCGGGCACTAATGAGAAATTAAATAGAAATGCATGTAAAATATCTTACAACTGTAGTTCTAGTTTATTAATTGTCTAAGAGCCTACGGCATTCTTAAAACAAATGGCACTGCATATTAAGCATGCTGTCAGAAATATTTTCCTAACTAGGAAAAAAGCAATAAATATGTAATCAAAACAGGTCCTTTTCTTAATCAGGACAGATCCACAGTTTAAATCTATCATAAAAGTGTCACAAGTCTTCTAAACAGATAATTAAACATTTCCTCACCAGAAAAATACTTCAAGTAACTTAGTGGAGTTTAGTTTTAATGGTTGCTTGCATAACAGTGTAAAACCCTTTAGCAGCAACAACTGACTAGACAAAACATTTCTAAGCATTTCCCATATACAGTGAAACTTTAACTAAGATTAATCCAAGCTACTATTACTAGTTTGCTTAAGCTACTCTTATACAAAATACAGAACATGCATAAAAAGTCATGTTAGCCCAATAACAGCAGGTGGAATTCTTTAAAGCCTGCCTGCAGGATTATTTCACTGGTGTGTATGGGCTCAGTATTTTTCAAGGAGCAATCTCAAAACAGGGAGAGATTATACTGAGGGTTACAATAAAAGTTATCCCCTAAATCAGAACAGAGTGGACCACACTGGAAGCAGTCAAAACTCAGTTACAAGAGATGAAAAACCAGAGGCACCCAGTGTCAAATACTTTGACATTACATTGCAAGCTGTGCTGATACCATTCTGGTACAGACTACCTAGAGACTCGTTTCTGTTTCTTCCACCTCAAATATTAAATAGCAAGTGATATTATAAAGCAATTTTTTCAGACTTTGCAGTTCTATGGGAATAAGGCAAAAAGGCCACAGACATGATCAGTGTTGACTAACTATTTCCAATTCACAAAATCAGATTTTGAGAAAAGGGTCCCTTGAATTACAAAAATCCTTGTTACTTACATGATTCTTGACAAACTTTGCCATATGGAAAAAATTGCAGATGTGGCCAAGTGAAGAAATTGTGTAAGTTACAATGTGCAGTGCATGAGCTACTCTTAGCACCTAAATGTGTGTACCCAGTAACCTGTTGCATATGTTAAAATAATGTGAAAGAGAGGCCTGCCATCTTGCATTTACTATAGACAGCACTAAGGTCATTACGCCAGAGCAACTGATGTGCCCCAAGTTCACTTGCTAGTGTACCAGCTGGTGACCTGCTGAGGTGTGCATGTTCCTAGTTAATCCATTTTGTCAGTCCTTTTCAGACTTGATCGGATGATCAGTGTCAGAGAACCGCAGTTAAATCTGTCTCTACTGCCAGAGACAGTCTGATACAAGATTTTTCAGCAGATCAAAGGGTGCCATGCAATGCAAAATCCAGGAGCAAAATGGATAAGCACAATCTTTATACCTGCTAGCATGCTGGGAATGAAGAGAAATTCTTTTTCCTTTTTCAGTTGCTCAGAGTAGCTTTCACAATCAGCAGGTTTCATCACTAGAAAATCTTGGGCTGTCTGCTCTATAATAAATAAATCATCATCTTTAACTAGGTGTACATCTTCATCCTATAGTTTAAGTGCAAACACCTCTGTTAGTTTGTCTATTTCTTAAAATGGAGATCTTCAGAAAGTGTACTTTCAGAATTTTTAAGAAAACAAAAGTTGCCATTTTGTATTAGATGATTAAAGTGAATTCAAGAAGTCTTAATAAAAATATGAACATTTCTTCTATAGCTCATACCGTTTCATCCTCCTCTTGTTCATCCTCATGGGTTTCTACACATTCTTCTTCTGCCTCCTCTTCTTCATTTAATTCATTCCTTTTCCTGGCTCCAGCCTTTATACTCTCTGGTTCAGGATCAAAATCGAAGGTAAAGAAATTATATGCTTCTTCAGCAGAAGGAAAATCATTCTGGAACTAAGAAAAGAAGACAAAGATACTTTAATATGACATTTTTCAGAAATTCAGGGCAAGTGAAGATATCTTTCTATTAATAATAGCAATAACAGCATGTATAAACACTTGTCACAGGATAATAATTATTTTATCTCAAAGACAACTCTCCCAAATGCTGAAGCTAACTGAAACTTTTAAATGATACACGAAACTTTCCTATTGCTGTACTATTATTTCATTAAATATTTCTTGCAATGTTTTATTAAAAAAAGTTACCTGGTTTAATTTTAACCAGCTTATTGTTTTAAATATAACCAATTTGCGAATAAGAAATGCCAAAGTTTAAATTTTGGCAATAATGCAGATATTCAGGTGAAGGATATGAAGAGAAATTTTTACTGGCATTTTGCCTCTGAAGGACCCAGGTCCCTTCAGTGTTAGGATGAATCCTCTAATAAAAGAATTAACAGTAGTGTTTTGTGGCTAATAAATATCAATATGCTAATCCATAAATTGCTTTAACTGCCAATTGGTGACATTCGATAAAAAGGATTTAAACAGAAGAAACATTTTTCCTCCAAGCTCCAGTAATTGTGTCCAGATGGATTTACTTTTTTTTTTTTAAAAATCAAATGACCCAAACCCATTCTTACATCTGAAGAAGGTTGCCTTTTTATACTTCAATTGTTGGCATATACTGTTTGTGAATTTTTAAATTAAATAAAACCCTCTCCACTGCTAAAGACTGAATTCTGTCTGCTGCTTCAAATGGAATCATGAAGCGATATAAAGTTTAAATGAAATTAATACCAGTTATTGAAATGAAGAAATTGGTACTTACTGTTGACTTTTGCTTAAGCTTCTTTACAGATTCACGAAACTTTACGTTTGATGGTAAGTGGGATTCATCCTCTTGCATCTTCCTAAATTTATCATTATCAGACTGCATAAAAATATATACATTGGTTATAGCATACATTTATTGATCCATAAAAAAAAGATAAATAGCTGAATACAGAGATTAGATATTGCATTTTGACAGGAAAAAAAAAAAAAACAAAACCAAAAAAGAAACACAGTCACTGTGGTAACAATTATACTGATTTTGTATTTATTTTAAAAGGGTACATCTTTCTCTGGGTCAAGAAATAGACTGCAGAGTATCAAGAAATGGTTCATTGCATAAATGTTAGCTTACTTTCTTCATTGATGGTGAGATCATTGTTTCTGCACTCCCAAACACAAGCAACTACATGCTAATCTTCGCAAGGGGAAGAAATGGGGTAGCAATGCAAAATCTTCCCATCTACGAACGAGGTGCTGACCGACAGCACAAGCCAGGCAGCAGTGGCAAGGATGCTGCTGACAGACGCTGCTGCTCAGAGAAGGAAATTGGGGAGCTAAAGCCAGCTTCTCATGTAGCCCCTGCTGCAATCAGGAAAAGCCTATTCGGTATTATTCAAAAAAGGTGGTGTCCATTGCTTGGGTGCGTAAATACAGACTTGATTATTTGTTTTGTTCTCTCTCAAACAGTTATTGCTAGGCTACTCTAAAACTCCATGGATGATACTCTTCTACCTCCTCAAGAAAGACGGTAGCATGCTTATCCATTTCCAGTTTTCTCAAGACTTATCTGTCCCTACGCACAGACCACCGTCAACATCACCGGCTCTGAGGTTGCTTCAGCAAGTTCTCTTAAGTGCTTCAAAGCGATTTTCATCAGGCCCAGCCAACATAAACACACCTAACATTCTACCTGTTCTTCCACATTGTGGCCTGAATTCTTAGATTGAAGGAAGATATTTCTCAAGTTTACGTCTATTCAACCTAAACTTGAAAATAAAAACAGCAAAAAGAAAATCTCAAACCCTGGCAATCTGATGGCCAGTTGTTTAACAACAAAACAATACTTCATACATGTGTAAGTAAGTACAGGAAACAAAACCAACACGTGGAAGGTTTCATATATACTTCATATAAAATTAGTAACCAGCTTTAATAAGGGTATCACTTCCATATTTTCCTAAAACAAACATATTAAAACAGTACTGCTTAACTGAAAGCTATGACAACTACTTTTTATAAGAAAACACTGCCAAAAACCTCCCCACAACCTACATGAATTAGTAATTCTACCCTAGACAAGCAATTTACCCAGGCTAATTCATAGTGTTTGGAATTCCAGATAAAACCGTTACTGCTACATGCTGTTATTTCCTGGGCACACACATTCTTTGGAACACATTTTCTACAGGCAAGCAATCTCTTTGTGAATTCTTAAGAACATGTGGGTGCAAGTTCTGCCTTTGTTATTTTTTTAATACAAAATTCATTTTCTAACAAAGAACATGCTAATACTAAAAAAATCCCGGAATATAAAATTGTAACAAGGAAATACAATATAGTACAATGACAGAAAGTTCATATCCAGCCTTTAGCAATTACACTGTGCAAATTTATATAAAGCTATAATACAGTGGTCCTTTCTGTTACAGTAGCTTTTAAATACTTCAAGGCATCTTAAGTGACAGAATTCATGAACCTGTAAATGACAGATGTTTCACATGATGTCCACACTATACTGAAAGCAAATTATTATTGCTAAATATGTACATTAAAAGCAATAATCAGAAAGGTTCCTTCCTAGTTACTAATTCAAACAATAGTATAATTTTGATCCCATTAAAATAAATTAAATTGATCTTCAAGACTATGCGTAGTCTTTGAGGTGTTTCGTGTTTCACGTTCACGTTCTCATTATCAGAATAGCAAGACCCAATGCACCTTCTTACCGCTTTATCTGGTCTGACTTCTGTTTTCCTTTCTCTGATGCTTTTTAAACGCCTTGGTTGTGGACTGGGTTCTTCTTGCAATAAAGTAATTTCTGCTTTTGACTAAGCAAACAAAAAAAATGCTTAGCTATAATAGAAATACAATAAGATCAAAGCTACAATAATTTTCAGGAACTCAAGAACTTACGCACATTTGTGTCAGGGACAGAATCTTTTAACTATACAATCAGCTTAAGTGATTTTACAGACCTAGATGTTAATAGCCTTTATTAAACTGCACAGTAAACTTACAAGGAAATCCACTGATTTCAAAATAGCGTAAGAAATTTTTTGACAAAAATACAAGAGGAATCTTGTAATGATTGTATCATTTGAATTATAAAACAATGATAACTTTTATATTATTACAAACAAATTAAAAATAACCTTTAGAAAAAATATAGCAATAGAAATACACCAGAAAACAACTGTACTGATGAACCAAGTAATATTTCGGCATTAGAAATAAAAAGAGCAGATATCCCAACTCAGATCTACACAGCACCAAGCAAACAAAATGAAGTGGGTTGTACTTGTAAGACTAAAGTCAACCAAACAGGACTTCTGAAGGATTCTCACCTTTGCTGCTTTTAGTTTCTCTCTCATTCGCTCCCTAACAGAAAATTCTGCAAAGCCTGTCCTCGATGTAGAAGGAACAGGTGGCAAGTCTGAAACAAAGAAAACACAGTAACACATTTAAATTATTTTCTGAAAGAAACTTAAAATTATGTAAAATAAGACCACATATACAGTACAGAGCATCATGTTCCAACAGAAAGAACTTGCATGAGAAAATGCGAAGGAATGAAACATTTTTTGGAATTCAGACCTTATAGACTATCACTTAAATGCTTTTAGCAGCGCTGGATCTACCTGTCATTACAAACTATGAACCACCTTAAGTAAAGCATATACACACATTTTTTCTAATAAATATATGTAAAGAATTACCTGGCATTTTATAAGCTCTTAGCCAGAGCTGTCTAGATATAATTTTGAATGGTGATGTGCTCTAAATACTGATACAGGTGTGATCAGAACAGTAAAGAATTTACAGACTTGCTTCTTTTTTCAGCTTAGAGCTACCTGCTTTTTGCAGTGACAAAACGTTAATTTCCTCAGCAGTGGTTTTGTGCTATAGCTCTAGTACAATCAAGAGAGTAAGATGCATTTTACCCCATCCCATGTGTGACTGACAGAATCATCAAGTAACTTCCCTTTTCGTGCACAAGCTAGTCTCAGCTCTACTTGTGCCATCCCTTTGGAATCAACAGATCACATCCTCCAAGCTCAAGAGCAGTGTGTCCCCAACTCAGAAAGTCAAGCAAGACCCTCAGGAGGCTACATGGATGAACTAGCTTAACTCATGCATAAAAAGAAAACTTACAAGAGAAATAAACAGGGACAGGTGACCTGGGAGGAATACTACGACACTGTCTGACCATGCAGGGATGGGCTTAGGAAAGCCAGAGCCCACCTGGACTTCAGTCTGGCAATGGATATGATGGCCAACAAGATGGGATATTACAGGTGCATTAGCAGCAAAAGGAAGACCAGGGAAAATGGTTACCTGCTGCTGAATGGGGCAGGGGACCTGGTGACAGGGAACACCAAAAAGACCCAAGTAATCAGTGCTTTCTTCATCTCAGTTTTTACTGCCATGAGAAACACCAGGTCCCAGAGACCAGGCAGCAGAAACTTATCCTCAGTTGAGGAAGATCAAGTAAGGCCACTTCTAAACAAACTGGGCACATACAAATCCATGGGTCCTAATGCGAAGCTCTTATAAGCGCCAACGGAGCTGGTCAATGTCACCTCAAGGCCACTCTCAATCTCTTTAAAAGATTGTGATGATGATCAAGGGAGGTTCCTGAGGACTGGAAGTGAGCAAACACCACTCCTGTCTTCAAGGAGGAAAATCTGGGGAACTACAGGCTGGTCAGCCTCATCTTGATGCCCAAGAAGGTGATGGAGCAAATAATCCTGGAAACCACTGCCAAATATGTTAAGTGCAATATGAAAACTGAGAGTCATCAGCATGGATTTAGGAAGGGGAAAAACTTCTACCTGACCAATAAGACAACTTTTCATGAGATAATTGGGTTAGTGGATGAAAGGAAAGCGGTGGATGTTGTTTATCACTGTTTCCTGTAATATCCTTAGAGAGAAACTGATGAAATATACACTACATAAGTAGGTGGACTGAAAATTGGCTAAACTGTTGGGCTCAAAGTGTTGTGACCAATAGCGCTAAGCCCAGCTGGAGGCCATTACTACAGCTGTACCCCTGGGGTTGATTTCAAACAAACAAACAAACGCCCCAACCCACCCTTCAGCTCCGAGAACTTCTCAAAACTCTACATCCTTTCGGATCAGGTATTCTCTGCTGATCTTGTGAAACATACAAATCTGAGTTACCAGGTTCAGACACCGACTTGGGTAATCATGTGATTATGGGAAAGAAGAATTACTGTTTGTTGCAGCCTTTGAATTGCTGCTCCCAAAAAGACTAGGCTTTTCTTCCATAATTAAAACTGAATGAGAACGTGTCTTTGATAATCAAACTTATCAGGGCTTCCTTTTCCTTTGAGGGACTGATGGCATTGTTCCCCCTTATCTTCCACATATCAGATCCTCTTAGATTATGATGTCTTCAGGTAGATTCAGTAAATATTAGCAGGGTGACCCTGCATCCTACTGCATTCCCTGATACCTAAATAAAAAGAATAAATAATTATCCAGTTGTTTACAGAGAGGCTACGGTCTTGGGGTCAGAAATACAAAGCAGTGGATACCTAGAACCCATTCTCTCATATAAACACAAATGAAAAACATTTTAAACATACAATATAAATGAGATTGTATGTGTAAGCAAATGGTAACACTCCCAGGAGCTTTATGTATTAAACACAATTATGGTTGTCTTCTGCACGGTATTTTGAGGAGGTACCCATCTCCCTCTCATTGCACTACCACCGGAGAAGAGTCAAGGTTATCCTCTTTATAAAAGTCTCCAAAATATTTTTAGCTGAAAACATAGTTTTATATACTTAATAGCTTAGAAAATCATCACTTAAGTATTTTTCTTTTTGAAAGACCTAATTCATTTCTTCATTTACAAAACTGATTCTAGCTATGTAATTGTCTCCCCATCTACACAGACCTCTTCGGTCTCACTGGAGACCTGGAGTTCACCTGGAAATTCTCAGGAGCTTACTGAAAGTTTAACTTTGACTGATATATGCAATTGTCCTGGTTTCAGCTGGGATGGAGTTAATTTTTTTTTCATAGTAGCTAGTGTGGGGCTATGGTTTGGATTTATGCTGAAAACAGTGTTGATAATGCGGAGATGTTTTAGTTGTTGCTAAGTAGTGCTTACACTAGTCAAGGACTTTTTCTGCTTCCCATGCTCTGCCAGGTGCGCAAGAAGCTGGGAGGGGGCACAGCCGGGACAGCTGACCCCAACTGACCAAAGGGATATCCCACACCATATGGCATCACGCTCAGTATATAAAGCTGGGGGAAGAAGAAGGAAGGGGGGACGTTTGGAGTGATGGCGTTTGTCTTCCCAAGTAACCGTTACGTGTGATGGAGCCCTGCTTTCCTGGGGATGGCTGAACACCTGCCTGCCCATGGGAAGGAGTGAATGAATTCCTGGTTTTGCTTTGCTTGCACACGCGGCTTTTGCTTTACCTATTAAACTGTCTTTATCTCAACCCATGAGTTTTCTCACTTTTACTCTTCTGATTCTCTCCCCCATCCCACCAGGGGGGAGTGAGCAAGCGAGCAGCTGCGTGGGGCTTGGTTGCTGACTGGGGTTAAACCACGACAGCAATATTAACTTTTTAAAGAGAAATGCGTTACATCCCTTCTTATATGTGAAATCCTCAGATCTTACTTTTTTCTCCTCAGATGTTATTTTTTTCTCCTGAACTTTTGTAACTAGCTTTTATTTCCAGAAGGAGCTCCATCATTCCCCACAGAACACATTGGCCCTTTAACTGGAACAACTGTAAGATGATTAGCAGGAGAAAACTGTAGCTCTTTTCACACACGTGCTTTGTGGTACTTGGCTTTTTTTTTTTCTTTAATTTTTAATCTGTGAACATGTGACATTCTAGGTCAATAGTTTTTCTAGTTCTCTCCACTTACAGAATTATATTACTTGTCAGTTCTCTGAGCCAAACACTGATTTGTTCTTTGCCCTTACGAAAGAACATTGTTTGCCAAGGTCTAAGTAAAGGGTGATTTCAGGTTTATATAAGGCATTAAATTCATGAAAAGGAGATAAATCAGGAAAGGGTAAGGGCTTAGGAGTGGTAATGTCACACAACATATATCACATTATGGCTGACTCAATATTATTCCAAGAGATTTACTGGCAGCGGAAAATACTGTATGTTGAATATACAACAAACATTTAAAGGCTACCTACTATACCAAAGTCAAAGTGCAACCTAATTTCTAGGATGACCTTAGTCCACTGTCATTTAGAAACGAAAAATACATTAAGATAAACCCCACTAATACCGATTCTACTCTGAAACATCAAAAGATTTGTTAGAATCCTAATCTTTTCAAATTACACAATTTACTGCCTGTATTTGTAAAATGAAGCATTCATTGTATTTGGAAACTTTCAAAAGAAAGAACAAGGCACACAGTGAATATCACTAGCATGAGACATGTAAGAGAAAAGCAAGCAGCCCATAACCACTTCCTTCCAAGGGGAATACTAGAGACAGAAATAAGCAAGTACTCAGCAGAGACACTAACAGATGACACAGAAAAGCCTATCTGCATTTTGTCTTTTCTAACAAGGAACACAGTATGAGTAAGAACAGAGTAAGAATTAATGACAAAACAGAAACAAGATCGAGTTAAATATTCATCAGACTGAGCTAATTAAAACCATCATTGCAGGGCATCCAATAATGAACTGGCTGCAGCAAAATCAGAACCATCAGTGATTCTGAGAAGTGATGGAGAACAGGCAAATTCCAAAATCCTGGGCAAGTGCCTTTTTTAAGAAATGTGAAAGAGCGAGCTGCAGAAGCATACACAAGTCAGTCTAACTTCAACTCTATAAAAAACTCCGCCTATTTGTAAATATTTAAGAGAGAGTAAAGTAATTAGTAACAGAAGGCCTAGATTAGCCAAGATCAAGACCTATGAAGCCAATTTAATGTTCTACCCATTCTTGTGAATAATGGAAAAAGCATACATCTCACATTTTGAGCCTGCCTTATAGAAAGCATCTCTCAGTAGGAAATGTTTTGGTTAAATGACAGGGGGGTTGGGGGTGCATGCAAGTCACTGGAAAACCACATTTAAAAAGATAAGCAAGTATCAGTTAATAAATTCAAACCCCATACTGAGTAGGTATTTTCAGGGTCTGCCTCAATCTAATGCCTTTAAAACATTTATTAATGGTTTGAATGATGGAATAATGTCTATATGTGGATAAAACATGCAGGCAAGAACTGTCAGAAGTCATATTTGCTCAAAGACTGACTTTGAAGAGTTTATGGAATGAAGAAAAAACTTCAATACCTTTTACAATTTCAAGCTCACAAAAGGTTGTTGCACACAGAAAGGCTCTCTGTGTCTGCTGGAAATGGAAATTATGGACTTTAATTGCAATAAGGAAGGTGGTTATACACTGGAAAAGATTTTTAACTTTTGGGGTATTTTAGCATTGGAACAGAGTCCCTTAAATAGTTACGGAATCTTCACTGGTGCCAGCTTAAGTTAAAACAAAACAAAACAAAAAAAACAACAAAAAAACCCCAAAACAACCCAACCAACCAAAAAACCCTCCACCAAAACCTGGTATCAAGACTTGAAATGACTTAAGGGGAAAAGTTGGTCTAAGTTACCTTTTGATTTACCTCCTTCTGTGACTTTTTTCTACCATTGTATTCTGTTCAGTTAGCATGTAAAAACATACTCTATTTCATTGGAGCAAACACTTCATTTCAATTCCATTCTGATGAATAAAAACTAGAAAGCAACAGATTAGAACCTGCTTTTGATCTTTTGAAATACTTGACAATTGCTTGCAAACATTTCCAGACAAGCCAGGTTAAAGTGAGCAGTACAAACACGCAAAATGAGTGCAGAAACAATCTGCCACTACTTTAAGCACCTCTTAAAGCATCGGAACTGATGCTCTGTATGCAAATTTCTTTAGGAATGAACCGGCTCCTTGCGAGAACACAGGAATTACCTTTCTATACATAATGAAAAAAAATTAAGGCTTTTATAGTTGCAGTAAAATTAATTCAATGCATCAATTACGGTGGGATCCTGCAGTCCCTTGAAAAAAGGACCACATTAAAAAAAATATTTTTCTTACTTTATTTCTCTGTACATATGCTTTCGTTCTGCTTTATGTGAATGGGCTCTACAGTCAACTAGTTTGTGCTTAACCTCAAAATATATTATTGAAGTGAAAGAATGAGACTGATATCTATGAAAGCATTACTTTGCAGGATCATGATCACAGGCCTGTACCAAAAAATTTTACACCACATTTTACATTGGAAGTGTCATTATCCTACAGTGGCTCCATATTTTACTTCAGGCAGATCTAATAAGCTTGCGGGAGAGTCAAACTGAAATTAAGCCAAACTGAGAACCTGAAAATGTCATCTAATAAGTTTCTCCCTTGATTTCACCAGCACTCAGAGGAGCCCAAACACACAAGGTCTCTGTGTGACTTCAAAGCTCTCTACACTGACACAGACCCAGAACTGCTGCAAGTATCTTGACACCAATCCCATATCTGAACAGGATGCAGAAACCAGGCACGAGGGAAAGCAGACAGACAGACATTTGTGCTGTAACGAAGCGTGAGCTTCCAGAAAGAAAATAGGGAATGGTAACTTCCAGTGTAAGTCCTAGAAACATTTTTGTATTTTTCATGGATACAATCATTGCATAAATGCGTAGCAAGACACTCCAGAAACTGCAACCAAATAATGACCAAATTCAAAAAACCCAACAATGAAGAAGAAGATTTTGTAACACTGTAGTTGTCCTGGATTCACAAGAGGATAACTGTCAGACATGGGCTTTTTATTTAAAGCCATTCTTCTTTTGCAACTTCTATTAGTCTGACTAGTGGACTGACCTATAGCCAAGTCTTTCCATTTAAGAAAGGTATACAGCCATCTCAGCACAGGCATAATTACATTATAGTAAAATAACAGATTTCTGCCATTGGATTGCATTAAAAATAGTAGAGACTGACTGAACGCTTGAAAGACAAATAGGGACAAGTAGAGACTATGATGAACATTAAGTGAAGAAATAATTGATGGATAATGTTTCAAGCTAAGTTTGCCATAGTGGGACCAGAATGAGAAAATGATCATACCGTGCTAGCATAAATTAAACCAAGTATTTGAGGGAAATCATAAATTGATAATTCCACAAACACCACCTACTCCCCACTTGTGTTATAATACAGTTCCCTTTTCATAAAAAGGGGGTGCGTGTTTGTGTGTGTGTGTGTGTGTATACTTTTAACACCACAAATTTAACATGAACAGTGAACAAATACAGTGACAACCACAACAAACTAAAAAGGCTTAGGAATAGAGACAATGTGTTATCACAGGCACTAACGCAAAACCAAAACAAGACAGTAGAGGAAACAGCCTATGTAGAATTGCTCAATGGCACGTGGAAAATCGAGGGGGGGGTGGTGTTACTTTTTTTTTTTTTTTTAAATGGTTAGTTATCATTTGGCAAGACAATGATAAGCAGAAATTCACACACAGATCATCAGCCCAGTAAAGGCAGTGAGGAACTGAAAAGAAATCTACTTTTACCTTATCACTGAACAACACAATAGCAAACATCACTGTCAGCATATTCAAAAGCTTAATATACAGAAGATGAAAATTTAAATTATTTATAAACCTGTCAGACTGAATTCCAGGGGAAAAAAAAATGATATAAATTTTGGATAGATGCATGAAGACTTCAGGTCAAGGTACAGTCTTTCTCAAAATTTAAGATGTAATTTTAAAAAAATAAATCAGATGGATATACAGCAACTAAGTAAACCACTGGTACAGTCTATTCAGAATACCACACGCAGCACCTTTCACTCAATCATACAAAACTAGCAGAATAACAGGGATTTCAGAAGCAGCAACAAGAACAAGTAACAGAGCAAAATACTTAAGAAAACAAAACATTTATCACATAAGGGAATTAATGGCTAGTTTTCTTCCCAGAGTACTGCTGTGCTGTTCTGATTATTCTTGGAAAATGAGCTTCTGTAAAAGAAAACAACCATCACTAGAGGGTGTCTCTTGATTTCCCTGTGCAATCGATTCTGAAAACTGTTTGGACTCCATCTGTCAGCAGTGTATCACTTCCTAGCACAAGCTGGCACAGTGAGACTCAAAAAACATTCAAAAGAAAAGTACACAGACCTTGGAAGAGCTGGAAACATCCCTAAGTGGTAGATGTTTGTAACAAAGACCATATTTTGCTAAAAGGTATTTAAGGACCACACATACATTTTATTTTTATAAGCCTTGATATTGATGAAAAACTAAGCATGTTTATACTTCACTGGATTTTGGTTTTATTGACTTTTTAATAATCTGTTCTTAGTTAGCTCTTTTATGCATCCTATTTAGGTAACCCATAAAACCATGCAGTAAGATTCACAACATTAACACTGTCCGAAGTATTTACCAGGAATATTGCAGAGAGTCTGCCAAAGAAATTGAAGATTAGTTTTTAAGTACCAGCAACCCCCATCCTTTCCAAGCCTGCAATTACACATTCACTTCTAACAGCTCCCCAGTACATCGCTCTTGCACTCTCCTGGTTTGTGAGTACGTAAGTTCACAAGTGACAGTTAAAACAGCCCATCAATAAATCCATACGCCACTATAAGCTTGAGTAACACTTCAAGCGCGAAGTGTGAGGTTCACACTCAAACACGTAAATGCTGCATGTCTACACTAACACCTTTGAAAAATGTTGTGTGTTTTATGCAAGAACGTTTCATAATCTATTCATGCTTAAATACCACCGGAGCACGTCTGCGAGTGCAGCGCTCTGGCGGTATGCGCAGTGCCCCTCGCCGACGTGGCGCAGGACAGACTCCCCTCCACCCCTGCTCTAACTGCTCCAGTACCGCGGAGGGAAAGCGAGCTTAACGAAGCTCTTCAAGGGCCGGAGCAGCGAGGGCGCACCACGCTCCGCCCTTACACGGGGATCCCGCGGCGGTTTCTGCGTCCATGAGCTGACGGCGACCTCAGGGCGGAAGCGCTCAGCCCACGCGACGCCCCTACAGCTAGGGCACGGCCGCCCCCTCGCCTGCGCGACCCCGCCGCCGCGGGCAGCCCACGGCGCGCCGGGGCCCTGCCGGCGCCCCGCGGCCATGCGGAACATGGCGGCGGCGCCCCGCCCCGGCCCCGCCCCGCGGCCGTCGGAGTCACTCACCGCGCGGTGCTTGAGGGGTCGCGCCGGACGCGGCTGCCGCCATGCTGGCGCCGCTCCGCTCCTCCGCCCGCGGCTCGGCGGGACCGGCGGCCTGCGGCAGCTGCAGCGGGGCAGAAGGGGAGAGGGGCGGCGCATGAGCGAGGGCGGCCGGGCCGAGCCGGGCCCAGAAGCGGGCCCAGCGCCTGCCGCCGCCGCCGTGGGGACCCCGGCCCCGAGGGGGAGAGAGCGAGCGCGCGCGCCTGCGCGCCGCGTGTCCGGCGCCGTGTGCGCATGCGCGGCAGGCGCAGCGGCCGCGGGGCGGTCAGCGCTTTCGTCCTCCTGAGCGTGCGGGTTGTCGGGGCCGTCGGCGGCCTTTCCTCCCGGGCTGGGGCCTCGCCCAGGAGCTCCTCCTTTCCCTGAGAGAGAGAGCGGGCTGCGCTCTGCCGTGGCGGCTGGCCTTGTCCGCAGGGCCACAGAAATAATCTCTGGTCTATCAAAATGCCCAGCTTAAGCAATTTTCCATATATATATATATATATGTTCTGCTGATGCCATTGGCAGGCTACAGTCCTGACGTTGACTGAAGTTAGCGCACACTGCTATTTGTTAGCAAGATCAAAGCCTATTGACAGCTCTAAAGCATCTTGCTTTATGTTTACAGTTCATCTCCTCAGCACCAAGAGCGGGGTTTTTTGGTTTTTTTTCCCCTTCTGACATTTTATTGACAAAGTACTTGGAACGATTTAAATGTGATCACTTCAAAAGCATTTCGACAGCTGAGAAAACATAACTTCCTGGTTTTGTAGCCTACTCTAAATATACTTAACCAGTAATCTGAAGAGAATTTAATCAACTAAGTGTTGGATCAATATGAAATAGAATAAAAAAATACATATTAAAGGTGCCCATTTCACAGCATATGGTATCTATGGTTGCAATGTATTTGCACAGAAATGAATAATTATGCAGACCTGCGTTAACTAGAACAGTACGGGCTGATCTAGTGTTAACAAGAGCTTGCAAGACACTCTTGACTTACTTATTTCACTTTTCTCGGTTACATATATAAAAGATTCCTATTACTCTCTGTGAAATACAATTATACACCATTTTTGTCTCAACTAAGTGGACACTAACCTCCATGATTATCATCTGGGATCCTTCACTGCGGTTCATCTGGTCGGTGGCTGACACCTGGCTGTCACACGCAATGCAGGAATTACTTGATACGCTTTAATACTTTCATAGTGATCATGAGGTACATTTCACGTAACCTTTGCACCCTGAACACTCAAATGACATACCATTTAACATACAGCCTTAGTACTTAAAAAAACCCTTTTTGTTCAGAATGGAATGATTAAAAAATATATATATCCATTTATTATTCCACTTCATAGTGAATAATGTGGGCCTGTATATGCTGTATGAACACTCTTTTACTTTTTTTTTTTTTTAACAAACAACCCACTTACAGTCCCTAAAGCCTGCTGCAAGATTCAGAGCACAGAGACATGTTCAGTCCCTTTTCTCCTCTACTTCCAGCATTGGGCTTGGTTGGGGTTTCAATTTTACCAAACCTGGACCCCACCAAATCACTTCAGCTTTGTTTACACTAGAAAGTTGCTGTATTAGATTACCAGCATTTAGGAAATTTTTAAATCTATATCTGTACAACTCAATTCATTGCTACTATCACTGCAGGTTCCTGTCCTGCTTTGCCTTTAATTGACAGGAAAGCGACCTCAGCTGTACTTGTTCCCAGCACAAAGCTTGCGCCAATGTAGCTGCACCAGTTCAAAACTCGAGTGCTGATGTACAGAGCTAACAGATGAAGTCACTCGCAACAGCATAATTTATTCTGGATTTCAAAATCCCCATGAGACAACTCAAAAGGCATAAAACGTGGGGCCTTTTTCTGTACCTGGCTAAATCTCCTCTAGCAAGAGGTCTAACTGAGGCCTACACAGGTCATCCTTTGTTTCCCCATCAATTTTTTGTACTGGGTATGTACAGGCTAGTGCATACTCGCCTCAAAAAGTGCTTCCAGCCCAGGCTAGAATATGAAGAGTGATCTTCATATACCTCTTTATCTCTGAGGAGATGCCTAATAAAAAAGCAGAAGAAGCAGAGGAGGAGGAACGTGGTTATCTCTTGCCTGAGGCTTAGCCCTTACCAGCTACTCACCCCAAGGATTTTCAGGATTCTCTGTAAGTCTCAACTAGCACAAGGAGCTGAACTCGCCCTAAACAAGTGGTTTTCTTAGACAAATGTGACTATCTCCTGAACCACTTGTGCAGTCACCTCAGCACCGATTCCCTCAGTAAGTATCTCGCACCAGGGCTAAGGGTGATGTCACCCAAAATGGCAACGTTTCCTTGCTGCAGGTAAGGTTCATCGCATACCATCTTCATGGCACAAAAAATATACCACTGTGAGAAGCAGCAGCATTTTTATTCCTTGGCACATAAACCTCTTTTTTGTATCAAGCTTTATCTGTCGAATGTAAACAGTCTTTCCTAAAGGCACATGTAAATGGAGAACGCTGGCAGCATAGCAGACGGGCCTTATGGTCGCTTTCTTTAACAATTTTCTAGCATTTCTTGAAGTTAAGTACTATAGCAGGCACTTTAAAATGTAGTCAACAACTGGATGCAAGAACTATAAAGCTCTCCATTAGCTCAGAGACTGTTTCTAAAGCACTTAAAACCAACAGCAGAAATTCAGTGAAGTTTCTCTCGCTCCTCTTTAAAAAAATACTTAACATCAAAAATACCTAGAAAATAATTTTGAGGATTTTGGATTCTTAAATCCATCCTATTCATGAAAACACTCAGAATTCGGTGATACTGAAACAGATCTAAAGGAAAATGTTTGTTTCCTACCTGTGCTTTCTTACACAGCAGCTTTCAGAGTACAGGCAAGAGCCAAGCACAACGCTCCCCTTAGCAACAAAGCCTCAGCTTTGCTTTTTAAAGAGAAAGAGTCAGATTCTCCTCCTTAAGCCACTAAAACAGTTCCGGAACACTTCCTTTTTGCAAACAATTTCTTTTAGAGTAAAAGGGAAAGTAATGAATAAAGTGGGGGGATAGAGTGATTGCAGCTCCTGCAGGCAGCAACGCGTTTCAGTTACTGCAATGATTTGAAAAAAGGCATCGGTTGTATATTTTTGCAGGATCAAGAATGGTTATTTCAGACTGAAATACAATAAAGATAGTCACTTTTCCTAACATAAAGTACCTAACTTTGCTAAATTATCTGACTTAATTTCTGTGTGCTTCCTCTGTAACTAGAGGAGAGGCACAGACCCTTCCTGGGATGTGTAGGATTCAGAGCAGTGATTCCTCAGTATCAATCGTTTGCGGAAGACCCTGTCTCACTCTTGACTAAAGGGAGATGTTAAACCTTTAATTCAGACTATGTACAAACATTCTGGCAAGAATATTTTTTTAAGATTAATTTCGCTCTGAAAAAAATCCCTGACATCAGTCATGGAGGGATAAATCCTTAAAGAGGGTGGTTAGTAGCCAGTTGTTTTCCAAGTGCTGTCTCTGTTTTACAATGCATTAAAATACCCGGAAGCTGTATCAAGGGGACAATGATGTATTATTCTTTACAGATGACCTTTACAAATCAGAATAAGCCTCAGCAAACTTCTTAGCTTGTAATTTTGGGAAGAAGTAATGGGAAACACAGCAGAGTAAAAAAAAAGTATAATCCCTCAGCAGCTGTAGTTTGAAAAGACAGGCTTTTTGCAACACCAGGATTAAAAAATGTATCAGAAGATGTTCTTAGTCAGGAGAAGGCAGATTGTGAAACCAAAGTAAGAAGACAAATCATAACTTTATGAAGTTATCAATATACTTTAATACTTGCATAGCAGAAAAAAGAAGGCTATGAAGGCTTCATTAAGATTGTTCTAGAGACTGCTTAAGGGAAGGTAGAGTCTTTAAGCCCCTTTTGGAGAAGCAGTGGAGGGATGGGTTATCTGCTTGTTAAACGCTCACAACCAGCTTATGTAGGTACTAGGAATGGAAGAAATGTCAGCACTATCAGATAGTTTGTAGAAATGTGGATTGTCTTATATACAATTTCTAGTTTTTATAGGTACAAGGCAATTTATCGTTTTCCTATCCACTCTGGAGAGGGGTCTTTTCTGCTGCCCTGAATTGTTAACAAAGTAATTTCTTACATTAACATGTGTATTAGTATCTTTAGTACGACCAGAATAAACAATATTCCTGATACTAAATGGAGTTATTATTAGACCTATTTATAATTGTCTGTATATAAACAGTCCCTATAACATCTGAAGGTCTGTTACTGCAAAGCTTTAGTAGCTGGAATCACATGAGAAGAGATGGCTAAATTGTTTCCCATTTCTGAATACTGTTATTAAGAAGGAGATCATGGAAAGGAGTAAACAGTCATAGTAGATAAAAAGATTGGGAGTATGCATTTTTAATTGCTAAAAGAGGAACTGTCACAGCTAGAAGACACCTGACATGACAACAGCTTTCAAGAATGGGAAGGAAATGTAACCAGAAGACAGGTTTCTTAGGGTAACATATACAGTACACAATCTCTGTTTTCTGCTAAGTCCCACCGTATGTGGGACTGTGGAAATGATCCAGTGGGTGAACCTGCATCCAAAGTTTTGGCAAGGACT
The DNA here is from genome assembly GCA_031468815.1 of Morus bassanus. Lineage (NCBI taxonomy): Eukaryota > Metazoa > Chordata > Aves > Suliformes > Sulidae > Morus > Morus bassanus. The sequence goes on from CM062570.1 coordinate 68,471,206, forward strand.
CAGGTTCAACATCTTGTTTTGCTAATAAGTCTGTGTCCCAACAATTTATTCCAGTCTCAGAAACAGTTGTACAAACAGTTTAAATGATGGACAAATATGAACAGCCTTATGTAAGGAACATTACTATAATACCCTAAAGGAGCAGTGGGGGACCTTTGCTTAACAGGATGGAAAGCTGCTTAAAAACACCTGTCAGTACAATGACTCTACTCACAGGAGATGTACAGAATTCAAACCACCCCGGTTGTTTCCTGAGGCGGAGAACAACTCATTTATCTCAGTCAGCATTATAAAAACAAAGGCAAGCCCAATGTCATTGATTACACTGGAGAGCAGATTTAGGGCTCCAAATAAGGTGATGCGAGCAGCTCTACTCTGTTAGATGTGACACTGTCACACTTAAACAGTTATTTTGTCAGTGATGGTCAAGGACGGCCTTTGGCACGGGCAGGGTAGGTGGCAGCTTGTAGTGACACATGGTGCAGGCTGCCCCAGGAGTGGGTAGGCTAAGGGATCACAGACCCCAAGTTCAGCAGTAAAATGGTTTTAAAATGAATAATGTAAGGTTTTGATTGCCATTTTTACCTGCCTTGCCTTTTTACAAGCTAAAACTTGTAAAACCAAATGAAAACAGAGGTGAAACTCCAAATCTTACAAGCCGTGTACAACATTTACAAAATAAGAGCAGGTGTTGCCCTGTTCTTAGAACAGGAATGTCAAATACCTTGTGCAACTCTACAGTGATCTTGGTTTCATGGAGGTTACAAACAAGGCAGAACAAACTTTGGTCATCTTGATGATTTTAAACTGATCACACCTTACTTCAACATGACAGAAATCACAAGTAAAATTTTCTGAAATTTGTCCCAGGAGGAGAAGAAATCAGAGTTCACGTACCAGAACATCTGACAGAGTGTGGGTGAACACAGGTGGTGCATGGAAGGGACATCCGTATCAGTGGTAGGCAAATTTTCAAATGATTAAAGAGATTGTTCTTCAACTCAAAAATTTTAAATCCTTTCCACTGTCTTCCAAGTCTAGGGATAACACTTTGTTGAAAGTGGAGAAAAAAAAAGGACTGCTGGTACTTTTCTTTCATACAATTCACTCATTTCTAGAAATCCCATCTGCTTCTTGCTAAAAGTTCGCTTTAGAGCCTGCTGAGAATCATAGTTCATTTACATTTTTCAAGAATTCAGTATTTTTTGTCCCTTTGTTAACATGACATAAACAAGGCTATTCTTTCACAGAGATGATTTTACAAATACTGCATTATGTTTCGTCTTGTGTTTAGGATTTTGACAGGTGCTTTAAAGTTGAAAAGAGACAAATTTATAATTTTTTTGGTATAAGTAGAGACACTCCAGGATACATTTAGGTTTTCTACACCTAAAATTAAGTATTCTTAAGAACTTCAATATTTTATATATACTTAAGCGTGTTGAATTTGGAGACATGAGAGGATTATCTAGCCCACCTTAATATACTGTAACATTTTCTGGAGGACAGCCAAGTTACTGCAGTCAAAGTTGTCCCAGGAGGAACTTGAGCAATACTTTATGAAAGGTCTCACAAGAGGTGACTTCCATCATTATAAGGGTAATTCTGTCTTCTCATCAATCCACATCTTCTCTCTAATTGTGAGACATATAAATCGCCAAATTAAATTATGCCAATTTTTCCACTTGGCAGGTTGTTCCCTAAGAGCAGACATCTTATTTAACTCTTGCCATCTCAAAGTTAAAGGCTAACCTAAGTTAGTCACGTAGATACAGGTAATGTGAAGAGACAGGTGCCTCCCAATTCCTTCGTTCTTAAAGTAGGTGTCTAATACAGTGTCATCCAAACAGAGATTTACCCCACCTATTTCTTTGCACTGATGACAGGAGAGCTAACAACTAATTTAGCTGAGGCAATGATCTGAGCTTTTAGAGATTAAAGTCAGGTGAGATAAATTTTATACTAATACTTGCTGCTGCAGGAACAATCTGCATAGAGGAAAAATCTTACACCATATCCATCAGGTAGCTGCTGGATCATACCAAAATAACTATACTCAGAATTGAGGGATATAAGCCAAATGCCAAATAATCCAAGACACCTTTTTATTTGTATATATTTACTATTAAAAGTTATGTGTATAATATGTCTAATTAATTTTTCTTTTGCTTTAGGTAGTAACTTTCATGAGTTGATCTGATGTATGTAGCTAGGACAAAATCAAGTATCAGAGACTGAGAATTTCATGAGAGTACTTGAAAATTTCTTCATGCCGATGTGAGGAAGAATGATGCCTTTGAAATTCAGAAATACTGACATAACAGTCAGACATTGGCGTGTTGACTTAAGGAGTTACGGGGAAGTGAATATAACCTCTAAATGCTCTCTGAGCTGGGTCTAAATGGTTTATACTGAAAGGAATAAATTGCTTCTTGAAAGCAATGTATTACTCATTGAGAAAGATTGTGGTATATTGCTTTCTTAACTCTATTTTTCTCCTGTTTACTCTCATGTATTATTTCCTGGATGGGGTTCATCACCTACTGAAATACATATATAAAGTAAGCCACATTTCCACATAAAACTGAAGTTCCTACTGACCAAATTGCCTAGTACCGCATCGGTATAGTTATACTGAGTATGAATTACCTGCCAATGGATAAATTAAACCAATTAATGAAAACTAAATTATTCAGTAAATGTCTTAGTGAATTAATATGAACTGAACCTAGTGGGTGACCTGGGGAAGGTAAATAAAAATGAAGTATTATGTGAACTGCACCAACTAATGAAACATACTTGGTAGGGAACGAAATAAGCTGCTTGTCAGTTTTATATATTTTTGCCTATCTCAAAAATACATAAATGGCCTTAGGTAGATTTAAAAACATTTGAAGAATGTAGGTAATGTTCTCAGTACTGATATCCATTAGTAACTATTTCCTCTATATTGTCTGAGCATTGTAAAAAATTCTTTAGGACCTGTTGCTCCTGAAAAAATTGTACAGTCTAAACCATATGGACATGAATAACTGTAGTGAAGAAAGTGAAGGTATTTATGCAGAGTAACATACTCATGTCAGTTTGAAGATGGAGTTAAATGTTTAATTAGTTATCTGGTTTAAAAATGTTCAGCAACGGAACATGTGACTGACTTCTTCCTTGATGTTGCTCTACCAGGCATAAAGAAAGTCTGAAAGAGTAAAAGATTGTGGGGAGCTATTTTGTTTTAAATAACTTTATTTTTACTTACGTATATTTACGTACACATATCCCAAGTAAATATGTATATTTTTTTTACTTATGAATCTCAGGAACACTAGTCTTCTTAATATTGTTTGAAGTTTTCCTGGTGGTCTCAGGTTTGTATGAGTTCTTGCAGCCTCGATCAGGAAGCCCAAGAGTTGGTGCCCTAGCGAAGACACACTTCCTCCTGGTAGTTTCTCTCTAATTCTTCTTCTTCTCTAATTCTTCCTAATTTCTCTCTGCTGACTGTAGGCAAAGTCTATATGACTAACTTGGTCTGGCTGCCTAATTCTTTATGGCACTATGGCATGTGTAAAATGACATACATATTGTGTAGAAATCTTGATTAATTTCAGATTTAATCCAAAGAGATTTTGCTTTTTGTTATCCTATAACATCTTGAAACCAAACCAGACCTCCCCACCTACTGGTGTAAATAGTGGGAAGACTTCAGCCCAAGATATTTTCCAAATAAATTCAAATTTAGACAGAGGAATACCCCTAATGAAATAATCATGTCATCAAAATTGGTCTATTTTCAAGTAAAATAATAGCAATAGCAATGATTTACTTTAGGAAAATGTCTTGAGATCCTGCGTGAGGGCAGGGACACATGCTACTTGTATACATATGTTGTCTGTACATGTAGTAGAAAGATTCTTCTTGCCAAAACCTATAGGAATAATTAAACAGAATTACTTATTTTTAATGGATCATGCCAAAATATAAATGGTTCAAATAACTACAGAATCCAAATGGGAAAACTTAGGGAAGCCAAAATGATTTTTCTGTGATTGTACAAGCATAGATCTAAAATTATTAAGTAAAGGGAAGCAATAACTTTGGTTTACATATTCCCATGATGCCATTTTCAGCCTAGGTGTGGTTAAAATATCTCTTTTATATTTTATTCATTTTACAAGATTATTACATGGAAGCTGTTTGCTTTCAGTTAGGATTGCAACCAGGAACATTTCACTATAAAGCCATATTTTTTCTCTATTCAGTTGTGAAAAATTAGTTTTGTCTGAAAATTTCCAATTTATTGTAACTATCAAATATGTTTCTGCAGAGTCTGAAGGAAATTGGTCATACTCTTTTCTTAAGTTTGGCTTGTTAGGAGATTTTCTAATTCTAATAAAAATTTACTTGTTTTTCCTAACATAAATTGTCTATTGTTTCGAATGTCATAAACCTATTTCCATATTTTTTTAAATAAACATATAATTAAATACATCTATTCATTGCTTTTGCTGCGTAATACATATTATAGGTCCAATCCTGCATCTGTTGAATTATGCTTCCTGGAAGTCGTGGGCCTGATACGATTGTCTGTTCTGTCCTGTGGAATTTCAGTGCAGACAGCACTGAGCGATGCCCGTAGTCTTTGTGCCTTGTATAGGCACGGATGGCTGCGAAGCATCGGCATCAATCATTGTTGTAAATGGTGATTGGGCTGCATTTTGCACTCATATTTTGCTTAATTTGCAGATGTATCAGTGATTGTACAGCACAGTGATAAACTGAATCTGTAAGTGTTCTCTTCCATATTTTTCACAGGAAGCAGCCCTTGTATAACACTAATAAATTAGATGTCTAGTTAGAAAAATAATCCACTTTTGTCTTCTACCACACATCTCTCACTGTCAAATAAAATAAGGGTTGTACAGGCATTGGCAGTTTGATTTGTGGACAGGACTTTGCACCTGTTCACTGCATAAAGCAGCAATCATGTACTCAAAGACATACGTGTTAATGCCTGCGGAAATGAGGGCACACATACAGGGTGCATAGATTAATGTTCCATACATAGCTGTAGTGCTAACATTTCCTCATTTTGCAATCTCAGCGGTATTTTTCTGTAATTTTATTTGTTTGTAATTTTCTTAATTAAGTCAAATACACAGAAAAAACCCAGAAATTTCCCTCCACTTTGGTCATAAATAAAATGGGAGCAGGAGTTGTGCAACACAAACCACTAGCATTTGAAACTATCTGAATAACTGATAAAAATAGCAGGTTCCTTTAAATCTGGGATGAATAAAATAAGATTGTAAATTCTTGGAAAGTAAGAACACCGAATTAAAGATTGCCAGTTGTGACTTAAAGATATTGAATGCTGGAGAACTCATGATGTTCCTAGGTATTTTTACAATGATTGATTACCACCACTGGTAAAATGGATTCCTCATTTCCAGTGGGAAACACAGTTTCTTACAGGTGGAGCTTGCTGTGCTCCTATCTGATAGAAGGAAGCGCCAGCTACTACCAGAAATGTTATCTCCAGAAGGGTACTTGCAGACTGTGTTCAAATCACCTCTTAAACTCATTGACAAGAAAAATAAATTGACCTTGTTACATCTCTTGTGTAACCTGCATGGGAAGAATTACAACCATGGTTTTTTTCAATTTTCCAGTAAGTTTTTGAAACATTGACAGAAGTAGTAGCTTCATAAGTAACTACTCCTTACTCCTAACTGTAATTCCATTTATCATACATCCAATGGGCTGTAGCAACAGCCTACTCTGATGACTCATATTTAGCTGATTATCCATGAGGTCCTGTGTACCTTTTCCAAGTTCACTGATTTCCTTAATGCAGTTGTTCATCTTTTGTGTGACTTACATTTATTTCATTGCATTTGGCCGTATTGGAATATAAGTAAGTCTGCTTTAATGATGTGACTCAGTTTGTTCCATATAATTTATTCTCATTACTGGTTACTGTTCTATCAGTTTTTTGGCATCCGTAATTTTCTTCAGCAAAAAGTTTATATTTTCTCCCACATTTCTCATAAAGATACTGAATAGCATTGAAAGAATTGCAAACCCGCTTGGAACTACACTGAAAATACCCACGGTGAATACTGATTGTCTATCTCCAAATTTTCAGATCTCCAATTTTCAGTTATTTTATATGTTTAATACCTTTGTTCTGTTCTTTTTTGGCTATCATTGGGCAATCCTCAGCTAGTACAAAACTTCACGTATTTATTAAGAGGTTATTTAATTATGAATATAATTTGTTGGTGTAAGTACCAGATGGGACTCTCCTTGTGACCTGTTCAGCTCCATCCTGAAGCAGACATTCCTATTTTATTCTTTTCTTTTTTAAAAATCAATGTTTTGTCCGTTTTTAATGTATTTCTTGTCCTAAAAAGACCAAAGATGACGTTGCCATCAGTTGTTCAGTTTTACTTTAATGTCCTATACAAAATATCCATTCTACATTGCAACTTAATATATTTTATATAAAATCCAATGTACAGTATCTTAATTTTGTTTAAATAGTATTATAAACATAACTTTCAGGAGTCCATCCTGGAGTGATGCAGTGTTTTGTTAATTACAGTTCCTTTTGATATCCCTGCTGTTCAGTAAAAAATCCAGCTTAGCTTCTAGAAAGATCCTTATGAGCTCAGATTTGGTTCCTATCAAAGCAAAAATAAACTCCCAGATCATTTTTTTTCAACTTTGTGTCCCCCACACAGCTAGACAACGTCCTGTGCTGGGGTGTCCAGTTTGAATGTCATTTGACATCATCTGCTTCAGAGCTCATCTTCATCCGATAAAGCATCAAGGTAGTCTGTATCAACGTATAAGAGAAATCCAGAAAACAAACTGTCTGCCCACGTTGGATCGGAAAAGAGACCATTTTGGTCAGTGTAGAATATCTCAAGCCATACTTCGTCTTCTGGCTGAAGGTAGATCACTGTGGATCCAGAAGCTACATCATGGTTGCCTGTGTTTGCATCAAATGTCTTTATCCGGTACTTCCCATTGTGAACCAGCCCAATCGCAAGATGCTTGTTTGCTAAGGTGATATCATACGAAAAATAATAAATCCCTGGGATGGCACAAATAAACTTCCCTGTGGAAGGGTTGTAATGCTCCCCCTCATTGAAGAGGACTTTATTGAATACAATTGGTAATCTTTCCTCTGGGTAGCTGGTGGTGATGCCAACAGAAAAGGCAGATTTCAGCACTATCTTTCCACACTTACAGACCCCTGGTGCACCTGGCTCTCCTCGGTCTCCTTTATCTCCCTTAGGTCCAGGTGGTCCAGCTGGACCTACTTCACCTTTGGCACCAGTCAATCCTCCGGGTCCTTTTTTACCAGACTGACCTTGGTCTCCTTTCTCGCCAGCTGGTCCTGATGGCCCAGTCTTTCCTCTTAAACCTTCAAAAACATTTTAAGTTAGTTAATCACGGGACATATCATCTCAGTAAATGATTGTGTGGGCTACTGTGTGTGCCTGAACAAACAAGAAAAACACGATCAGAATTTCAAAATACTCCAAAAATACTTTCAAAATCTTCTAGTAAGTTTGTGAAAGGAATGGCAGGTTGGAACACAGGACCGGGCTCCACAGCCCGGGGGTCCTTTGTTTCTATATTCCTACTTTTCTTCATAGGTCTTGGTTACACATTGAAGAATTTTATATGTAATCAGTCCATTGCTGACTGAACTATGGGCACTGCTGATGGGAGGGACAGCAGCGTGGCTAGCTGTGTAATGATACTTGTGCACTAAATATCTCTGGCTATTTGAGCATTTTTAGTGCATGCCTAAGTACCTGCTATTCTTTTATTCCTGGCTCACAGCACAAATGTGACTATTTATTTGACACCACACATGCTTCATCTTTCCTAAACTTTTTCTTAGCATCTATATGCAGGAAGGCTATGCATTTACATTTATTTACACAGATTTCAGTATATGCATATTAGACATATCTAAAATATGTCTGTATGTTTTCTTTCTCTCACTATATATACATGCATCACACTTAAACCCACACAGGCACATACACAAGTTCACTGTATACATATATGCATATACATATATGTGTATATATAAAAGTGACGATGAAAGATCTTACTTTGTTGTACTACTGTGTTAGGTGACACAAATATTCAATACCTGCACTCCCTTTTTCACCTTTTTCTCCCTTCCTGCCATCTCTACCATCTCTTCCTGGAAGACCAATGCGTCCGTGTGGCCCCGGGGACCCGCCAGCGCCGGGGGGACCTGCAGGGCCTGGCAAACCAGGGATGCTACAGATGTATCTGGTGTAGTAATTTTCTCCTTTGAACTGGCTTTGAAGGGGTTGTTCACTTGTGTAGATGGCAAAACTGGTAATGTAAAGCAACACAAACATCCTTGGATCTGGAAAAAATACATACAAATAAGACTATGCATCTTATGGCACTCTAGTCACATGGAGGTGGCTCTGAATATGCTAATAAGTGGACACTGTGGTGCATTATGCACAGGTACACATGCAGAGATCAACCTGGTATTTCTGCATTACCAGAATCTATGTAGAAAGCAAGGAGGAAAGTCTGTCAGGTTGGACATTTTTCTGGTCACCACATATGCTACTACATGTCTTTCCAGTAGCCTGTAGACTGACATAGTATAACTGGCGAATAACAGCTTTTTTGGACCAAATTTTGACATGTTAAAAAAAGAATCTGGATTTTTCAATGCAAAGTCCGTTGCTTGCATAGTTTATTTTGTCTTTGGGACCTGTATAAGCTTTATGGAGGAAAGCCCTCTTGATGGAGGGAGTTATATCTGTGCTAGGAGGATATGCCTGTAGAAGCAGTCTCTTCTAGTGAGGACAAAGCTCATACCTTCATTTCATTTTGAAATTTGCCCTTATGGTTACAAATGAATTTCCAACCTGAATAACTGCAGCAGAAACTTGCTGAGCCTGCAGAAGGGTTACCAGTAAGACAGCTACAGCTTCAGTGCCTGGTTGGAAACCCTGATGACCACAGCACAAATAACCACCCTGATCGGTCAGGTCGGATCAGGCACTGCCCTGCAGGGAACGGATGCAATGTGAATGGGCTGCTAACAGGTTGATTTTTTTTAAGCCTGGCTTGGACTGTCATATGAAATGAACTGTGTTGCAATATCTTGCAAGAAAATTGTTTAAAGCCTTATGTATAGTATTTGGGTGTTTTCATAAACGATTGAATGTAAATTGGATTTCTCTGTTCCACTATATATTGTGAGACTAAAGAAAAAACACTGTACAAACAGTAACATGCTGAGGAGTTGCAGTACCTGATGTACAAAGGTGTCTTAAATTAGTGTTGCATTAGCAGAGAGTCAGTCATGAGTTAGGTGAGATTTTGCAAGTCAAGCTGTTTTTTCTAGTTCCCTTCTTGGCTTCTCAGAAGACTTGTGTGGGATTTTTTGTTGGGATTGTCCATTCTTTCAGAGCTAATTTACAGCATTCAAGGAAATCAGAGTCCACTGGTTTCTGTGAGAGAAAGAAGAAATGGAGTGGGGGATTCAGAAAAATACCTGTGTGAAATAGCATATACCTTTTTGTACAGTGAAACTCAGATTAATTTTCAAACCCAGGGTTAAAGAAGTTGCAAAGTGAATTAATCCAGAAATCGTTGTTCCCATTTACTTCTCTGTGATACTGATTGGCATTGACTGATTGATTTAGAAACCCAGACCATTACATTTATTTGCAGTTCATGATATTTCAACTGGTATATGGCATGGTCAAATCTATTCAGCGGGAAAAAAGACCAGCATATACACATACAAATAGACATACACATACACAGTCTTTATGAAGAATCTTTTCTGTTTAACACAACAGAAAATTAAAAACTGTCTTGGTATCAATGGCAATGCAGAAAAAAGCATGGAAATATTGTAGCTGAAGAGAAATAAGCAACGCTCCAAACTTCGCTTCAGTGCTGTGTATTCTGCTTTTCATATTAAGCATCTTGTACCAAATTGGCAGAAACCAAACTATTAATTTTGCTGTCATTTGATAAAGCCTTGCAATACAGTCAGGCACAACAGCCTCCAAGAGTGGATTAACATATGAATGCCTAACATTACAGCAGAGCAGCAAATGATAACTCCAAGGCAGTAGTTAGCTCCAAGCACAAACTTCACAGCGACGTTTGTTCTGATGTTCTACTGAGTGTACCCAAATAAAGCTCATGGATTTTCATAGGACTTAAATCAGGGACAACAAAGCTCTCTGCAGAGAAGGACAACTTTAAGCACTTCGCCAGGAGGGACAGGCTTGGAGGGAGTTCATGCCTGAGACTGCATATGCATTTTATACAAAGCTGATGGATAAGAAGCAGACACGACCTAAGGATCACAGACTGGAACAAAAATTGCCTTTTGCCAGATGAAAGTCTGAATCAGTAGGCTAGATGTTCCCACACTGTCTTGTACATAAGCCAAGCAAAAACAGTCTCAACAACTGCTGGTTTTGCCTATGTCCAGGATCTCTTACAAATCAGAGTAAGAGCCTTCACACAGCTGCTCCTGTCACCGGCTGGCCAGTAACTTATTGATGCATGAAGCTGTCTCCAGCTCCCAGACCTCCCCTGCTGTTCTTCTCATGTGCCTACAGGAAATTAATTAGTCTGGGACGTGTGTTTCCGCTAAGGCCATGGGAAAAAGGTCATTTGGAAAAGGTGAGGGGAACAGGGTTGTTGGGACAGGGATGTGCCTTAGGTGGCTAGGGGCATTGCAGTTGGACAATCAATTTGGGAAGGAGAAGGCGTAGAGGGGAATATGCAGGGCTTTCAGCTATGGGTTGGGGGTCTTAAGGAGTGATGGCGCTGTGAAGCAGAATGGTGGGACTGCAGGAAGAGGAGCAGAGCTGGGATTGGGAGGAAATGGTGATAATGTTCAAGTGATGAAGTTTACAGTCCTGAATTTAGGCTTGGGGGGAATACAGAAGGCTGCTTCCAGCAGTGGTACCCAACAAATTACATTTGGGAAACCGTGCACTAGTCCAGAGAATCAGGACTTCTCTTGCCCTTTGACTTCAGTCACTTGCATTTCTTGCTGTGTAATGGTCCAGTTTTGAAAGGAGGGGTGGAAGGTGCCTCTCTGTTATTGCAGCAGTCTCTTGGAAAGTTTGAGTCTCCTCAGACCAAGGAAGGATATACAGCATTGAACCCATGCCCACTGTTTCCTGGTGAGTGCTCTAACAGGTAAAGTGTAATGTTAAAGGTGAATGATAACATATGGCCATACTTTTAAAATTTCAGGCTCAGTTAGGAGGCCAAAATCAGAGATTTCAGTTCATCTGGGCTTATGAAGTTAGAGGGTGGAATAGACCTTCCGGATCACTTTCTCAGGAGTCACCTATGTTGCAGTGAAATACTTGATCACAGAGAGTTAACTGGTAGGCAGAAAGTGAGTCATAAATTACACTTTGATCCTGGCTTCTGGTTGTCCTTTTCAAAGATACAAACTTTTGTCCATAATCTGGGGTGGGAAACAAGGTCATTTATATATGCCAAATAATTTTTCTTCAGGGAAAAACAACATTTGAGGAATTCATTCTTTTTTCCAAATATTGAAAGCCAGAACAAGCACATGGTATTCTTGTTCACAACAATAACAATCTTATTCATCAAAACCATCACCAAAAATAATAATGAGAATGCTGTGAACACAGCATTAGAATAATGATATTCCAAGTTTAGAAAATGGCATTTCAATAGGTTCCAAATCCACTAGGTAGAGCAAGAGTGCATGCCAAGGCATTCACTGGAAGACGATGGACATCCTGGTCAGCTCTAATGTGCAGTGATTTCTGGAACAGCTTTTGAGGGTGGCAGATTCATTTGTTCCATCACTGTTCAAATTGCACAAGCAGCGTAATCACTGCCCTTGTGCATAAACCCAAAAGATCATCTGATTCATTCGATATTGGAAAAATATTTAAAAAGCTATTCTGGACCTAATACCTTATTGCAGTCTGTTAAGGTGACAGATCTAAAGAATCAAAAGAAGCATCAAAACCGTGGCCATGAGGTCGAGGGAGGTGATTCTGCCCCTCTGCTCTGCTCTGGTGAGACCCCACCTGGAGTCCTGCGTCCAGCTCTGGAGCCCTCAGCACAGGAAACACATGGAACTGTTGGAGCGGGTCCAGAGGAGGGCCACAAAAATGATCTGAGGGCTGGAGCACCTCTCCTATGAAGACAGGCTGAGAGAGTTGGGGTTGTTCAGCCTGGAGAAGAGAAGGCTCTGGGGACAGCTTATTGCAGCCTTTCAGTACTTTAAGGGGGCTTATAAGAAACCTTTTAGTAAGGCCTGTTGCGATAGGACAAGGGTTAATGGTTTTAAACTAAAAGAGGGTAGATTTAGACTGGATGTAAGGAAAAAATTCTTTACAATGAGGGTGGTGAAACACCGGAACAGGTTGCCCAGAGAGGCAGTAGATGCCCCATCCCTGGAAACATTCAAGGTCAGGCTGTACACTTTGAGCAACCTGGTCTAGTGGAAGGTGTCCCTGCCCATGGCAGGGGGGTTGGACAAGATGACCTTTAATAGGTCCCTTCAACACAAAAGTTTTCTGTGATTTTGTGATCTACCTTGAGAAGAGTCACTGTACATTACATTCCCATTGAAGCTAGGTGCTGGGCAGAGTGTCTTTAACATCAAGCCCTTAGGAAATCTCACTTCATTACTAATATACTCAGACTATGTAATTAACATTTTTTTAAGCTTAGGAGTTAAGGGTTTGTAGCAAATTCCAAGTTTTGAGACTTCCTGGTATATATCTAGTCTTCCTCCCTTGTTCAGCTCTGCAGTTCTTAATTCTAAAGTTTACTAATTGGCATTGTTTTGAAAAATCCTAGAAGATTTCTCATGAATCTGTTATAAATAAAAGCTGGGTCAAAAGCCAGTAATTATTAGTCACAAGTTATCCTGGCTGTGTGTTTACTTTTGTCTTTTCTTGCTAGCTTTGAATTCACTTCCAATACATACGCACAACTATCTGAGGATCATAAGATGTTTTAACTTTCCTATGCAAAAATATGTGGATGAGAAGCAGAGATGCTCCGGGGCCTTTTCTGTCTGCAGCACTGGCAATGGCTTAGTGGTGCAGAACAAGATAGCCTATACATCCTCTGACTCTCCAATAGCAAAGGCCCATACTACCTCACATGGCTACCTTGCATCCCCACTGTGGGATGTACAAACCTTCCCCAGCGCTCCCATCCAGGAGAGCTGTGGTAGGAGAAACAAGGAGGAGAAGGAGGTAATAAGTCAGGATGAGAAGCAGAGAGAGGCACCCCCAACAATTAGCTTGAATCTCATTAGCTATGTCTGCCTTTTCCCTCTCAAAACATGATCCACAAAAATCGGATGTGCCCACATGCTATTCAGTTTGCCACCACCACTGACCTTTCTACAAAGCCTCAGAAACAGTGGCTTGCAGTTTAGCATGCCATGCTCTGCAGTTTCTTTGCACTGTGTGATTTTTGTGCTATTTAAAATACAAGTCTTAATCGTGATTTTTTTCCCAGGTATTTTACATTGATCATTCACCTCCAGCTGGGCAGCGGTTTATTCATCTCCCAGCTTGTTTTGTGTTATGGGAACTATGCTGGACTTCCAGAGTTCCACCCGTAAGACCATGTCTTGCTCTAAAGGAATCAAGACCACAGCTGGCCACTGCCACACTCCTTGGGTTAGCTACACAATCCAGCAATCTTCACATGGCTTTACATTGTCTTCCCTTGTGTAAGAAGAGGAGAGTGACCTGACACTTTTTGAGCAGTCTGAACTTTTGATTCCCGGTCCCAGAATGGCTGATGGTGCCCAAAGGGATCAATCAGTCAGTGGTAAGGAACATTAACTAAATATTTCTGAGCAAACAATCCTTAAAGGCCTTATTAGCAATGCTGACATTTAACAGTCTAATTTGAAGAGTCTCCTTCATAACGACATTGAATGCAGTCAGATTCTTCAACCACGCCTCAAGCCTTCATGAAAAATAGAGCGCTTGTAATCAAGACCAGAAGTTCAATATGTTTGATTTTCAAAATATCAAAGGAGTGGGAGTGATTTTATTTCTCAGTATCTGACTTGAATCATAGTCTCTCTTTCTGGTTCCAACCATTCCCAGTATTTGGAAGGTTGTTTTTACTAAAAATGCCCTAGAATCTGGTCAAGGCGTGTATCGGTGAGATAGTCTGACTCAGCTGGGGGGGAATTTTAACATAAGGGCTGGCAGGCAAAGTAGTTTCACAGCCAGCTGTACCAGAACACACAAATAAATGAAATCTGACAGAATTTGTCTTGACAGAGAGCTGAGAAGCTAGGCCAGTTGCTTACAGTTGGCAATTGACATGGAGACAATAATATGTTTGCTTGCAATGGAGTGAAAAATGGCCAGGATTTAACACTGGAAGACTAAGGATAGAAGTGTTCATACACCTTGGGTACAGACTTCTTTTAAAGGTTTTTTCTGTTTTCTTAAAATAATAATAAAAAAAGAGATGGGAACCATAAATCACAAGCTGTCTTCAGGGATGACCTGCAATTTGCAGGTTTAGTTATGAATCTGAACTGGAGTCAAGCATGTGGAAGTATGTAGGCATCTAAAGATGTGGACAGATGCCTAGAGCAGTGTGCCCATCTCCCATGGAGTGCCTTTCAGTTCAGGCAGGCTCCCTCTTCTTGGGGCTTCCTCCCCAGCCCTTGCCAGAATGTCCATCTCCTATCTTAGGTCATTCTGATTTACCAACCTTGTGATGAAAGAAGAGAAATGGAGAATGGACTGGTAAAACCATTTTGGATGGCATGGAAAAAGGGAAAACAGAGGGTGCAAAAAGAAAATATCAGACTGCAAGGCACATGAGGAGAAACAAGAACAAAAGTCATAGATTATTGCCACAGGTCATGGGGGATGGATTTCCACTGCCTTGTGCCTTGTGCTCACTTGTGTTCACACCTGGGCTTTGTGGGCAAAAGTCCATAAAGAGTTCCCACCATGAGAGCAATCACTTTGCACAGGGGTGAATGATATGGACCAGCCAGCAAAGTGAGCTCAGGACACACATAGCAAGAACAACTTCGGGAACTTTGCTGGATTTCTGGCTGAATACATTTTAGTCTCTGGGCATGGCTTAATTCTCATCCCCTCGAGGTAAATGTCATTTATTAGATCACAGACACCACTGAAGATGGATTCTTCTTCATCCAGTTGCTCCCTTGGTGGCAGCATATTGTACCAAAGAACAGTGTTCACCATTTAAAAATATAATCATGCAGAGAAGAAAGCTTCCAGATTGTGAAAGGGACACTCCTCCCCCAGTACATTGTTTTCTTCTGGAAGTTCATCAAATTATATCACCCAGGCAATGTGTCTTTCTGGGAACCCTGCGGAAAAGTAGGCAACCAGCCAGGGACTACATTCTACATCAAACTAGGCAAAGACCAAAGGCGCAATTTAATGCTTGGGCAGGACTAAACCGGTCGATTTCCCCTGAAGCAAATTGGGGAAGGCTCCCATAAACTTCTCTGCCAGAGGAGCAGTGGAGGCTGTGACCTGGGACAGGGAGCAGCTGTGTTCAGCTGAGTGGCAACCTCTTGTCCCTGTTCTGCTGTACATGGAATAGGACATCTGTCCGAGGCTTGACACGAGTAAATTTTTTCACACTGCAAACAGTCATAATTAAGTGAGCAATATTTTTAAGTGTGCAAAGGGTCTCTCTGCACTTCTGTTACAACACAACAAGCCATTAGCTTTTCCAAGAAGGGAACTGGAAATTTTACCTACATGGGCAAATCCCTAGGTAGAAATGGCTTCCTAAACACTGTAGTCCTTTCAATCCAGGTGATATTGTAAACAGTCCTTAACATACTGGGGAGTGCAATGATAGGATAAAGTATAAATTTTCTAACTTTACAATTTGGATAAGTATGCATGTCTGACAAGACTGTGGAGGACTATTTAGTTTTTATTTATATGACACTTAGAAGATGGAAGGCATTGTAAAAGCCCTATAGTATGAATTTAATTATCTTAAACCACTCTGAATTTTATTACTGAGATTTTATATGTTGCAGCATAAAAGCAGGAATTTCTGAAGTGCTCCATGCTAGCCAAGTTGTGCTCCCAGGAATGGCAGAACTGCACAACAGAGCTCAGATAATACCAGTCCTGAAAAAAACTCAATACAGCTCCCAGGCTCCTGCTTGAGAACCTTTAAAAGACAACTGCACAACTGTGCATATGAAAATAGACTTAGAAAATCAGCATTCTGGAATTAAATATTCCTGGGTAAGAAATAACTTTGTGGTACTAAGACCTTTGGGCTGAATTTACAGAAGTTTCTATGAGGTCCAACTTTTACATATGACTTTCACACACAGAAAATGCATCTTGGAGGGAACTGGGTACCTAAGTCCAAACAAATGAACCATAAAACCTGTGACATACCAACTGGAGCATGGGAGCCTTAGCCTAGAATTTCTGAAGAAGGTCTCTTCAGGCACATCTGCAGGAGTAGTGCTGTGCAACACCGATACTCAGGACAGCAACGTGAGACCCAGGCTGTGCACACCTGTCATGGCTCAATGCCCAATCAACCTGTAGCCGTGCAAATACTGCTACCTTTCTTGCAGGACTGGGGACTCCACAGGGCACTGCACTATCCACTGCCCAGCATTAGCTGTAAGGTCTCCATCTTCTGACCCTTAGTGCACCATTGGCGTCTTCAGGAGCATCAAAGAGAGAGCCTCAACATGAAACCGAAGAGTCAGACTTAAGGGAGAGGTTGTGGCTGTGAAGCTGAATCTCACAAATGAGAAATGCATTTAAAAGCTTAAGCCTTACTGTAAGTCAGTGGGGCTTGAACTTCTGAAAGCCTAAGGCATTTTGAAAATGGCACAAGACCTTTGAACCCTCACGTGCTTTTCAAAATGCCACCCATGTTAACAACTGTCCCCAGCCTCTGGGACTGCCAGGCTCTCACGTCAACCCTGGTGGTCTCCTTCATACTGGTGCTCTAACTTGTCAGTATACAAGATAAAAATCTGGCCTCAAAATCAGCGTACTTTCCTGACTCTGGCTGTTCTGAGAAAAATCCTGTTCTTGTGGAGTGAGTCTACCTCAAAACTATTACTTCAGCAGTATTACTTCTGTATTTATACTGGAATAGAAAAAGGATAATTTGGCCTGGTTTAGTCACATGTGTGATTGTTATGGTTAATGTCAGATTCAGGAGATCGAAGCCAGGAAGATATAAAAATAGAATGAAATTTATGTAACGTCTGCTTTTGGGTAATAGCACGTTTTTAAAGTATGCTTCTTCCTGATTGAGTCAAACCTTTAAATAACAACTTGGTTTTCAGTGAGGTTGACCTCTTTGTGAGACTGAAGGACATGCACATTAGAAAGACAGCTCTAAACAGTTTGGAGCCATAAAATAAAATTCCATTTAAATTCTATGTGGTATGGTATTTTCTTATTGAAACAAAGACTTGTGTTTCCATAGAAGAGCAGAAGGGACAATGCATCCTGCCTCCCATCAGGCTTCACAGGAGCACCAGCTCCACCCAAGCCCACTGTTAGTACCCAGCAAGTACTCACACAGGACCTGCATTTCTAGTTGACGGGCCTGATGTTCTACAACTTCCCATCTTGTGGAGCTGTTTGTGTCGGGCAAGGGCTGGCTGCTCCCTGGGACTGGGAGTGATGGAGCTCCCCACAGGATGGCAGGGCAGGGTTTTGACAGCCAGAGCCCATCCCATTACCCCAGCAGGGACCAGGGCATCCTGGGGGTGACCGAGGTCACCCCCAGCATTGGAGGCCAGGCCAGGATGTCAGCCTGTGGGTGGGCATCGGCTGGGCTGAAATGGTGTCCTGGACCGTGGGCAGGGTGGTGGGATGCCCCAGGAAAGGCTGGTAGGGACAGTCAGGGATGTCGGTGCCCTCATGGCTCTGAAAATTTGTACTTATTTAAAGAGGAAAAAAACATTGTGATCCCAATCTGGCAGCATGAATCCATGCTACGCATGTGGAAATAACAGTTTTCAGCACAAGGCATTCAAAGGTCTGTTTAATTCCTTACCCCTCTCCTCACTGCAGCATTCGCTGAGCCACATAGCCAACTCGTGTCCTTCAGGATTTGCCCCTGCTTTCATCAGTTTCCTGATGAGAACCTTTTCTATGGTGGACTGTTTGGATTTGCAGGGTCTCAGTCTGAGTTGTCTGGGGGTTTTTAGTACATAAACTGCTATGTATTGTGAAGATGTGTCAAGCTTGCTTATTTGAAGAAATGTTTGGATTATTCTTACAACACATTGAAAAATCTAAAATCTATTATAAGAGCTTTTTCTTATTGAAGTAACACTGACATTAATCTTTCTTTCCTCTGTATTTCTGACTTGGACATTTCAGGCAGGCAGGTTTAAATCTCCAAGAAAAAAAGCTTACAATGGAAAAAAAAGTATTACCTCATTTATTTGTTTTCTAATTTGTACAAACCTTGAAAATTAAAAACTCATGCTGTTGTATAAAGCTCTGGAGAGTCTATCAGTCTGTTTTGATGACTACTATATCCTACTATATATCCTAATTGCAATATATCCTAACAAGTCTTTAAAAAGAGTTTAACAAGCATAAGATATTGAGAAGGGAAGAGAAGAGAAGGGAAGAGAAGAGAAGAGAAGAGAAGAGAAGAGAAGAGAAGAGAAGAGAAGAGAAGAGAAGAGAAGAGAAGAGAAGAGAGGAGAAGAGAAGAGAAGAGAAGAGAAGAGAAGAGAAGAGAAGAGAAGAGAAGAGAAGAGAAGAGAAGAGAAGAGAAGAGAGGAGGAGGAGCTTTGTCTTCTTTTGTTTGACACAAATTTGTCTGACACAAATTTGTCTGACACAAATTCACTTAGAAGAATGACAGTTTTCCTGTGGTATGATAACTTCAATTTGATACACATAATCATTTGTCAGCCTGATTCTGTACATACTGAAATCAAATGCAAATCTCTCTCTTATTAGTGGTGTTTGATCAGAGAGGAAGAAAGAAAACAGAGCACAGAGTTTTCTTTCAGAAGATCTGATTTCTGTTCCTTAATCAGAAAGGTCTATTCTGTGGCAATTATTTAATCTTACATGCTTCTGTTTCTTCATCAGTAAAACAACATCAATAAGATCAGGGGTAATATTGCTCTGCTGATGTAAAAGCAGGTTATTTCAAAAGCGCTTTTTGGATTCTGCTTTTCTTAAGTAATTGTGAACTGCCATTTCATATTTCAAATAATTTCTCTCATGGGAGATTAAAATGGATGAAGTCAGCATAATTCCTGCAGTTTTTTCAGTACAGTGCAGATGAGGTCTAGCGTCTGATAACTGGTCATTTCTGACTTTGTTACGGAGCACGAGCCATACTCCTGCTTATCATTAAGAACAAAATTTGGACCTCATGTAGATGGGCATAGCTCTATTGAAACCATGTGCCTTGTATTTATATTGGGCCTTGAAGGTGTTTTCTCACTTAAGTTCTTCCAACTATAATTTGACTGTTTTTTGAAATCCATCCTATCTGGGAAGTGTTTGTTTCCTTGGGTTCCTCCAGGGAATAGCACAAAGAGGCTGCAGCTGTCAGTCAACTTGCCACTCTTCAGTAGGAAAGTCTGACCTTTGGCTGGTAACAAGCGGGCTTTACCTTGACTTTGTTCTGTATGCGCGAGATGCTTCAGGGTGGTCTCAGCAGGGTCTCTACACAACATAAATGGGCATTACTGGATGGTCTGAAGGTCACAGAGTGTTTAGCAACCAATTTAATTTCATTTTCACTTGAATTTGCCTGATCTCAGCCTGCCAACAAGTCCCACCTAACCTTGAATTATGGGCTGTTAGAGTCACCCTAGGAGGTTCCCAATCCAGCTGCTCTTCTCCACATTGATTAAGATGCCGCTGTGTAGCAAATAGCATAGATGGAGACATCTTACCGAAATGCAGCATGCTGAGGTTAGTCCACATAGTCAGTAAAGGTACATTTGGCTGGGCCCTAAGCTGTGTGGTGCGCTGTGCCCTAGATTGCCAGTCTGGATTGCCCACACACAGCACCAGAGGGGTTCCTTTGGGGAAGGAGTAAAAATGACACACAGGTAGCACAGAGTCATATCCACAGATGACACAGTCTTGGGGTGCACCTGCAGTGCGAACACAGCCCAAGGTAGTGGTATGTGGTGGGTTATGCCAAAGCATGCATATTTCTTAAAAATATAGCTAGATATAGATAACGTTCTTTGCAACTCCATAATCAGTGAATATGATTTTGCTTTATTGTAGTATTTAGAGTTTTGCTCAGGCTTTTCATTCACATATCTACAGATATAATGTATAATGATGACAATAAACTCAATGTTATTATCCATAACCATATATCCAGCCATATCCATGGCAGCTGTCTGCCATGAGCCTTTTTGCATTTAAAACAGGAGCCTTGATTTAAATTGATTTCTTAAGAAATTCTGGCTAGTCTTGAGATAAACAGTATGCCAGAATCACTTCTAATGATCTGTCCCCCAGAAATTTCCTTACATAATTTTTAGTACAAATAAATGTATAAAAAAGAGGAGTCATGCAAGGCTTAGAGCATATTAAATTCAAGTTTCCATCAAGGTAAAGGGTTTTGCAATTTCCATTTTAATGGAAGCCTGCAGAGATTCAGAATGTGTTGACTTGCAAATAAAGTTGAAAATACATAAAACATGGAGAAGCTTTCTCTTGCCTTGGTTAAAACGACCTTTCTTTCCAGTGATAAAATTATTTAAGTTTTATGGCATGGAATCAAGATATAAAACTGAAAAAAATTCTTATAATTTAAAGTCTTTCAGATCTGTTCAGGCAGTTGCTTTTCCCTCAGCCAGGGCATAATTTTATCACAGATAAGTGCGTGCATGCATGCACGTGTGTGTGTATGCACGTATACAACTGTACCTTTACCAGCCGAAGGGGTTTGGATTCTCACTTAGCTTTTCTTCAAGGCCCTGGAGCGTGGTGGATGCATTTTATGTCAAAGATATTATTAAAGGTTTTTTTTCTATTTGACTTTGACCGATGGAGTTAATTTTCTTTAATACAGATCTATTCTCTGATGGCCTAAATTAACAATGTACTTAGGTTTGTTTCTAGCTGATAAACAGTAAGCTGGCATGTAATAAGCCGCTTTGTTGATTTTATGTTTGTGATAGGTATCTTCACTGGGCATTGCAGAAAGTTCTGTTTTGATATTTGTGATTTTTTTTTATTGCTTAAAATTCACATTATGTCTCAAAAAGGATAATTGCAATAGAAAACTCTCCTATGCTCAAGCATCACATCTTTTCTGCTTAGAATTCCTTTTCTTTCTTTGAGATGCTGTGATTTCTTATGAAGCTTCTGGTTTTCCTTTTTCTTTAGGTAAGTTTAAATGTATGTATGTGTATATATATGTGTGTACACATACACTGTAAAGTTAAAAAATAAGTTTTATACATTTATCAGCTTGTGGGAGAGAATATCGAAACACTTTATTTGGAGAAAATTTTATTGACACAGCTTCTCTGTTACACATTTTATTTATTCTGCTTATTTCGTTAATGCATGAAACTAGGTCTTTGCAGAAGTTCATAAGTCACTGCTGATCCTTCTCCATAAAATTAATTGGTGTCCCGGTTTGTTCTCTTGGGGCAATTATGAAGTTATCCACAACAGTCATTTCATTATGTCTCTGTTTCGGGATTAATGTTACATATGAGTGACTCTGGTAAATATGATCAAAAGCCCTTCTAGCCATGTACCCTCGCTCTCTGGCAGTGTCCTGTAGCAGGCCCTTGCACTCTTCCTGAGGATGTGGGAAGCGCGCAGTGATGCTTGCCAGGAGATTATCTTCCTGCTTCCAGCACTCTGCAGCTGAGGTCTTCTGAAATGGAGATATTTTCTGAGTCTTTGCTTTCTGTCAGGCTTGCTGGACCCCTTATCCATAAACTTGGAAAGAGTTTAGTCTCTGGCTTTTCAGAACATTCCTCATAGGTAAATTTGTTGGATTAGGTATGTACAGAACACATTTGTCTCCCTTAAACCTTTTTGTCTTCTGTAAATATTTTAACTGATAACGTCATTTGATTCCTTCTTTTTCTTGCATTATAAGAGACATGATTAATCTGCTCCTTAGTTCATTATCTTTCTCAGAAAAGCAGTAACTTTGGACTCCTTATGATTGCCACAAATATTTCCATGTTGAATATTTTTAATTTACAATTACAAATTCTGGTGGTTGCATGGTCCACTAAATTGTAAAAGCCATCTGCTCTTTTCCTCTCATGTATAAACATTAGTAAGCAAGATTCTGAAAGACATACAAGATCAGTAGGTCTAGCAGCTTGACTGCTTTCATGTTATGTCCTCAGATCAGCGTAAACCCATCATCTGTAACAAAAATGCAGAAGTACAGCTGCAAAAATGCAGCTGCCTGAGATTGTGTTACCTGGTCTCTGCCAAAGACATACAACATGGGACAGAATCTCCCCACTGTAGCGATCGTCATTCTGCTAGACTTAAAAGCCAAGGAAAGTAGTAAAAATTAAATAAAATGTTTTCCAGGAGACCTTAGTGGCTCTTACAGAAACAAAAAACCCCTCTGAATTTACCAAAGCTGCCTAAACTCTCATGTGTTTGCTACAGACAGCTGAAAGGACAGTCTTCCAGATACTCTGTAAAATACTGCTTTTGTTGACACAATTTTAACAAACAGTCATGGTTTCTAATACAGATGTGTCTATTCAAAATCAGGGGTTTATTTATCTGGCCACAGAATGGCAGATGATACAGACTGTTGCTTTGCTCACCAGGAGTAGCCAGCTGAATGTAACAGCGTCACTGATGACTGCATGTCCTGACAGCCACAACAGTGGCAAAGTTACAGGGTGATGACATCTGCCATTCCCTGTTGGGATGGCTCTTCTCCTCCTCCCCTTCCCCCTCCTGTGCCTGCCAGCACAGAGCTCCCCTCTCCTTGCTGGGCTCCTGATATTGCTGAGTCTCCTCCCAGCATCGGGAGGCCAAAGGTCAAAATCTTTCCTGCTCCCAAAAGGCATATGGGAAAAAGACCCTTTTTCCCTTTGTTCCCTGTCTATTGGGATGCGGATTCCTCTGGGTTTTCTCTTTCATTGCCAGACACTGAGGCTGGAGGTGATGATGAAGGAGAGACGCAGCAGCATGCAAAGGGCAGGGGGTGCCAGGGCCATCCTGATGTGCCTCTGTATGTCCCTCCAGATTGCCACCATGTCCACACGGGACAGAGAGAAAGGGGGGCCTGTCTGGAGAGCAGCGTGGTGGCAGGGAGGTGGCAGTGCAAAGGCTTGTACCTGCTGCCTGATGCTACAGCTGGCCACGTTGAAGATGGCTGGGAGAAGCCCTTAAATGGAAATCTCAGATGTGGAACTTTTTTTTCCTGCCAGAAGTCTGGCTGAAGTAAACTGTTTGTTGCAGTGAATGTTCAAGCTGTGGTCAGCCCAGATATCATAGTCACTTCTCCCTGTTAGAAGCCTATCTTCAAACCACTACAGGGATGCAGTATGCCAGCAATTACAGAAGAGGGACCTGTTGGAAGGGCACGGGGTGTAGGGTATAACCCTGACCCTCCATGTACTGTCGCTGCCCTCCCCTCATTTGTGGACTTCTGAAGACTAGTCCTCTCTTTCGAACCCTGGAAGCAGAGATGCTGTGCAGGTGGTACCACTTGTGCAGAAGTAATCGCAGCCAAAACAGCCTCCTCTCCAGAGGCCCTCAACTGTGGAGAAAGGGCAATAGTGACTCACCACCTATTAGCAAACGTTGTGGGTTTGGCAAAAACAAGGATACCGTTAAGCGAAGAGGTTGTTCTGTTTTGGAGTTTCATCTGTAAGTTATTGGGTTGCTTTTTTCTATCATTTTTTAAACCTTTCCTGTTTCTGCCCTGTTGGCGGGCGCCACAGTGAGGCGGGGGAGAGCCAGGCCATCTGCAACTCTTACTGTGCCCAAAAGCACGAAGACCTGGAGGTGGATGGGCAGCTGAGACCTGCTGCAGGTAGCCAGTGCATGGAAAGAATGCTGCTGCCATTTCAAAATGACTAATGGTTAGTAGCTTCTGGGTTTTGCACAGCTTCATTTTGATATCTCTGAGTGAAAAATCAATGTAGCCAGAGAATAAAGCAAGAGGTTGTGCAAGTGTCTCTGTGCTAAGCAAAAGGGGAGCAGCTAAAACCCACAGTGGTGAGAGGCAGATGGAGGCTTTGTTCAGTGTCCCTCTTGCCCATGAACTTGTACAGCTCAGGAACCCTGAGACCTCCCTGCCTACCTATCTACATCCCTGTTTATCATCCTGGTCTGGTCCGAATACCAGGAAAAGGCCAGGGCAACCTGAAGTCTAGTCTGACCGTTTGATGAGTTACCAATACTGTCCTCTCCATAAAGACAAGAGAAATTTTGTCAAGGGCATGTGTTCCCTTCTGCTCATTGCTTCCCCTTGCTATAGCATGTCTATGTAGGATAAAGCAACTCCAGCATATCAGGGGGTTTTAATGCTTACGGCCTTCCCTCATTCTTCTGATTTACTGCAGGCTAAAGCTTGTAAACCTTTGACTCCTGTTTACAAATAGACAGCCTGGATAACATTAGCAAACATAAACAGTACTCTCCCTGAAAGTCCTATTTTAAACAGAGATTTGTAAAGACCAATCTTATCTCCACCATCTGTAACTAGTTAAAATTCCAATTGTTTTTCTTAAAAACAATTTTAACAATGGATAGTAAGCATAAGGTAGATTAAAAGTAATTTAAATTGTAAGATTTTATTAAGGTTTTAGAATAAATCTATTCAAGACCTGGGTTATCTGCAGACTCCAAATGGTACTGAAAAAAAGATGGTGCTCTGAGTTGTCATAGATTATTTTTTTCTTTTAATCTGTATGATATGTTTTTCTAACACTTATGCACAAACCTCATTGGTTTATCTTCAAATAATTTAGTTAAATAAATGCCAGATCCTCAGTGGATGCCTTAATTGATCTAGAATCAACCAATTTATTTTTGTTTGGCCTAAGCTGGAATAAGGAGCTATATAAACTAAGGATATAGTCAGGCACTTGCTGCAGAAATGTGTGTACCAATTTAAAATGCAACTATCCCTCTGCAGTTTGTTACTGCTCTTCTGCTGGGGCTCTCTTTCTTTGTAGATCAGCCACTTCCACAGGCTGTTTAACCTTGCATTAAATCATATGGGGAGCATTTGCATGCTTTGCTATCCAGTATCATCATGACCATAAGAGCCAGGGACTGTAAGAGCCAGGTGGGTAAGAGAGGGAAGGGTTCCCAGGTAGTAAATGGCTGACCAGGGCACAGTGCAGTGTAAACCATTCCTACACTGATTGGACCCACTGAAATCGGTTTCAGCTGAGACACTGGGCTTTGCACGGCCACAGGCACACGTTCCTTCTGCTGCCCTTTCTGCCCTTTCTGCCTTTCAAGGTGGCTGTGGCCACCTTGTGCAGGAGATCTTGGCAGGCGGCAACTTTGTAAAACACCTCATCAGGATTCACCAGACTTATTTGTCAAAAGTTTAAGATGCTAGTGTGGCTAATACATACTCCTTTCCTTCTGGCCATTTTGCAACTGGGACAGGTGAAAATAATTTTTATTCAGCACTGTTGTTTGCTAGGTGAATGGGAGCCAAAGCACTAAAAGTGTCCAGATGGGTGCTTGCACTGGTCTAATTAAATCAGCTTTGAAACATATCTTTAGGCTGTGGACAGATGTTCATTTTGTAGAGAGCTGTGCCAGATGAAGATTACAAGCCACACCGCTGGAGGTTATTGCCCTTGCAGCTCTGCTGGCAGAGCCTTCCCAGATACTCTTTGGCTCAAGCAGGGTGTAGACACTCATCTCAGTTGGTGGTGGCTGGAGAGGTCACCACCTGCCTGCCCACGCCAGCCTCCTTGGCACAGCACCAGCTCTGCTGGGTGCTCCAAAGTGTGTCTCCTGGCCTCTTTCAGTCAAAATGAACCAGGTTAGCCTGTAGAGTGGGAATAAGAGAACTCTTGTTTGCTCTGGTTGGTTGGGTCTGACAAAGAGTGGGGACTGGCCAGGGGACAGTGGGAGTGCAGGGGCCAAGCTTGGGTTGGCACAGCTGGATCTGGAGGAGGCCATCTGTCTGCAGCCCTCCTGCACCGGGGTAGGAGCAGAAACCTGCCCTGCTGCTGAAGCTGTGAAGGGCAACCTGTGGGCGAGGAGTTTTGGAGGGTGGCAGGGGACTTAGGTGCTTTGGGCTGCTCACTTCGCAAGGTCTTGGCATTGGCTTGAGCTAGGGCCACGGGGGCTGACGAAGGATTGTCAAAGGCAATCCAGTCCAAACAGGAAGCTTTTCTCATCAAGCTGTTGTGTTTTTACCAAATGTGTCAATGTGTGTACAAACAAAGTATGACACAATGTTGACCAACTCTGGTGAGCTACTAGCTTCACTTGGCCAAAACTATCTTAACAGATGGTATTAAACTTTCATTGTGACACGAAGGTCAACTGTGACAAATTAACATGCTTTTCATGTCTTAAACCCTATCTGCATTAGGAACTATCATATTTGTTCTCATGACAATTCTCAGTTAAAATGTATTAGCTTAAAAGGATCTTAAATGCCATACAAATACATCTGTGTGGCCACGACCTTAGCTGTTGAGCTGACCTAATTTCAAGCATGCTAAATTTATGGTTTCTCCTAATTGTTCAATGGTTGTTTATTATTAAAGAAGGCAAGTAATGGTGTTTCCACTGAAAAGTAGGAAAAATGTCACTACAGCTGATGGTGCTGTCTGGCTTTCCTTAACTCTTCAAGCAAGTTTTTAATTAAGCCTACATAATACAGTCCTTCCTTACTGCCGTTGCTAGGGGAGTATTTCTTCTGATTGTACTTTTAGAGATTATGGTTACATGCAGAAATAAGTCCTTATCTGCATTTTTCGAGAAGTGAACCAAAAAGTGGCTGAAAATAACCCCGAGTCCAAGCCCCCTCCCTGAGGTCCTGCATTGCTTGTCCTCCAGGGACCAGGGACCAGCGGCGGAGCAGCCAGTGCCGCTCTTGCTCAGCCAGTATGTCACATCATGGGGCAGAGCCTGCCATGGCCGTGCACAGTGTTAAGGTGCAATGGGAAGAAATCATTAATTTGTGGATCTGTCTGCAGAAAACAGAGGTTTCTGTGCCCGTTTGTTTCTCCTGAGAGTAAGAAGGAAATCTGAGCCAGCAGGGTCATCCCTGTTCTCCAAGGCACCCAGTTGTGTCCATCTCCTTGGGAAAGAAATTACTTATCTTTTGTGTATATAAACTACTACTATTTGCCAGTTGTTTCATCTGTGACCACAGTTTCCTTCACACTCTCCAAGCAGTGAAGAAACTATGTTCCCTATTCCACGGAAACACAGCATTGATGTAAGTTGAGAGCGCTCCTGAGAGTATCCAGTTACTTAACACTGTTTTCAGGCCACTTCTTACTGCAGCTTTCCAGAGTTTTAGCAGCACAGCTCGCAGCCATCCAAGTGAAAGACTGACAACAGTAGCAACAAAAGAAAAGGAGGCACAAGCAGCCCTAATTGAGGCAGGAGTCATCAGAGCAGGACCTAGATTTGCTGTGGCACCTTTGCTGGGTGGAACACTGGCATTTGAGCTGGGTTTGAGCTTGGCATTTGATTTTAAAGACCACTAGATGGCATAAAAAATGCTGTTGTAGATATCAGCTTGTTCCTGAAAAATTACGATGTGTTGGGGTCACACTGCAGTTAAAGGGGATTCTTATGTTGCTTTTAATCAAAGGCATATTTTAATGTTTCTCTTAGATGCAAACATGTATCGGTAAAAGTCATCCTACTGAGTGGAAATTAACCTTAGCAGCAAAATTCAGCTTCAAATAGCAAGCACTGCTGAAGTCAGTGCCATTCTCAGGTGGAGGATAACATAGCAGAAGATGAGGGGAAAGGAGGTTGCTCTGCTAATTGCATTACAGGACCAATCACTAAGAAAAATCATCAGTTCTAATCTTGGTCCTGATAATGATTGTCTTTATAGCTTTGGGCAAATCACATAATCTGCTTCATTTCTCTATTTCCATATGAAGGGCAATGATTTCCTGCCTTGCAGTGGTGCCAGAGGAGTTAATTAATACTCATAAAGCTCAAATGTAGAGAAGAAAAATACTAATGACTCCTGAAAGGAAGGAAGGAAGATCTCTCCTGGTCTGTCCGTCCTGCATCATCCAGCTGTTGCTGTGCCACTGTGATGGTTTTAATAAGATGATGGAGTATGGATAAATTTAAAATATTGCTTAATAAACTTAAAATATTGCTGAATGCTACTGAAAGAAAGGAAAACCACTGAAAGAAAAGGAGTAACATTTTTTTGTTCTGTTTGCAGTATAATTTATTATGGAAATTTCATGGTGAGTGAAAACAGCCTGCCTGCTGCTGTCCAAAACCCCTCTGAGTTAAAGAAACAGCCTGACGGTTGGTGGCTTGCATGGCCTGGCCCCCACCCACAGTCCAGCTTCCCTCCAGCTGAGGGCAACTTTCAGTTCAAATCTGAAGCTTTGGTACAGTCTCTGGTTTGGTTGCTTATTCGTAATTAAAACTGCTAGTTACTCAGAGTGCTTTGCAGCTGCTGTGAAAGGTAACGTCTCTTGTGCATCCTCAGGATCGAGATCCTTGGTGATTTTACCACTGAAATATGCAATCTGATTATAATGGCTTCTGATATTGCCAGATGATAAACAAAGACATTTCTGAATGCTATTAGGAGCTAAGTGAAAAGAATAGGGAATCCATTGTAAATTATTAGTGAGTGGGAAAATCTCACCACAGCAATTGGTATGACTGCTGTGGTCATGAGATGACATATTTCTTTTCACTCTTATCTTTATTGAGTGTAGTGGATATGAATACCCTAGGGAGAGACAGAGGACTTTACAGGGCATACCGGGAACTACTTTTCATAATTTAGAAAGAAAGGTCTTAAAGGTTCAGATAAGGACAGTATTAAGATAAAAGAGAGAATTTGGCCTGATGTCCCTGAGAAAACAATATTGCAACAATGAACAATGATATTCAAGCATGCTTTATACTCTGATTTCACTGGCAATGAAAAGAGACTGACTGTATGTCTTCCCATAATCACAGAGGGTATTTATGGCATAAAAGTAATTTTTGGTTTATCTGAAACTGAGTTTTATCAGCTGTCCTTTAGCAAACTGAGGAATCAGACTGTGAATGAGACATGAAAACTGTCAGAGCAAAACACACCCAACAAAACAAATGATTACTGATTGGCCTTGAAGAAAACTGAGAAAAACAATTTGCAGAACAAAAATAAGACACTGAAATGCTGTAACTGCAGTGCCAAACTGATTTCCAACCACTCACAAGAGTACTGGCTTTGTTTTTCCAGCGATAAATTTAGTTTTTCTGCTTGTCCCCACTGCACATTTCAGCAATGATGTTGGAAACTTTTCAATTTCCATTTAAGCTTTTAAACAGCAAATAAAGTTATCTTGGCAGCCTGTGGGAGAGCTAATGCGGTAGATAGAAGATATGTAGAAAATGGTTTATACAAACGTTGGTCTCGGGTTCAACTAGTCTCTCCGAAGCCGTACCACAGCCAGGGGACAGCAAGCACTGCACAGCCTCAGGAGCAGGCAGCAGTACTTCACATGGACCAGATATTCAATGAGATATTTTATCAGCTTGTTTCCTTGTTCTGCTACGGCTGTGGGGCCCCTGTGCCTGGGCCTCACTGGCTGCAATGCATTACCCTCCATAGAGAAGAGGCCATATGGCAGCGCCCGTCCCCCGTAGCAATGTGCCTGCTGAGTACACGCAGGATGAGCAGGATGAGTAAAACATGGCCAACCCAAGTGAGACCAGCTTTGCTGTGTTCATATACCAGGTAAGTGGCGAGAAGGCCCTTGGGTCTTCTGCGGGAGCCTGCTGTGATAGGGGAGATGGGGTGGGAAGATGGCGATGAGGAAAAACAGGCTGCTGCCACCCCGAGGGGTATTGCACAGTCCCTCCAGGAGTGGGCTGCAAGCCAGGCTGATGTGGGTGTGCTGCCATTTAGTTATCCCTAGTGCTGAATATACTGCTATGGAAAAAAGTCTCAGGTTCCAGCTCTGGATGCTAGCATCATGATCATGATCCTTTGGGACCCATGACTTGTCCTCCCTCATAGCCAGGGCTTGCCCAAGTTCACTAAGCGAGTACAGCACTCCCCTCCTGGCTAGAGACTGTGTGAGGTAGTTACCTATGATGGCAACCTGCAGAAAGTGTTTTATGATCCTAAAAACAAACCCTTTACATAGGAGATATAACAACATGCCCAGCAACAGTACTAAATTTTAGCCCTTAGCATAATTTTTTTTCCAAGTAATTAGTCTTCTGATACTGTTTGTTTCTAGACACTGAAATCTTGGTATGTTGTTACTCTAAACAGATCAACATGAATCTCAAATTAAGTTCATAATAATGCAGTAACAAATTAGAGATGATTTTAGTTTCCTCAAAAAATGGCCAAGCTGAGATTGAAAGTTGAAGAATTAAAAGAAAGGGAAGAAAAACACCCTAAAGAAGTATAAGCATTTGACAAATAGCTAATAGACTTAAGAGGTTTCCTTATTCTTACTGCTCAGGGAATTTACTTATTTTCCCCATGTAGAACATGCACAATACCTTATTTAGTAATATTTCAAGAAGCTTTTTTAGCATCTGGCATTGAACATAATTGTTGCAATGCTCTGGCAGCGTGCTGCACTGTGAAGCTAACACATTAGCATGCCACAGAGATGAAAATAAATGGAGAAGGCTGAAGAAATTTGCAGTGCAAGGTGCAGCTCCTGTTGCCTCCAGCGCTGTGGAGGATTCCTGCTCCAATGTTATTCTCCTGCTTTCTACTCCTCTGACTGAAAGTAGAGGCATTTTTTCCCTTCTCTTTTTTTTTTTTTTTTTGGTCAAAGGGTTGTCAAATTCAAGTACATTGCATGTGTTGCAACGCATCAATATGTGGGAGTAGTGATATGAATCAAGTCAGGCACGTGCACTGGGTTTATGGGATTATGCAAGCTATAAGCAGAGAAGCTGACTTGGCTTAGGCATGCAGTATTTTCTGAAGCATCTCTAATGGCATGAGTAGAATTGGATAGAGCCTAATAATAGAGCTAGAACATTTTTCTATTTGAGTTTCCTACAAAAGTTGCTATGCAAGTGATCTTTAAGTAAAACAGTTTTCATTAACAGTTAAATGCCACACTGAATGGTATTAACAAGGTCAATGCAGAGATCAAATAATTATTATCAATATTTCTTATAACAGGCTAAAATTTTGCAGATATCCTTTTCATAAAGGAGATAAAATAAATTTTAGTTCATGATGTAATTGCTGGATGTTATAGATTCTTTTTGTTCAAAACTCTACGTGAAGTATTTCCAAACATAGTCGTGTATTCTGGGGTTAAAAAGACAAAACTAAGAAAACCTAAGCTGACAACCAAATACTATGACAAGTAAAATGAGAAGTGCCAAATAATTCACAGAGTTCACTAAGGACTTTGAAATTGTTCACTTTAATGGCCAAGGTGCTCAGCAACTGTGGTGACAATAGTAGAAGACCAAAAGAGATAGGGTAGAAATAGTGAAGGAAGAAAATGCATTTTTAAATAATCCTCAGTAAATAACATTATTATTGGACTCTTAATAAGCATTCAGGTATGTTTTAATGCTCTGCCTGCATTGTCCACGTGCACCGGGATGTGATGTAAGATCAGTGGACTAAATTATGTTCTCATTGGCACTGGTGTAAATCCAGGGTAAGTCATCGGACTAAATCATGGTTTTTTCCAGTTTTCCAATGAGTAACCAAATAGAAATTGGTCCAATGTTCCTCTGCTCTCTCTTCCACTCCCTTGTATAGGAACTACGCATAAATAAATCCATGAGAGTATTGTGCTGACTGCATGTTCTCCACTTGTTAATAGGAGGAAAAATAGCACCACTATGTTTTTTCCCATGTGCCTTCTTAGTAGACCACATCCCAGTATGCAAATACAGGAATTGCAAAGTACTGCCAGCCTTGAAGATCCCATATTCTAAGAAGAATCAAGCAAAAACGCAGTACTGAAAATAGAGAGGCAATCCTAGGTGTGAGAGCATGGAGAGAAGGTGGTAAGGGAGAGCTGAGAGGAGCCAGGAAGAGCAGGCAAAAAAACAGAGCAAAAGGAAGATCATTTCGGCAGTTGGAGCTGGTTGATCTGGGGAGCAGAAGCAGCGTGGTGCTGTATCGGGAGCCACTTGCCACCCAAAGGACCACCTGGGGGTGCGGGAAGTGTCGTGGGAGTACCTGAATGTGGTCAGCGGGAAAGTAAGGAGGGTGATAGAGATGTGAAACGACCAGAAACTCCCTAAAGAAGCCTCTGAGTGCTGGGAACTGGGGTAAATAAAGATTTCAGTTGCAGAAGCAGGAACTGTGGTTGTTCAAAAATACAAAGGCCAAGTCCTATCCTGGCCAATACAGGAAAAAAACCCCCAGAGCAGCTGCCTGCCTGGAGTGCTTTTGTCCAGCTTGCACCTTGCTGCACTTTAGTCTGACACTGCATACGGACTGAACTGGCTGGGGACAACTAAACTGTCCTTCTACTCCAACTAAATATGCAGGAATTTGATGTGCAGACTGTTCTTTTATCTTATTTCCCAGCAAACGCTCAGCCTCCGTGGGACATACCATTGCCCTACCATGTAAGTGGACATGCAGTGGTGCCTAGGAAGAGCGTGGTGGGTATGACACAAAGGAGAAGAAGCTGTTTGTCCTCAGTCTTTAAAAGATGGTGCTATAGCACAGTCCAGAGATGAATCAGACCCTATAGAAATAGCACGACTGAGTGGCTGGAGGCAGACATGGGCCTTTGTAACTTCATTACCACGGATCTGCTCCACCTTCAGTGACAGTCTAGTGACAGCAAAGTGAAGGTGCTGTTAGAGCCCAGACCTGTTAGAAGGGCTTTGCATTCCTAAATGATTGAATCAAAAAGCAGAGCATAAACCCCATAGGCAACACGCCTTGCACAAAGTTTATTTTTACTGTGTGAATTCAAGCACTGGAATGTCCTGTACCGATTCCAGAAGGGTTAACGCTTTCAAGCCTCACAGCCTGGCCAGGCGGAACACCCAGTGCCACGGGTACAGTCTGTATCCTCATTTTCCTTATACCTCGGTGACTGAAACAGCCATGCCCTCCCTGCCTTTCTCAGCTCATCATTCCTTTGGGGGCTTCTTGAACTATTGGTCCCACACAGCTTACTTCTCGTCCACCTTCCCTGTCCACTCCTGTTCCAAGAAACCTTCAGAAATGCCACCCAACAGAAATGTTTAGCCTTATTTCTCCAGCTGCAGCTTAGCTGGCATATCTCTGAAAAGGACACATAAGAGATGCACAGTATAGTTGGTAATATATGGTATGGCTGCTAATGCCAGCCATTGTGCTGTCTTTGTGAGCCTGGCTCCCTGGTTTAAAACTAAGGCCAGGCTGAAGGGGAAGATCCTTCACTACCAGTTCTAGGACCTGGCTGGAAACAACACATAGAGGAAGGTGCTCTGCCTTTTCATAAGGGGAAATGCTGTTCCCTTCTCCCCTCCAAACCAGTGACACCACTGCAACAGGTGAGGGCAGGAGGGGATTGCAGCCAGGCTGGTGGAGGGCAAGGTGCTCAAATCCACTGTGGCTGAGACCCCCTGCCCCACAGCTCACAGCACCGACTGGGCTCCCCAGCCTGTTACTAGTGGGCCCATGTGAGCCCAGATGGACAATTTCTTCTTCCTAACCTTGGCAAGTCAACACTCTTGTGTTCGCAGTTTGGTTTTTCACTTGGGGAAGCGTTGCCTTGCGTTACCTTAATGAGACAGAGGCACTGTTTTAGTTGCTCAGCACAGGGCTAAGCAGTTAACAGAAACACAAGAAGCCACTCATACAGACAAAAGGCAGCACAGCAGGCAGCTGCCCACTTATGTGCTTCCTGGAAGAATTCAGAGAAAGTGGGAAATGTTAGTAGAAACCAAATTTGTTTGCTACAATCTGCTTTTGGCTGTTCTTCTAAAAGAATGTGCTCTTTAACCAGGGCTCTAAGGTACTACTGCTGAACAACCACAGTCACCTCTTTCAATGCAGCTTTTAAAGCTTTTGAAAGATGGTAGGATAGACCATGTTGTGCTTCATCCTGGGCTTTCTTATGTTCCTTTCTGATGGACAAACTAAGAGGCCGGTACTGGAAAACTCCTTAAGTGATATGACTTTTCCAAGGTCTGCTGTCATGTCATTTAGTTGACTTTTGGTTTTCTCCAGTCAATGTCACTTTGGCAAGTGAGCAGATTAAGACAGTCCTGGTGCTGTGTAGACTTCCACATTGCATCTCCATTCCATATGGGATTCTTTTCTCCAAAATGTTCCAGTCTCCTCCTAAAAACATTTTTTGCATCTCCAGCCTAGGCAGGGACTTTGAACAACTTCTATTTGAAGAGACAAGACAGTTAAAATGCAGAAGAAAAGAAGTGTTTGTTCAGGAACCGAGACAAAGACCAAAACAGCTTGCTCAAGGGTACAGAAGAACTTTCCAGCAATGAAAGGCTTGAAGCCAGCTACCCACTCTGTAGCTTTACCATAAAACACTTCCTTTGTCCAGAGAAACAATAAAGCACCACAACTGTGAACTCATCATAGCTTCAGTTTAATTTTTAAATGGATGTCTTTTAAAGGAAAAAACACCACATAAGTATCTTCTTCAACCCCTCACTACCCATGGGCTCCATTTCCCTCTCATATGTGAGTGAGAATTAACATTTCTGTAGTTCTAATGAGAGCCCATTACCCAGTGGCATAACCCCCTCTCAGCCACTACCACAGATCTATAGTGAGCACAGCAAATTTATTCATTAGGTTTACCCTATGTTTAGTAACAGCCCAGCTCAGAAGAAGAGTCAGTGACAAAAACCATCTGGAATAAACATAATGGAAAACAAACAATGTAATATATTCCATCACTCCAGCCTAATTACACTGTTTGGTGCAAATACTATCAATCCAAGTGACAATTTACAAGCTGAACTCTTATTAAGGGGAAAAATGAGCTGTGCGGGGAAGCACAAATCAAAGTAACTAATCAACACAGACAACACAGTCAGGGATTTAAGAGCCAAGGTATGGTAGTCTTTTATTCCTCCTGGTTTTCAATTTGGGAGACTTGCTGTGATGTTGCAGTACATTATACGTTATATCTACTTATGCAACATTGGGAGAAGCATGTCTCTGGCTGTTGTCTTATTTTTCATCAGCTGCAGCCTGTGACTTTTAGGTTTAAATGCTTTTCTTGTCCTATTATTTAAGCTGGGAGCAAAGTACACTGTCCCATGTACCTGTTTTATTTTAAGACAACTTTCCCCTTTTAGGATATAGTAAAAGCTTGGAATTCAGGAGAAAGTTAGAAAAGACTGGAGTTAGGTAAAAGCAATGCCAATGTGATCTAAACCCAGTTCTTATTGAGTGAATTGGTTTTAGCAAGAGAAAAAGGAGAAAGATCTCTCCCTCCCATGCAAGCATCTGAACAACACATGGCTGCTGTCCATGATCTGTTTCAGCTTGGAAGCTGGAACTGGACTCATTAAATGCATCTGGTGTCCCCAGGGAAGCAAGAGAAAACACTGGCAGCAATGAAGAAAAGATGGTAGAAGCCATCTGAAGCAGAAATTAGCCAACCGCCCTGTCTGCATTAGAGCATGAACTTCAAGAACAGCATTAGGCACCTGCATGAAAGCTGAGCCCTCAAAGACATAGCAAAGTGATACAGTGCTACAATGTGTAACACACTGTCAGTTTAGGGAAAATACACCCATAATCTGGAAAATACCATCTCAGGCCAACAGGGAAAACTTAAGACCTCATTACAACAAGGGGCAACAAGCTAGCATTACAGTGAAATCAATATGAGCAAATATACACACAGCCCTGACCACAAAAATGTGGTCAGAACTTCCATAAATGTTAGCAAAATACAATTTATATAATCTGACACTGAGAAATTCCCTGTTAGTGAGGAGGTGCTGGAGGAGGTTTTTTAATTCTTTCTGTGGGGAAAAAAATGGAGTGAGAAAGGGCTACACTGAAGGGGACAAAGATGTCAAAAGACCCACATATCAGTTTTTCTGCCATAAGGAGGGAGATCACCAGTCACCACCACCCCATGTGCAGAAGTGCTTCTCTGGACCTTTATGTTCCTTCCTTGCCCGCAAGATAAAATGAAGCCAGGCTCCTTGTCCTTTCACACTTTGCAAATGGCCACGTAGCTCAAAGACTTTCTATCATGGGACTGTCTTGGAAACAACATTCATCTCATGTAAAGGCATTTTATATTTCTCCCTGAACTGACTTATTCTGGAACAGGGTCTAGTGCTCTGTAGGCCCTTAAACATAGCTTATTCTCATCCGTAATGTAGGCTTTTTCTCAAGCAGAAAGCTGATAATGAGTAAGCTTTTCTCATAGCTCATGTGTATGCAAAATGTCCAAAACTTTGTTTCTGCACCTGCTGTTTTCAGATAGAAATAATAAGTGTGACATCCTTTTCTCCTTGAAGAGGTGATGTCATAGATGTGGTCACAACGGGGTTTCTTCATTTAAGAGGCAAGGTGCAAAGTTAGAGAAATACTCCTGTGAGAATTTTGAAATTTCAGTGATTCATAAAAGCCAAAAGTTTTATTGCCAGTTAACTGTGGATCCATCTTTCCAGAGCCTTACTGCATCATCTGTATTACCATGCAAATCAAGATGACATAGCTGTTGCTGGATAATTTCAAATGTGATATTCACAGCATAGATGTGCTATTGGGATGGTCTTTGGCAACACCTTCATCCAAGCATCTCTTCACACTCTCTGCCTGATGCCATCATTCTGTTCAACCAGGAAGATGAACGTGGGGATGACTCTTTCCCTCATGTGCTAAGTCCATGCCTATGCTTAAAAACCAGTGTTATTTAAGTCATCTGTCAAACCCCACATGTATTATATTTATTTATGCCTCTCTTCTTGGCCTTAACTGCTTTGCTTCAAGCAGAAACCTCCAAAAGTTGTTTTTTCTCTGATTCCCCCCCTGGGCTATAGGAATTTAAATAATGTTCAAAAGCAGCTATAGATTTAAGAAGGATGACTCTCTATTTGTAGATCACAAAAAAATCTAGGGATATGTGGTGTCTGTCAGTAATTATTATGATAAAATACCTTTATTTTCAGTTTATATGGATTCTAACCCTCTTGTTCTATGACTGTTGGTGCTCAATCTGACTAGGGAATCTGAACTTCTTCCTTCCTGAACAAGGAATAGCCATGAATACAGAGCATTTTCTTTAAGGAGCAGAACATAACAACCGTGGTATGGTCAACCCATCGTGGTCACATAGGGTC
Source organism: Morus bassanus (assembly GCA_031468815.1). Taxonomy (NCBI): domain Eukaryota; kingdom Metazoa; phylum Chordata; class Aves; order Suliformes; family Sulidae; genus Morus; species Morus bassanus. The sequence continues at coordinate 68,508,747 of CM062570.1, forward strand.
CAAGTCTTTGGCTTTGTAACTGGGAATTATTCTGCCCTTTTGGGATGCTTAGACACTTGTGTTGTTGCTCTCTTGAGCCTTGAAGATTTTATGTAATCCTCCAGGACTCCCTGGTCTGGATTTTTTCCTCTGAGGGAGGAGATTCAGGGGACATGCTAATGTTACTGTGCAGGTAGGTGGGAGGTTGTTCATGCACTGAGGCAATGATCAAGAGTGTGCTGGCAGCGACCTTGCTGTTGTGACCATGTGACGCTGCATCTGGTTGCTCATTGCCACAAAAAACCCCAACAAACAGTCCCAATGCTTTCTTGTGACTCCCTGCACTGTCACCTTTTCCCACATGCTCCACCAAAGGTTTTCAGTGCTGTCAAGGATCTGAACTACTGAAAACTACCAAAGTCAATTTGTGGTGAACACTGAATTTTTTCTCAGTGTTATCAAGGACCTTGCAGGGACAAGGTAGCTGAGATACTGAGCTGTCTCAGTGAAGTATCTATCAACAGCCCCTCAAGGCAGAAATTACTTGTTAGAGCATCAGCTGATAAACCAAAAGGGAGATGAAGTTCAGCAAAAGAATTGTTTTAATTACCACATGGTCTGCTTCACCATTATTTTAGAAAAAGCTGGATGCAGATGTTACATGAATGTAATTGCAGATTTCAGGAAACATCTTAAAAGCCACAGATGAAATCTTACAAATATAGCAAAAATAATTCCCTCTGGAATATGAACACGAGCAGAATTCCCCCCCACAACTACATATAAGATATCAAGTATGTTAGTTACTTCACTGAACTTCAGAAATGGGCAGTCACTTACAGACAGGTTGTGTCAGCTAACAGCTATTGATATCTAAGGATGACAGTACCTGTTTCAGAAGGTTGATTTTCCTACAAGCAAAAAGGCCGTGTTCCCATTACAACCCTCCATTGCAGCGGCTTGCTTAGAGCAGCTTCTGGACTAGATTCCATCTGCAAACTGGGATGCCACTGCACTGCTTCCTTGCCTGCCAAGACCTTTTCCATTACTGGAACCACAGTAATGGTAACTGGTCTGGGCTCTCCGTACTGGTCACCTCTGGTTGTTTTGCTACTTATGGTCCTTTGCTCTCTGTTTTGCTGATTGTCTTGTACAACATTTAGGTTGGGAGCTTTCTGGCAGGCTTGGAGAGTTTGTTTCTGTTTCTGACCGTATGGGAACACTATAGGCACACAGCAGCATGGCAAGGATTAAAAGCTGTTTTCTTTGCCTCTTTACAAAGAACCTGTTTATTTATGGATGACCATGAAGGGAGACATATTTCCAGAATTCAGGAAAGCTACCTGCAGTTTTCTGTATCTTCACAAACTTTCCAGTATGATTTCAATTCTACAGTCATTGAGTCTTGCCTCAGTCCTCATATCTGTAAGCCCAGGAGGTAGTGTTCAGAGAAATAAATACATATGTGCTGAGGTGTTGCACCAGACCAGTGATGGATAGTAGGGCTCCACAGAGAGAGAGCGATCTTGAGATAGATACAAGAGAAGTCTGGCACGCATCAGAATGTAATCTCTTCATGTCATTGCAAGGATTTATTTAGGACAGCCTCCCTCTGAGTTACGTTGCTGTCAGGTAGCAGAGTACTGCCTGCAGTTTTCAAAGTATTTGAACATTTGCAGCCTTTAAACAATTAGAATTGTCAGAAAGACAGCCCATCAATCAGAAGTTTTCACAACTCCTTCTCATTTGTATGCAGATTTCTAAACCTCATATTGTCAAATAATAGACTATAAAATAGAACACTTCAATAATTTCCTTATTTTTTCTTTTTTGTCTTTTTTTTTTTTTTTTCCTTTTAAACCCTACAGCATTGGATACAGAAGAGATCTTAAAACTTTCAAAGCGGAACTGAAGAAACTGCTTTCTTTGGTCAAACTAATGGTTCTGTTAGTCCACCATTGTTTTGGGTAATGACCAGTCCCAGAAGACATCTGGGTGAGGAAACCACCAGGAAATGCACAGCTAGTCAAGGCAGTAATTAAAGTAGCCATTAGCTCTGGACAACAGACTACAAGGGTCAGCAGCCTGCATGCTTTGCTTACATGTAGGCTACTTTGCTTGTACCTGCAGAGATGAGGATTAGCCACTGCAGTCCAAACAGTGGGATTCAGACCCTTTCTCCATCCCAAACTGTTCCAGTCAGGCCCTTTCTCCATCCCAAACTGTTCCAGTCAGGCCCTTTCTCCATCCCAAGCCTTCTGTTCTCCAGCAAGGCTGAACACCAACCCTGGTGCTGTGGAGTAGAGGCTGATTTGAGGTGCAAAAAGAGGAAAACCTATATACTGGGATAGCCTGGCATTAGGGGTTACAGTATTCTGGAGAAGTGAGAAAGGAAAAGGTTCCCAGAGGGAATGGAGAAAGAGAAAAAAGGGAGGGAAAGAGCATATCCTGCATCACTGCTGAGCCCTTCTAGCACCCCTCCAGCACCAGGAACCCTTTAACAGTCCATGCCTTCTCAAAGGTGGAAGCAAAAACTCCAAAGCTTGGTTGAAATGAGGCATTTCTCTTCTTTCAAGTCAGACTGGTGCCTTGGGTAAGCACTGAGTCCATGCAATAACATATCTTATGTCATTATAATTAACAAAGCCTTCGACGGTCTGTGCAATAATCTGTTCTTAAGATCAACTTATCCAAGTTTAAACAGTTCTCACATGTCACAGGCTGTCTGAAGAGATTTCTTTGAAAAACAAACTCTTCAAGTCTGAAAGTCAGGTGGAGAGGGAGAAAAGAACTAAAATTTTTAGAGCAGTAAATGAATATCCAATAGCAAAACATTTTGACCAGATCTGTTTATCTGGCTTCTTTTCCTTGAAAGAAAATGAGAGTTATCTTCTTATTTAAGATATATTCTTTCCATTTGTGTTCCCAAATTTATTCCTGGTCTAAGTTCTTATGTTCTTAGATTCCTTGCTCATTGAATTTCATAGCTATACCTCCTGAAAAATGAAATTTTAGAGTAAGAAAGATCAAAAGATTTTTTCTCAGTTATTTCCATAGGCGCTGCATTATTTCCTCTGGGAAATTTTGCAAGAGGAAGATTTCAGCCTGCTCGCAGTATACATTAGACTGAGAATGCAATTCACAACCGGGGCAGCTCCTTTGACTCTTTTTGTTGCTTGTTTGCTTTGACTGAGCTCAGATTAGCACATTTCGCAGTTGGTTTGCAACTTGAAAACACAAGTTGAGTAATGGGGTGAAAATATCTCACAACAAATAATCCTGAAAAACATGTGGTTTATTAGTTTGCAAGCTAGGAAGTGACATCAAGCATCCAGACATGGATACTTTTCATTTAATGCATCAGTTCTGCATAGGAAGACAGAGTATATTCCTCCCCTTAAAATATACACAACAAAGTATTTAAAGATGTTCAAATTCAAAGCCATAACCATCTGCTTATCGCAGACATCTGTTGCTTCAAAGCAAAGGACTATATGAAAGGTTCAGAAAGCTTTAGAGCTCAAAAGATGCATTTGCCAAGAGACTAATGGAACACATGAATATACATAAATTCCAAAAATATAACAAACTGCTCTTTTCTCCCTGGAGTGCAGTTACACCAGCTAGGTATGTGAGAGCTGAGTTGCAAAGAAAAAAATAATAAGAGTTACTTCAACTCTTACCCATCCCTGTGCTGAAAATTAAACTTTTTGTCACTCTCCAAATACTCTTGAAAAGCAACATCTTCTCCCTCCATCAGCAGAGGAGCCTGACTTTCACACTGATCCCCTACAACTCCGAGACACTCCTGCCAATGCACCTTCAAAACATGATTGTTTCCACCATGCAACCTTCTTTCTACAGAGCCTTTCCCAGTTCTTACTCAGGGAGGTGACCCCCCAGCTTCACTGGGAGCAACACGCTGCAGCTCCGCAGCCCTGCAAGTGTTATTGATTTCCTTGCTATTTTGGCACCCAGGTCTGACTGCCTGGCTGAAGTCAAAGAGAGCCTTCCCATTGACTTCAGTGAACCATGGGCATATCTAATGGACAGTGCCCCTTTCCCCACGTGGCTCTTGCATTGCCATGGAAGTGAAGGTCAACAAGAGGGCTGGGAGCAATAGCAAGCTCTTTGGGGCATCACTGTGTTCCTCTGAGCACCTGATGCAAGAGGCAATTGCAGTGGATATCTGCAATAAATAAAGTTGGTATTGCCCTAGGGGTATGTGCCAAATTTCCGCTGTGAGGGTTGGAGGGCAGAGATTGCACCTTGCAGACCTGTGGGTCTGGAGGGAAGGACCTGCTAAACGTTACTGGGAGCGGGGGAAAAGTGTGAGCCAAGTAGAAGGTACAAAATCGGAGGGTTTACAAACTTTTGGAAAGGTTGCAAGGAATGCAAATGGGCTAGAGGGTGTCTGGACAGGAAGATGCTGGGAACCCTGAATACTTGAAATTTCTGCCTCAGGATAATACCATCTGTACCTGGTCGGTAGAGCTAATGAAGATTCCTGGCTCAACAGCCAGTTTCCATTCACTTATTACCCTTTCTGCATGTGCACAGCCATCAAAAGGGCAGGGAGGACCTCACAGATAGCAAGAGAAATTTGGGATTTCAATTCCTGTCTGCCTGGCCTTTTGATTGCAATACATACATGAACTACGTAGACAACAAGGAAATATTTCATAACCTTAAATTACATTGTGAAGCTCAGAGAAAGTTGATCCATCCCCTGCAATAAACTCCAAATAACCATACAGAAAGTGATTAACTTAAATATGAGCATGAACATCAAGATACATTTTATAAAGCAATCAAAATTTTTCCTCTGTCATTTAACGTTCCTCTTAGTCACATAATCTGTGACCTCTTAAACCTCACTATAAAGCATATAAAATCCCACAAGACCACAAGTTCAACATGGGGGTTACACACCACTTAGGTTCACTGACGCCACTTTATAAACTACCCTTCTGGTCTTTGTTTTCCTTTGCACACATTTTGCATTTCCCTGCCAGCTTCCCATTGTCCTTGAAATTAGAGTAACAAGAGATCGAAGACATCAGACAGTTCTCTGTGCCGATCACAAACAGAAAATAGAAATTGTTGGTGATCGGAAAAGCAGGCAGAGCCTTCCTGAGCTGCGTACAAATTCTGCTCCTCACACTACTCGCAAGCAAAACATTTATAGAGAGGCAAATTATTTACTGTGCTGACATAAGCACATTTTTCAAAGCAGCAGCAAGACAACAACATTACTAGTATTAGGAAATTCATCTCAAGTTTAGATTATCTCAGAGTTTTTATGAGGCAAGAGAATATACAAAGTTTGCTTCAGCAAAATAAAGCCCTTTACTTACATAGCTTGCAAGAGCTCCCAGCAGCTGGAGTCTCTGAATTGCAGTGCATGCAGATATTGTGCTTTGCTGAAAGCCCCCTAACTTTGGCACTGGAGACGGCACATAACTCACCGGTGCTTCAGATTGATAAATAATTTCCTTTAAAAATACTCTCACATGTTTTTTTTATCAGTGGTGCACACTGACAGTAGACTGCAAAGCAGAAAGCTTGTCTGGTATTATGAGGAAAGAGTTCCCTCTCAGCTGAATCCAGAAAAAAAAGGAGTCCTTGACCTCGACAACTAGAATAAATCTACTATATCTGCTGGCTCTTTCCTGAATGCATACTTGAGCAGTAACATAAGAGTGAGCGATCAGAGTGCAGAAACTGTGGCATGTCATGCTCTGTACCGGTAGGGTACGTGAGCAATGCTTCTAGCGCAGGCACAGCAAAATGAAAACGCAATGCGTGTTTTAAGCTTTTATTCACATATTTTAAAAATAAAACAAGGATGACAGGCTTCTCTATTTCAGTTCACAACTCCCAAGTGGCAGCGCTCTCAGCTCTGTCCCCTCTGCCGAGGTTCCTTGTGTTCCAGATGAGGTTACTGCTGACTTTCTATTTCAAACCTCAGTTTTCTTAGAATCTTTGTGTCTCAGCCAGGAAATGTAACCCAGGCTGAAGTTTAGCATTTTGAACATCATAAATGCAATGAATTGCCTGCAAGCAAAATGAGCGTTTTTCAGATATTTTTTGTTCTCCTTCAAAAGATCTGTTTACTTCTTTTTTTTCTCTTTCTTTTTCCTTTGGTCTACTTAAACTTATTAAAGGTCTTAAAAACAAGCATAGCTTTTGGAACAAGTCCTCAATAGAACAAATAGTGAGACAAATATGAAAGGCAAGATAATGATGTAGCTTAAAATAGGATAATGTAAGGTTTCAGCAAAAGAGAAGTTCCCTGCGCCATTGTAAAATTTTATTTACAAGAATAAAGACATTACTTTAAACATAGTCATTCAATTCCCAGACAATGAGGACAGAGGTTTTATGGGGAGGATGAAAAAGCCCCATATTTTAGGCATAATAAAAGGAGTAGCAAAGAGATAAGGAAGAAAATCGAAGTCCTAATTCATTCCATTGTATTCAGTTGCAAAAGAAGGAAAAAGGGAAACAAACTTACAGTCTAAAATCAAACTTTAAAATATTGTAAATGCAATATTCCTGGCTTTATGAAACATAAAAAAAAAAAAGCCCTCAAAACTTTTAATAAACATTTCTAGCTTAAGGAAATAATAGTTGTTAATGAAGAATAAACAAATGATCTCTTTTGTCTAGTGTGTTATTTCCCTTGTGTGATAATGGACTTCAGAAATCTCCTACACATTTTATATGTGTGTTATCAAGGTTTTTATTGAACCTCAGACTTGGGTTCAGCTTTTGTTGTTGCTTCTTTTTTTTGTAACTTTATTAAGACACTAAAACACTTGTACAACTTCAGAGTTGTTTATTGGTAATTGTCTGTCCCAGTTGTAGCTGAGTAATAGCAGTGATATATTGTGTTGAGTGACAGAAGTCTCAGTTTCAATTTAGTTTCCATTTATATCTACTTCTTTTGTCAAATACTGAAACTCTAAGTCTACAATAAATTAATTTTGACTCTTTTCAGCTCTTCCTGCTGTTTTCCCATTCCCTTTCTCCACTAACATTTTCACAATACGAGGCGCTACCAGACCATATATGTATATCTTCAATTTCAAAATATTGGCATTGATTTTTTTAAAATTAAAATTCATGTTTGCAAGCTGTTGTTTTAAAACTAGTGTGGGTGCAAGTATTGTTCTTCAGATACCAAACCACTTTTTCTCCACAGTGGGCTCAAGTCTCAGCCCTAGGGCTTATTTACATAGGTGGGTGCTGAGCTCCCCTGCGCTGGCTCCTGCTCAGCACTTGCCACGCTAGGCCTCTTCCCTCTCTGCGAAGCCATCAGCAAGCACGTTTTCTCCCTCTCTCCCAGTTCAATTTTTCTATTTTAAGAAAATAGCTGTGATGTTTTACTTTTAATCTTGTTTATGATGCGGAGGCCTTGTGACCTGGTTTGTAGACACAAGGCTTGGCACACAGGACTACTTGCACACGCCCAGGTTTCAGACAGCAGCCCCATGAGTGGGGCGTATCGGGATCCCATCCAGCTTTCTGTCGGTAATTACAAGAGGCTAAACTTCAAAACCTTCTTGGGAGCTATTACCTGCTTCTTTGTGAAGTGTTTTGAAATAAGCAGAATATATACCTAACTTCTGAGAACAACATCTTGTCATTTTCAGTACGGACATCTGAAGCACACCGCTAATTTGAGCTCCGGCTAAGTACCCCCAGGCATGACTCGCTTTCTGCCCCAGGGATCTGGCTTTCACCTGAGGAAGCAACAAGCCATCGGGCAGTGCACTTGCAGCTCCCTGTGCATGGACAGTGTCATTTCTCCCCCAGGCCATTTCAGCCACAACAGAGCTGCGTAAGCCCTGCAAGCCTTGGGGCACTGTGTTTTACTGTGGCCACGTGAAATCATGTCTCACAACTGGAGGCAGCGGTAGTCTCTGAAAATATCATCTGCTTTACTGAGTATTGTATATGCATTCACAGACTTTTATATAGGAGTTAAGAAAATGGTTCACTAACTAAGGGTCACAGTTGCAATTGCAGCAAAAGTGGAAGCTTGGCCAGGACCCCAGAAGCTGTAAAGCATGTATGAGACTTGTCTAGTGAAGTCTATGTCATGATCTACCACACCAAAAACTTTAAGATATCTTTTCTTTTTTTTTTTTTTTTCCTGGTAGAAGTGTAGACCCTTATATGTAAATTAAAGTCTTATGTTTCTCATTTATCTTCTCAACAGCATCCAGAAGATTGGTTGGGTTGTGCTGCCCGCAGACTGGGAGCGCTGCTCTGCTGGCATGACACTGTACCTCTGAGATCCTGAGAAAGTGGGTCCCTATGCCTGATATGACACAGTCCATTAAACTACCTTGATCAGACTTCGTTTTGAAACTGACTGATTTTACGCACAACTTTAAAAAATTTGGGCATCACAGGGATATATATCCCAGTAGCTGTTATTTCCAATGTCAGCTCTCAAGCCTTTTACAAAGCCCACATTTAGTCACTTGGTGAGAGATGCTACACAGAGTCAGTAGGAACCACATGGCTCAGTTTAGCTATTGCATGTAAGGACTGGGCCAGAAGGACTGAAACACTGACTCAGAGGCAATGTAAGATGACATGGCAGGTAAATGTGAACTAGAGAGCACATATCCCAATATAGTAAAGTTTCATTAGATGGTCATCTGGAAATAAACCATGCCATTGATTGGCTCCGTGGAGATACAGTGCTACCTAAAGGCACTTACACTGTTTCTAGGATCAGGGCGACAAGTCCTTTTGGTGGAGGCATTGAGCTGCCCTGAATCACTTCAGTCCATCATGACTTAGTTGGTCTGTCCCTGATGGAGGTAAGCTGTCTCTTGCAGCGCTACCTTGGGGGTGTGCACCGTGGTCTCCAGTGCTCCAAGAGGATGTATCTGTGGAGGTGCAGCGTTAGAACGGAGTCACAGGAGTAATTTCGGTTGAAAGGAGCCTTTGGCGTTCATCTCATCCAACATCTGCTCAAAGCAGGTCTAATCAGCTGGCAGCTGTCTCTGCAGTATGTTCCATGATGACTCTATTATTCAGGGTTTTCCACTCCATATAGCATTTCTGACCTCCATTACCCCCAAAAGCAAGAAGCTGACTCAATGATTATGGTCCAGAGGGATTTTGCATACCTTACCCCAGGTAATTACAAACTCTTGGCTATTGCAGTATCTGATCACCCAATCATTTGATTATACTTATCTGGCATGGAAGCCAAAAAATGATATCTCATTTTACAGATGTGGACCTAAGGCATAAGGATGACAATACTTGTCAGAGTTCACACAGTCTGTGCAGAGTAAGAAATTGAGTGGTCGTCTCAGGGCTGGCGTCCTACCTGCTGTCACCTCTCTAAGCATTCCTGCTATTAGTTAGCTATTAGTTATTAATAGGCACCCTGCTATTAGAGATCATTTTTTGAAGCAAGGGGCAAAGTAACACAGCACTTGTGAGATGCCAGCTATGTAATAGGTTCCAGTGCTGAAGCTGAAAGTGGGGGAAAATTAAAAAGTGCTAATGCAGCTGCTGTACATGTGGTGGGCAGCTGTACTAGGGATCATCAAATGAATGATCCTCCTTAAAACACAGCCCTTCTGATAATCTGGAATGGGATCCAAATTAGTAAAAGCTGGTTTTGGAAACCAGGAAAGGTCCCTGTGATCTCCACTGCTGTCAGTGAGAATTCATATTATAATGATCAAAAACTATATGAAGGTGAGTATTGCTGTAACTTGTTTAAATTGCAGGCCTGGAAAAATATACTTAAGACATCTGGAATCAATTTTGGTTCTGAAATTCAGTTCATACATAAGAAGGGCTTGGGAGGAATTGAAAGACAAGATAGTCTTGTCTTGAAATACAAGAAAGAAAATGAAAATGTTTAAATTAGTGGCTCATATGCATGGCCCTCACACTTCGATCTCACATTTAGCTTTCGGTGAGTAATACTGTTTTATGCATGGTCCCACCAGTATATATATAAATGGCATGTAGCTAGGCAACAATATATTACTTCTGGGAAAAACAAAAAGAATATAGCATGGGTCACAGATCTGTGCTAGACTTGTTCTACTTCCTGGAGTGATCCAGTTAAGCTTCTTTGCAACCCATATATGGATGGCCCTTACTGCCAGCCCCTGTTTTGGAAACCATGCTGCATACCTGCTCAGACTTGCCAAGCCAGCCAAATCAGGACTGCAGCAATATCTCATTTAAGATGAGATGCTAATGGCACTTGTTCACATGGTGTCAGCTAGTATATGAGCTAGTGAATAGTGGGCAAGAACCCAGGAGGTGCAAATTCCTGTTGATGTTTCAAATTGCACATTAAAAATGAAGAATTCTGACTTCTAATGTGTAATTTATTTTGATTTTAACGTGTCATTAATGTATAAGAAGCAAATCTCCTTTTTAAGTCTGTAATGTGTAATATCTTGTCCATATAAATTCTCAGTCTTGAAATCTGAATGTCCAGATCTTGAGCTGACATAACTCGGCACTGCTGCATTGATTGCAAAGGCAGCATAATTAATTTACACCAGCTGAAGGTCTGGCTCAAAAATGTGCAGAAGCATATATATTCCCTTTCTGACCATGTGGATGCCACTGGAAGATGACTCAGGACCTGACAGCTACCATGGCTTTATATCCACATCAAAGCTTATCCTTAGGCCTTTTACTGTTCCCCATGGGGGCTGAATATTTGTTTTTGAATGCTTCACTGAGCTATGTAATTTAGGAACATCAGCAACACACAACATTAAAACCCATCAAAAGCAAATCTTAAGCTCAGATACAAATGCCCTGAGCCTGCACTTGAGGAGCTGTGGGATCTTCCATTTGAGGGTCAGAAAGTATTTTTAATAAACTGCCTTGCCTCTTAGAGGTCAGGCAACATGGGTGAAGCCTGGAGATGCTTTAAGGCAAGGACATTCTCTCCCTTCCATTGTGGGGTGTATCTTCAGCCAAAGCAAAACTCATTTCAACTACTGACTACTTCATCATAGGTAGAAAGGCAAAATAAACTCCGTGGGAATTAGAAAGCATGCTTTCTATCAGTAGCTTGTGTCACTTTCCTGTCAAAAGTCTGCTGCTTATGTACCTTCAACATGATAGAAAAACATTATGTTAATTTTTTTGACAGTTTAGGAAAATTGTTCTTTTTGCCACACGTCAAATCCCCCATAAGTTAAATCTGTAGCCCTTTCTTCTCCACAGCCTTGGAAAAACCAGTCAGAAACAAAATCAGTGTCCCAAAATATCATGTTTAAGACATATCTGGAAATTTGAGACAGGTTTCCTCCTTCAAATTCATCAGTTTTTTTATCAGGTCTGGAGTGAGGATGAGGCTATTTCAGACCAAGCTGTTGAAACTGTCAAAGAGAAATGTTCCTTTCTAGCAATGAGCTGCAACCAGTCTCCTTCCTGCAAGTACAAGGGTTTCTGACACAAGGGTATCCCTGACCATCCCTCATGAGTACAGCATGTACTCATGTACGAGGTAGAGAAGAAGCCACTTAAAGTGTATATCACCCTTTGAAGTGCAGTCCAGTTTGCAGGAAGAAAAGGGCTACATCACTGGTACAAACTAATGTAATGGCATATGGTTTCTTCATTCAGGAAAAGGCTTCAAAACTGAAAAGCAGATTGCAGCTTTGCAGAACAAACTGGTGCTGGTGCTCTCATTGCGTGTAGCTTAAAACTGCTTAAGCAATACAGGCTTGTCTGGATTGAGTTAATTTTTTTTTTGTTTAGTCCAAAAATAGAATTGTTTCAGCTCTGTTCAAGCTCAATGTTGTTCCAGTTGTCTTCAGTTTTCTTCTCAAACCCACTGTTTTCCCAGATCGCTTTATGGATATTGTCTATGGGAGGGACGGGAGTGCAGTAGCTGGAGCAGAGCACTGAGGGCTCTGATTCCTGCTCTTAGTGCTTCTGTTGAGTCTAATCTTGCTTTCCTTCTGTTTTTCTTCTGTTCTTCTAATCTCCTTCTCACTCTTTCCTTCAGCCTACCTGACAGTCAGACTTGATGAGAAGTTATTTGCAATCCTGGTACATTGTCTAATCCTACCACTTAATAGAAACAATGGGGGAGAAGGGTTTCCTGACTGCTCCAGCCCCAGGGAGATGTTGCTCACAGCAGAAGAGACTGCTGAAGTGAGGAGCGCTGGTCATCACAACAGCATCCCACAGCCTTATCACCATTCCTCTGTCAGATCTGCTTTTCCATGCCCCTAGCAAAGACCTGCAATTTTACATTTTCTTACAACCCACTCAGCTGCTGCAATTTAATCTGAGAGCCCAAACTTCCAAAAGCAGCATGCTATGCCATGGCTGTAGTACATGCACCCACATGCCTGGGGTTACAGGGGCTTATTTTTGTGTGTGAGAGCCCAGAGCACAGCCTGTGTTGTTGGGTCCCTTTCTGCAGCAAGGGCACTGGCATATGAGGAATGGGGAGCACTGCAGCATCTGCTAGGAGAGGACACCTAACTGAACCCTATTTTTAAAGGTGTTATTGAAGAAATTGGTACAGCCATCCATTTTCTACGAAACAGGGCTAGGTTTAGTACAGCAATTTGCAGGTCAAGCTCAGTATTCTTCCTGTTTTACCTCTTAGGTAATAAACCCAGGGGTCCACGGGCTGCCGAGGCGCTGCATGAGGACCCCCTCCCATTCCCACACCAGATACTCTCTGTTTTGTGGATGCCCAAGCATTTTGACCATCCTGCTGCTGGTAGGACTTGCCTTTTCCCATCACCTTTCACAGACGCCCAAGGCGCAGAGACCTCCATTGGCAGCCCCCAAATTCTGTCCTTCTGCAGAACTGGGCGGCATTGCTGCCGTGTCTCCAGGAGCTATTAAGATCTTTTTAAGGCTGCTGTGTTGCTGTTACTTCAGTGCTGCCTGTGCATGGCAGACATGCTGTGGCTAGGTGCCAGGCTGCCTGGAGAAGAGCTTTTTTTAATGAATAATAACACAAGCTGTAAGCGGTAGGAACTGGTGGTCTGCAGTAGGTGTCAGCAGAAGTAGAGTACATATATTGTTTGTAGGCTGGATGGCTCAATATATGTGCACGTGTTGAAATACAGGCCCTCCGCAGTTAGCTGTGGCCTCCAACCCTCATACAACATAGGTAAAACCAATACTTTTCTCAATCTTCTCTGGAATGGGTTTGGACTTGGGTCCCTTCCCATCGACGCCTTCAGCCGTTTCACTGGGTGAAGCGAATGCTATTTCTGTGACAGCTCTCGGCGCAGTCCTGCCTGGACTTTTGAGGGCAGCCTTGTTTGGGTGCCGTATTGTGCTCCAGCCTTTGCTCTCAGGCAGCTGGGGTGAAATAACGTCTTCAAAAGCGAGAAGGGGTGCACGCTGGAGCTGCTGCTGAGGCCTGCCTTTGGCACCCATGCAACAGAGGGCTGCAGTGTCTGTTACACATAAATAATGTTCTGAAGGCCTAAATAGATAAACATTAGAGTTGTTGATGAAAGGAAGCAATGCCAGCCACTTTTGGCCAGCGGAACAGGAACGTGTCCCATTGCCTCAGGTTGAAAAGGCTTTGAATGTTTAGGGCTTGCAAAAATTAGAGGGAGGAAGCACTCTAATGATATCTGACACCTATTTGCTTCATTCATGGACAAATTAACCTTAATTATCCAATTTATAAATCAGCTTTAAGTGGAAGGGCCCCTCCTCACCCCCCACTGCTGCATATTTGGGGGATTAAGTTGTTTGTTTTTAGTGATAAATTAAAAACATCTGCTTCCGCTGACATGCTGGAAAGGAGGCACGTACAGCAAAGCGGCGGCCAGGCTGCTCCGATGCTGGGGGGGATTTGGTACCCGGGCACGGTCTTGCCAACCTCTGGCCATGGGATCTGAAAGGATCAGTCCCTTTCCCCTCTGCATGGGAGCTCACGGGGCAGGGGAGATGTATGGCTGCTGCCGGGCTTGCTCAGGATGGTTTCTGGGGAGGTTGGAGCAGTGGTGAGCGTCTCCAGCAGCGTGCGCTTGGCAGAGGCTTCCTTTTAAGGGTGTCTTGGCAGTTCTTCTGTGCAAGAGAAACTGTTTCTGCTATGGGATCATCAAGTCTTAATGCCAAGGAATCTAAACCTCGTGCCAGAGTCCCTGCAGAGGTCGCTCAAGCGTGAGCAACGATGGCAGTAAGTAGTCTGGCCACCCCTTCTGATGAAGAAAATGGTGATATTTGAAGGAATGGAGATGTTTTACAACCCTGGAGTATCTCCCCAGCAGTGATACAACTTCCCAATTGCCGAGGCAGGTTGGAAAAGGCCAAGAGACACATCATGTCAAAACACTTCATGTGGGCTTTCACCTCGTACAGGAGGTATGAAAATAACCCTCCTGATTACAAGCCATTATCTGCAGGATTGGAAAGCTGGGGCTAAATCCTGCCAAGTGTAGCAATGCAAATATACCCTGGGCATCCATGGATCTGCACCCATGACAGACCCTGTCCGTGCATCCCCTTATGCCACCTCACCGAAGGGAACCGCGAGGCTTGTTTTGACTTCAGTGTGGCCTGGATCTCACTGTGGGTTTTTAGTACACGCCCTGTTGGGCTGCAGAAAGAAATGGTTTACACACACCAGTCAGATATTTTTTCAGTCTTTGGCAATCAAAACTCTCAGATGGCAGCACTGGTCTGCAAGGACAGAACTTGCCTGCAGAAGAGGAGAAACCAAGATGCTGGGTGGTTTCTGACAACTCCTGTACCTGAGATGACCTCTTTTTATGCCTGGATATTTTCTCCAGGTGGGTTGGAGGATTATGTGCATTTAACCAAGGTTTTCCAATAATCTATCAGATCTGTCAGAGCAAGAAACCCCAGGCAGATTCAGTGCATGCTGTCAGACTGGCCGTACAGTACAGGTCCTATGAGTTGGACACCTGACAGTGCAGGAGGCACCAGTCAAGTGTGATGCAGTGCAATGTAAATGTATTTCTGTCTGAGAAATTCCAGGCACAGAAATTTTGAATTGCAGTTCTGCCCAAAGCAGGCTACAAAATCAGGACTGAGGGGCATGGCCCCTCATTGTGCAGAGGAAACTCAGATCTCCTTAAAAAGCTGAAGGCAACCTCCAATGCAGCCTCCAAACCCCCATTCCAATGTAAAGCATTGTAATCCATCTGTAAAGCTTCAAATACAGTGAAATGCAGCCCATTGTCTAGAGAAACTAAAAAATACCCAGTGCACACCTGTGGACCTGGATGTGCAGCAGAGCCCTCATGAGACCCAGGGGCCAGCCCTGGGCACAGAGGACCTGCTCTCTCTGGAGGTGCAGGAGGGAGGGGAGAGGTAGCAAGACAACCTGTCTCACAGCTAGCCAGGACCACTGACCCTGCTTGTCCTGCCTAAACTGTTTTCTTCTGGCTGACTGCCCATGTTACTTGATCTTTGCATTCCCATGAGGGACACTTGGATACATGATGAAGTTGATGATGATGAAGCTGAATCAGGAAAAGGAACAGTTTTTTTCTTTTTTTCTCTTAATCCAAGAGAAGTGAAAATTTCCTTCCTCCAAGACAGGAGTGGGGCCTGTGACCTGGACTCCAGCCCTTCACGGGAATTGCTTTGCTGGAGCATAGACCATCCTCTTCCAAACCCAAAAATCATTGCATCTCTCTGGAACAATTTCTTGCTGCCCCACCACAAAGCTGGCACTCAGAGGTCATCTGCAGACTTGTATTGCCAGTTTCTAGCAGGAACATCTGCACTGAATAGCAGAAACAGTAACTCAAGAGAGGCCAAAGCAGTCTCAGTCTTCCTCCAGCCACTGGGAAATCAGCTATAGGAAAAGGGTAGAGGAATCAAGGGGAAGTTGGAGACAAGTAAAGACGTGTGGGACTGGGAGAGCTGCTAAAGCAGGGCTGTGATCAAAGGCTGTTCTCGGGTTTTGGGACCAAAACATGACAGGCTCTGGAAGACTACCTTCAGAGCATATCTGTGCAGAGCTGGAGCTCAGAAAGACTCAAAGGAGCCAATTGCTGTGTAAAAAAATACTGACATGGTGTCTGGAATAAGTAACGGATGCAAAAAACAGCCTAGGTGTTTCTCTGTTAAGTCCCAAAAGAGCCACTTCCACTGTTAAGTGACAGTGAAAAAGGACTCAAAAACAGCAGTCTGGGATGTGCTGAGGAGGTGGGCTCAATCCCCAGGTGCATTAAGGCGCAGCAGACTGGTGCTGTGCAGGAACATCAGTGCAGGGCTAGCAAGGCTGGCGTAACATCAAGTTTTTATAGACTGCTGAAAAGGGAAAAGACTTTTGGTCCTGAGTTGTAACTGCTAGTGAGAATAGCAGACACGTGTTCTAGCACAGGGAACATCTCCCTCCAAGAAAAGGGAGAGTTTTCCTGGAGAAATCCAGAAAAAGTTCAGACTTCTTTTTTCCAAAGGATAAAAAAAAGAGAGGTCCCTCTCTCAGCAGCTCACAGATCTGGTCCCCCCATGCTGCAGTGACAGGATGCCCATGCTGGCCTGGACGCAGCCACAAGGCCTGTTGGACCAACAGAAAGAGGTGGGGTGAGCAGGCTGGACACACACCTCTTCAGCTCTGCCCTTCGAGCCCTCCTTGTTTTTATAGCATTATCACTCCCTGTTTTTATTGCACATTTTTTACACTACATTTCAGGTCCCACCTCCATTATTAATACCCTCTCCACTCTCATTTATTGTGAGAGAAAAATAGCTTTATTGCAAGAATGTAGCAAAAACTGAGAGAAATAAAACAGAGTGCATGAATTACAATACATCTGAAAAAAAATCCCCTTACTGAAGAGTTCCCTTCCTTCCCCAGCTTTAACCTCAGGCTCTTGCCAGATGTTCCTGTTTGTTGCAGGGTGTCTGATTTTGGGTTTGGGGTATCTCCAAAGGGGGAGGGCAGAGCATAAGCTGAAAATAGGATGGGTGGCCTGATGGTGTCCAAACACAGTCAACTATCTCTATTAAATCTTGTTTGAGATTTGGCTTCCACTTCTGTAGGCCCCATTAGGGTCTGAGAGACGCGGTACTCACACAGATGAGGAAGACAAATCCACTAGATAGACTGAAGATGAGCCAATCAATACATTTAAGCCAGCACAACATATGGACTTTCACATCTCTCAACCTAGGAAAGATTGCTCTCCACAGATTTCTTCTAGGTTTGCCCAGACAAAGTGAAACATCCCAGCCAGTGAGACTTTTCCTCTCTTTCCCTCTGGGTTATTTTATAACTGTATACCTCTCACTGCCAGGATCTTTTTCCCATTATGCACAGCCTATTCTTCCCCTTTAAAAATTATCTCCATTATCCTCTGTGATAAGAATTGGTTTTATACTAAACAGTTCTGCCATTCCCAACACATACACCTCACACAGAAATGTGTAGACTTTGATCATATTGTCATATCCCCCCCCACCTCAAGATTTAGTGAAAACATAAAGTGTCTTTGAAGACTTGAGTCAGGTCCTCTGCAGTTCTGCCTTCATTGCTTTGAGCTTTCTGCTCTGCATCTGACATCAGGTGAAGCTTGAGGCTAGACACCCACGGACAGATTCACACTGCTTTTCCAAAATGAAAGCTGAACCCTGATTTATGAAGAACCTGAACAATTTACTTCAGCATGGGAATACCAGAGTAATCTGGATTTCTTCTTCAACTCAACAGAGAAACTACCCTACTGATCTGCATCTCTTACTTTAGAGACTGTGAGCAGAAATGAATACCTTTTGCTGACAGTTGCAGCCTGATGCCTGTAACTAAAATGTAAATCTGGCCAGTAATTATCTCACTTGCAGCCTTTATTTTCTGGGTATGATTGCAAAGACAAGCCTGCAAAGCCTCTAGATTTCTCTGCCAAGGCAATCGCATGATTGCTTTGCTGTCCTTTTGACTAACAAAGAAACCACTTCAGCAGATAATATGGAGTTTGACCTGTCTTGTATCTGTGATAAGCAACCTCTAGGAATCAGAAACACTGTATTTTTTTTAATGCCTTTTATTTGTATAAAAGGTTGCAGCCTTAGGATTTTCACTCCCCTGTGAGGTTACGTTTTTCTGGCCAATCTAAATTGGCATTTTACCGCCTCCAGTGTGTCTCTGGGATCACAGATGTTATTTGATCATGCAATGACAGTACGTATACTGTTGCTGTAGCATCTGTTTAAGAACCCTGGAAATTAGGTTTACCAGTGCATGGGACAGACCTGTGAATGGACATGCCAGGGAGAATTAAGATGGGACAGAGGATCTTCTCCTGCAGGTATGCAAACCCAGCCGTCAGGACACTGCTCATATGTGGATTTCCATCCACCTTCTCACCTTGCCACTGTGACTGAAATGTAGATAAGTGCAATAGTAAAGTGTGGAGATGACAGAGGGATGAACTAATATGAATACTGTGTTCTTCGTTTGCATTATTTCCTGTTATTGCTGCTGAGCCAGAAGTCATCCCTGTGGCTGAGATACTCCATTTCAGAAACCATCTTGTCTCCTGTGTCACTAAGCAGTATGGAGTGGGACCAGTCTTCACCACCCATCACCTCTCACCTACCCATCAGATTGGTAATACGTGGTATTGTGGAGGAAGGACAAGGAACAGGCAACCACTAAGTGAGGGGAATACAATTCCCAATCCCCCTGCCACGTAGTCCTTGCCCAGGTGACACCTGGTGGAGATGCCCCCAGCCCTACCTTTCCAGAGCTCAGTGAGGATGGTGATGGTGGGCTTCCCACTCAGCATAAAACTTAACCCAGGGGCAGCTTCATAGGGAGCAGGCTTTCAGGAGTTCCCCTGTGTCAGTGGGCAGGCATATCAGCTCCTCCACTTCCAGTTTTGCTTTTCTGCACCCTTTCCTCTGCTCCTTGTTTCTCTACTCTTAAATGAATTTCTTAGGCGGAGCGTGGCCCACAGGGACACAGCATCAGGGGAACTGACAGCCCTGCATTCCCACCAGGGAAAATTTGCCTCAGTAGCACAGCTGAAGTTGTCCCGGGCCAGGGAAAACAGGGAGCAGGCACTGTAGGAAGATGGGATTTTCTGCCTCTTTAATGCACCGTGCTATATAACACTGTAGTTGTGTGATTTCTGAAGCAGGTTGCTGTTTCTCTAGCTGTCAGTGTTAGCGAATTTCTGTAGCTTGCACAGCTCCAAGGGCTGTGGGTAATGCTGTGCTCACACCCATATTTTCCTAAAACTTCAGCCTGAAAAGCTTCATCATTTCCTTGAAAGTGAGCGGGTTAGAGAAATTAGCCACCATTGTGAGTATCAGGTTTTGGGCAGCTGGCATTCAGGCAAGCTTTGCCTCAGCCTTGCCTGGATAATGGTAACCAGAGACCCAGGGGAAAAAAGGGAGCAAGAAACTGCTAATCCATTTACACTCTCACCTACCCAGGCTAAGGTTGTGTTTAATCACTTATGCTCAGCATTTCACTTACATTTAACAACACGCATTCTCTCCCCAGTCTGCACATAGGCACAAAGCATACTGCCGGTAGCAGTGGAAGCACAAAAAGTTAAATGACCTTGAAAAAAACACAACCAAACAGAAGAAACACCCCAGCAAAATAAAAAACTATTATAATTGTGAGAGTTTAATAAATTAAATGCAGGAGCTTAACTTTGCAAGAGCACAACCCTGATGCAAAATTATTTATTTGGTATTTACAGATTTTTTTTTGCAAAACAAGTTTCTATGAAACCATAGCAACAAAGGTTAAAGTGAAGATTTGGAATGAAGTTGGAATCATACACGAGGGAAAAAAACAATAATCTCTGTTTCGGGTTGATGGAATGTAAGATTAAAGCTAAATAGAGAGAAATGTTTCGAAAGATTTTAGGCAATTAAATCACCCTAAACCCTGTGAAAGGTAGACATTTAAAAAATATTTTTTTGCCAGAAAATTGTGTCCTTGATTTTTAAAAAAATCTGTCTGGTACTTTTCTGGTATTAATGCTATGTGCATAAATGTCCAAGTTTATTATTCTTCTCTTACAAGACAAGATACATAAACAGATATCACTGAAGCCATAGTACAGTCGATTTCTAATGGAATTACATGCATCCCAGCAAAAATCTGCATTTTTCTGAAAGGTCTCTCCATTGCATTCCCTTCTTCAAATGCATTTCAGAGAAGTCAGAATAGGAAAGTAGAATTAGTTATAACTTACCTTTATGCTCGAGTAAATGACATCAGATTTTTCAGGGAAAGCAACGCGCTTCTTTTGGGTATCGTTATAAGAGTTGTAAATTCAACCAACAGGTAATTGTTGATGATTCAAAATCCTTTAAAACAAATTTAAACGCTGTGATGACAAATAATGTACTTAGTGAAAACTTATTTGAAGCTTGATGCTCTTGTATTGAGTTTTGTAACTGTCTGTCTCAGCTAAATAAGCTCCCACTCCTTTCCTTGGATACTTGCCAACTTTTCTAATTTAAAGCAACTGTGAGCCTGCTGTTAAACTCCTGCTGGAAGGAGCTCAATGTGTACCATGGAGCAAGGAGCAAGTGTGTGCTCCAGACTGAAGTGGTATGACAGAGTCCTAACAGGACCTGGGGCATAGCCTCCCTGAGGTAACGTTATATCATCTTTGGAAAGCATGATAGGCTAAGTTGTCTCCTCGGTAAAGAGACAGAGAAGAGGAAAAAATCATGCTGCTTCTGGCATGTAGTCCCCTCAGCGTGGGATTTGGGAGGAGCAGCATCTGCCTCAAAGTGGAGGAAGAAGCAACAGCCTCAAATACACACAGTGCTCAGAGCTCCCAAAGGAGCCTGGTCCCTGAATTGGCCAAAAGACTCCCAGTATTTTTAGAGGTGCTGGTACTTGGTCTGAGGCTCTGGGGACAGGTCCAGGGGCTTTCTCCTGGGCTTCCTCTGCTAATGCAATGTGGGGTGTCCCTCTCACAGCGGGTGGGACACCCAAGCTGAGGTTCATGCTGAGCACAACCCCAAACTGCTCTGTCGTGATTTTGGAGGGTTTCAAAAGACACTCATGGCATTGACCCTATCTTCTGAGACACTGTCAAGCTTTAAATAACAGAGGTTTGATTTTCAAAGGCATCCACTTACTGGGGATGGTTCTGTTCTGCTTTGCTCAAATTAAGGTAGTGGGGCATGTGAAATGTTCATGCAGGAGAGTTGCCTGTGCCCATGTCGAATTCCTCCTTTTTGCAAGGAATTTATTTCAACCAGCTAGGGTTGACACACACGGTGTGCATTTATGAATTGAAGGTCCCCTTTTGCAAATGTGAGTTCCCTCTGCAGAGTAGCTAAAAGCAAGCAAGCAAACAAAAAAACAAATTATAAAGCAGTATTGTGTTTTGGGAAAGTTCAATCTCTGAGCTTCCACAGTACCTGTGCTGGTTTCAGCTGGGATAGAGTTGATTTTCTTCATAGTAGCTAGTATGGGGCTACGTTTTGGATTTGTGCTGGAAACAGTGTTGATAATGTGGAGATGTTTTAGTTACTGCTGAGCAGGGCTTACACAGAGCCAAGGCCTTTTCTGCCTCTCACCCACCCCGCCAGCGAATGGGCTGGGGGTGCACAAGGAGCTGGGAGGGGGCACAGCCGGGACAGCTGACCCCAACTGACCCAAGGGATATCCCACACCATATGGCGTCATGCTCAGCACATAAAGCTGGGGGAAGAGGAAGGAAAGGGGGGATGTTCAGAGTGATGGCATTTGTCTTCCCCAGTAACTGTTACGTGTGATGGAGCCCTGCTTTCCTGGGGATGGCTGAACACCTGCCTGCCCATGGGAAGCACTGAATGAATTCCTTGTTTTGCTTTGCTTGCGCACACAGATTTTGCTTTACCTGTTAAACTGTCTTTATTTCAGCCCACGAGGCTTTCTCACTTTTACCTTTCTAATTCTCACCCCATCCCACTAGAGGGGAGTGAGCGAGTGGCTGTGTGGGACACTGTATGACAGTACCATAATAAACTTTTGTTTAAAAATGAGGGTCCTGAAAAGCCTATCTCAGACTATGCCCCAAATTACTGACCACTTTTGGAAATGCATCCAACCAACCTGCTGATGCTAAGGTGACCTAAGGTGTATTGTAGTTGTTATTAAAGTGACTTTGGATTTGTCAGCCATATTTTCTTGCAAAACTAACATAAGTAAAGATGGAATCATTAGAATGAAATTTTCAAAGGTGTTTGATGCTGCTGGAAGAGGAAATTAATCTTCTGTGACAAAATAAGCCAATGTCAAAATGCCACCTTTGAAGTGGCTATAAAAGATCTTGTTCATTCAAATGTTCTATTTTACAGGACACTGAAATATTAAGTATTTCATATTTTAAATTGATAATTAAAAACCAAGGTCCTGTGCATTCAGTCAATTTAGATAAAATACTGCTGCCAATAATGGGAGAGAGGGTTTAAGGAAAACCAAATCTTTTTTTTTTTTTCTTTTCTAATGGAGTTTTATTCCAGTACTAGATGATGACAACCCAGATATAGAATACTCTGTTACAAAGTCATATGGTACTGTGAAAACTTCAGTATATGATTCGACAAGACTCAATTTCCCCCCGAAGTATAGCTATCAGAGTATTTTTATTTTACTCTGTGGATCTGCTGGTGGACTTGAATGCAGGTGGGCAACAGTGAAATTACAAATACCATCCTACCCTGTACTTAAATGTACTGTAGAAACAACCTGAATTATCCCTGTATCTTAATTTTCATTTTGTGGTCAGGCATTAGGCATTTCCTTTTAGGTATTGGCACCTCTGGAAGCATATTTGCACGCTTATGGGAATTACCTAGAACTTTTAAAGATCATCTGGAGAGCACTACTGCAGTTGGCCTCCTTCTGCTCCTGTTTAGGGAAGCAGGAGATGCTGCTTTCTCTTCCTGCTGTGTCTTTCAAGGGGCCGCCTTGATGTTGCCCCTGTCCCATAGGAAAAAAGCATGTTTTCTAACAGTTTGTGGAGAAGACTGGCTCTGGACTTGAGTCTTCCTCACTTCTGTTCACTAACCTACCTCATAGGAATATGACTAAGGACTAAATAGCCATTAGTGAAGTAGCAAATAATATTAATCCCAGTGATTTTATAATAGCAATAATAAAAATCAAACGTTTCTTCTGAGCTGTTAATGTTTTATGCCCTCTGAGACTACCTGGGTAGTTTTCTGTGGACCACAACACAAAGTTAAAGCACCAGCTGGCAGTTTGTCTCTTATGTTATAGAGAGGGAGGCTTAGGGAGGAAAATGCAGTTAAAGCTTTGTCAGAGGGAAAGGGACGTGAGCTCCAACATAACAAGAGTCTTAAAAGGAAGGAGCTGAACCCATTTCTTTTGCTTACCAGTTTTCCAGATCAGAGGCAGGAGGCAGGAGTAAAAGTGGAGGAGAAACTGCAAAGTGCTCTGCAAGCCTTGGAGGTTTAAGTGTTCAGCAGAAAACACAGGTTTCAATTTTTTTGGAAGAAAGATTATATTTCTATAGGGTTGGTCACTGGTACCTGTGATAGGCTCATTTTTAATCCCTCTAAAGTTACAATTCTAGGCAACTATTTCGTATTTTAACACTTCACCAGAACATTGATTTTCTTGCTTTTGGCTTCGTCTAGACACAGCTGTGGTAGGATGGAGCTGCTAGATGCAGCAGCTGAACTGGGAACTGCTATTTGGTATTCATGTCCTCACAGGTACAACACAGCAACTAACATAGGGGTTAGGAAAAAAGGAATCATTCATCTCAGAGAAATTTCAAAGGGGAAGAAAATGCCTGTTGCTTCACCTGTGAGTGCAAGTCTTCATATGGTCCCGTATGGACATTTGTTGCATAACAGATTATTGCAAGTTGAAGACAAAAAACCTGAATCCATGTAGTAGATGCATGAGTAAATGTGCTCTAAGGAATATAGTGTCACACCGTAGACAAATTGTCATCTTTAATCCTCTCATGTGGCAAGCAGCTGGGACTTTTTCTTGGTGACATGTTTAAGTCCTTCCTCTGACCAAAGTGTTTTAAGATTCAGCAGGTTCTAATAGGTATCAAGGATGTTTCCAACACACATATCTGAACCAGGAATCAAACAATATCCTTCATCTGCAGTGAACCACCAAGAAGTTGATTTGCTGACAGGAAGGAATTATGACATTGTGGCATTAAAAAGAGAAGTATCCTTTGATGCTGGGATTTGGGATTTTCCTGTGTTATGGCTGAATGCATTCACATCCAGATAATACTCAGTTCAATTGCCAAGATGTGAATGTAACTGCTCAGGATTCATCTTGTTTCAATACTGAGAGAATGAGCAGGTTTATATGGCACGGTGCACTCTAGGAGGTCAGAAAGCTGCCAAAAGCCAGAAGGCTAATTCTCCCCTCATGCAGAGAGGTATGAATGAAGACTGGCTTCATGCAGGTAAACAAAAATATGTCATTGTCCAGTGGCCCTAAAAGAGAAGAAAAATGAGTTGTTACTTGGAAATATGATGTCAAAACACATGGAAATTTTTGCTTAGTTTTATTGTTTGGGTTTTTTTTTTTTTTTTTTTTGTGTTTTGTTCTGCTTTTTTTTTAATAGCTAGCTCTTGGGATTTACAGCTTGGTCAGTAGAAGAGCTCATAAGGTATTCCCAGGGTGATAATACAGAAATAGCTAAGAAAGAGATCAATGTGAAAACTTCAGTAAATTCACGTATCACTGTTAAGGAAACTGAAGAGGGAGGATGGGTGGTCTGCTTTTAAGGGGTGCTGCTTTCATGACTCCCATGACTCCATGACTCATGGGTTGGTGCACCCATCTGGAGATGCCCAACAAGTGAATGGCTGCAGGATGGGGACACATCGATGATGAACAGCTCATGTCCAGATGACTGTGCAGGTGCTAGGGCTGCACACCTCAGGAAGGCATCTGAGTACCAATGGATTAACTCCACATGCATTTTTTTATCTATATGAGATGCAAAGTGCAGTTCCAACAGGGCCTGTGACTTTTCAAATGAGTATAATTTATTCTAAGCCTGAAATTGCTAGAAAACACAGTCCAAATCTCATTTACCCAGTGAGATTACCTCGCTAAAGACACTTCTGCTCCGCACCTCCATTCAATCATTAGTCACCAATGTAAAACTAACATGCAGGGTTTAAATCTTATCTGCTTGGAACAGCTTGGAACAACTCTGCTATACGTACTGTTTTGAAATTGAATGCTATTTGTTGCAAGTGGTACAGCACATTACATTTCTCACCCTCCAGTGAGTCAGATCGCCCCAGTGTTAGGGCTTGGAGTCTTAATGGGGCAGAGCATTGCAGCTCCATTGCCTCCACTGTACATCT
Source organism: Morus bassanus (assembly GCA_031468815.1). Lineage (NCBI taxonomy): Eukaryota > Metazoa > Chordata > Aves > Suliformes > Sulidae > Morus > Morus bassanus. Next base: position 68,534,043 of record CM062570.1, read on the forward strand.
GCAATTAAAATTTTAGTTGGAGTTTCACTTCACCTGCCTGCACCTCCACAGGATGACGGGGGCTTTTTTCCCTTCTACTTTCCTTCAACAGCATGCTTTTCCAGCAGGAGTTTTAAACACCAGAGCCCAGACTTGCAAAGATGTTTTGATACCTCAGGCCATCACTGGGAACCTAGTGAGATTTACAGGGCTCCTGAAATGAGTGAGGGCTGTTGTAAGCTGACAGCCTCGGCAAAAAACAATGCTCTGTCTAAATCTTCTATCTTGTTTTCTCTCGGTTAGTCTGTTTCTCAAAGCAGAGAGAATGACCATTGTGTCAAATGCAGACCAAAGTATCTGTTCTCCAAATGCTGGACATTTGTGTTACTCAGAAAGTGTCAGGTTAATATCACTGGCTACAGGTCCCTCCTTAAAGTTAACAAAACAAGGTCTACCATCACATTACCTTGAGTAGGAGATAGGACCTCACATGGGCTGAGGTGAAGCCCCTTCATAGGTTATAGAGAGGTTTCACTAAATACCCAGGTTTTTGTTTCTTCCAAATCCACACAAATAGTCTATGATGGAAATAGAAATAAAGTGCACATCTGTCAGTTCACATCTCTTTCAGAGCAAGATTATTGTCTTTGTGTCATGGGTGGCTGTACAGATGTACCCTCCAGAGGCACCACAGCTTCCTCTCAATGAGGTCTCAGCTTGTCACTCCTCTTTATTCTGGAAGAGGAAATAAGCCACCAGTTTATCTTCTACTTGTATTAGCTAGATGGAATGAAAACATGCTTGGTATTCAAGATAGTGTAATAAGAATGGCTTATATTTATTTCTTTTCTGCCAAGTGCAGTCAAGCAGCAGCTAAAGATAAGTCTGAAAGTAACAGAGACCCATTTAAAATTAGCACACATAGTGATTGGGAGCATTGGGAAACCAAATATTTCCTCTGAGCATTATTAACAGTTTCCCCTTCCCGGGTGCATTGAGTTTGTATGCGCGAGAAAGCAAGCTCTGCTGGCTCCTTGTCAGTGCTCTGCTGACATCGGTGAAGTTCCCACAGCCCTACTGCTACTAACATGTCATGGGCAAGAATCGCCCAGTGCTACCCAGCAAATCATTAAATCCTAGGCATCCATTCAGTTATTATAATGAGGGCCTGTTGGCATTGGAGACCACAAACAGAGACCATGGCAGCAGCAGTACACAAGCACTCCTGCCCCCCTGTGTTCATTGCCCAGGACTAAAGGGTATGTTAGAGAGGTCATGTTTCTACAAGCCCCTCATTCAAAACCCTTATGAAGAAGAATGCTACAGCTATTCACAAAGGTTAACAACATTTTGCTGCTTGCACACATCAATCTTAATTTACTTTAGATGTTGACATAAATCTATTCAGCATTGCAGATGCAAACTACTTCTTTTTGTTCTCTTCTGTTTCAACAGGATAGTGCAGGAAAAGACTTTTATCCTGTTTCTTATTCCACAGGGCTATGCACATAGCACTTCAAGTCATAAAGAAAACATCATCAGCTTGAACTACTTTCTAGTTTCCTTATTTTGTTTGTTCAAAGAGAAAGTTATCCGATTTATTATGCTTGGTTTATCTGGAAGCAGTCCGCAATGTGCTAGCTGAGTGCTTTGACCTTTTGCGTATTCTGTAGTTGATTGGTTTGGCCATCCATCTTCTCCACTTGTTGAAACCCTCACTTAGCAAAGAAAGGCCAACAGCCAAGCCTGTGTGAAAAATGTGGCGCAAAAGGAATCAATTAAGAGCAGGGTATATTTCATTGCATTTCCCATAGATGTTGAAGGTTATGCTGAATTTGAAAAGTTGCCTGAGGTGCCTGGACTTCACAACTGCTGACAAATTATGACTATATTACAGTATTTTGATAAATCTTTTTGGGAAAAATAATAATCTTATGTGATCCCATCACCCCGGCACAAAGCAGTTAATATTCTTATTTCTCACAGTGATCTAACCTCTACTGTTGGTCTCTCCAGTTTCTTTCTGACTATCTTGCCAACTCCTTTAATTTAGCATAGCTAAAACCAAACTCTGTATTTTCTTTTTTAATTCCCTGTAACCTATTACTTTTGGCTATTCCATCCTCACTTTTGCCCAGGAATGTGAAGAGGGGAAAAAAAAGATAGAGATGAGCAAGCTGATATGGAGTTAGGAGTTTAATCACAGCTTTCAGGCAAGGTTCTCCAGAGTATGCCCACTTTGCTGTGCCCATGCACATGTTCAGATTTGCCTTCCTAATGGTTATGTCAAGCAACTGTCTCTCTGCCTGCCTCTCATGAAAGGCTCATCCCCATGAGTGTTCAGGGTATGCTGTATTCCCAGCCCCAAACTGCCAAATAAATACAGGGGTGAGTGCTATGTTCATTTTAACACTAGCATTGCTAGTGCTAGGAATGGGTAAAAACAGCCCTAGAAGCACAGGTGGGAAAGAAGATCCACCATCTTCAGATGAGTGTCCTAATCACAGGGCTAAAGAGCAAACAAAGCTCCCATTTACTCAATGACCCTTGGCAATGACAGCTTCTCCTCTGCAGTGTGGCACTGCTTTAGCAGAGGGGTAGAGGATGTCCTTTGAGCAGAGGAGCCCATAGCCTGATGGTCAGGGCACCCTCCTGAGTACCAAGAGGTCTAGAGTTGAACTCCCTCAGGCCCAGGGTAGCTCTCAACCTGCTCATGTGACTCCCCTGGACAAATGCTATTTATAAAAGGCTACCAAGCCCTTGGATGTGGAGGGCTGCATCTATTCTAATCATGCTTTAAAAGGAGTGAATTCTTCAAAAAGGAGGTGAGGAGAGCATCACAAACCTCTCAAAAGTGGCATTTATGAAAATGTTTCAAGCACTATTGGCCTTGAGCATCGGTGAAAAATCTCACTGTAAAAGAAATTCAAACACTGAAAAAGTGAATTTTTAAGTGTACACGCATGACAGTTTGTGCTGAAATGTTGGCAGTCCTGACCAGACAGAAATATAGCATTTGGATAAGTCTCAGCCCAGTTACCCAGTCTCAAACCTCATGATTACGTTCTAGCAATTAGTCACTATAGGAAAAGAGAATTGGATAAGAAAAGGCTGTATACCTCCAATGAGGATAGGAATTGTACTGAATTCATGCAATGCATAACCAGGAAGACAAAAGCATTCAAAAAATACACATTTGCCTTATCGGATGAGAGTGGTTTGTATAAATGAAGAAACTGAAAATGTCCCTTACCTGAAGAGGGGCAGATTTTCTACATAATTCAGAAAATGTCCTGCCTTCTCACCTACCCAAGTGGCCCTTGATCCATGCATCTCTCTCAGGCAGAAAGGGCAGCTGCTGAGTGCAGCTCGGTGTTCACACTGAGACAGCCAGACAGACAGTCTTTGGAGCTATCTTCATAACCCAGAAAATATCAGCCTCGCACACGAGGCACCATACGGTTCTCCCTGACTGCACATACAGCTGGCTTGGGTTTGAAGAAAGCATTATCTGACACCCTCCTGCAAATGGTTCGAGGGTTACTCCAGGATAAAATGGCAATTGCTCAAGAAAACCAAGCACTACATATAGATACGCATGTATATTAATTTCTGCCCTTCCTTCTCTGGCTGGCTGATAGACTGTCCTTCTGGCTGCTAAACTGCTGTCAGAGGGTGGCATTTCTCTTTTTCAATGCTCTTTAACTTAATGGAAAGAGGATTCTTTTAATTGTTAATTGACACCATCCCCCAAAGCTAAGACAAAACAAATGCAGGGAGGCTGAAGCTCAATTAATTACAGATGGCACTGTTGTACAGCAGTGGAGCAGGATGCAGCCTGCATTACCAGAAGATACCTAACTACAAGGACTCAGCATCAAAAATAATCACTTAAGCTCGGCCTCTTTGGAAAGACTGAAAAGATCCATGCCATTAAATTTCTGTTCATAAAACTTTATTGTCTATGGATGCCTTTCCAAGTGAGTAGGCTGTTGGCTGTATGCATTTCCTGACCTACACAAGTTCTCCTACACTAATGGTAACAAAATATAGCTGGTAACTTTCTGAAATGAAATGTCTGATTCAGAACAAACAAATCACTGCTGTCACAATTAGCTTGACTACTTAAACCCGCTGAGGTAGCATAACAGCACTGACTAGAATGAGCAATTTAGTCTAAAATACTGGAACGTTTATTTTCGTTAGCAGAAAAATTTTCTTTCATGCATTCAGAAATGTATTAGAAAAGCCAGAAGTTTAAGTTTAAGGGACTTCAGCAGGCACAGCTGAAGGTTTTAATGCTTGTCCTAAATCTCCAAGGTGTGCTGCCACAGTGGAGGCATACTGTGCTACCTTTGTGCAACTGGGTATTGTTACTAACAGAAGACTGGGAATCAGGTCATAGAGGCCCATGAATATCTGGTTTTCAAATATACAGGTGTTGGGGAAGCAGCTATCACAGGGTGCAATCCAAAAGACAGGCTGAGCTTATCTAGGAGTTCCCTGCTGCCAAAATGGGGTGTTTGCCCCCCAGCACCCTGCCCTGCTGTGCTGTGCGCTCCTGCTGCTTGTCCTCCCACTCATTGGACACCTCCATGGGCAGATTCAGCTCATTAACCTGGCATAAACTCACCCAGCGAGAACTTGCATCTTTCTTCTGCCAGATTAACAAGCTGAAAGATTCACTGGAGGGCTCAGGATGCATTAAAGGCAGTGCAAAGGAGCTCAGTGGGGAGCAGGCAGGGAGGGACTCCCTGCAGCAGGAGGGATGTGGCATGCATGGGGCTGTGGCCACCAGGCCCGGAGGTGCCCACCCACACCAGGCTGCACGTCAGACCTGGGCGGTTGAGCGTGTTACCACCCACTGCCATCACCACTCTCTTCTCTGCAGGCTGCCAAGCCCACAGCAAGTGGCAGTGGTGTATGCTGGGATGTACAAGATGCTGCAGTTCATGGAATGGTCCAGTTTTCAAGAATGTGGCCAGAGGCAGTGATATTGTGATCGCTTGCTGAGACAGGGAGTGCACAAGCTTGCCTGGATAGTGGGATTTGATTTAGGTTTGCAGGACTTCTGTCATCGAATTAAAGAAATAGACACCAGAGCCCATGAGTCTTCATTCTAGGTTTTTATTGGAGTGCCTCAAGCAGAAGATGCTACAACCTTCCTATGGTGTTATGGCTCACAGCATCCCTCTCTGTGGGAGGGATGGAGGCTGCCCAGCCTGGCTGCTGGGGCATTGCACCAGAAGGAAGGACTTGGAAACTCTGCTCCTTCCTACCCCTCTGCTCCCATAGGAAGGCTTGGCGCTGGGGTGAAGGTGCAGTGCGGATGGAGAGAAGGTGCTGAAGCAGCAAATGGGGAGCAGCCCAGAACTGGCTGGTGAGACGGTGTGGTTTCAGCCAGGCCACACGGACAACAGTTCGCATGCTCGGCCAGATGGTGTTAGTGGAAAAAGGAGCAGGAAGGGGAGGAGAGGAGCACTAACGCTTTCCTTGCCGCTGCCGGGAACAAGCCTCTCTGCAGCTCCGCTGCCCAGGGATGGGAGACAGCCCCCTGCCAGAGACTGGGTCCCCACTCTCCGTCCTTACCCAGCCCTCTGGCTCAGCCCTCACCGCTTGGAAATGAAGGTACAAATGTAATATGAAGAGCAGCAAGGAATTTGGAAAATCCTGCAACGCAACAGTAGTTGGAGTGGTAACAAGCCCAGAAAGCTGCAAAGACCATCACCACCATGCTCCGTTCCTGGCGAAGGCAGGGGGCTGTTTAACTAGCTCACCACAGCAAAGACAAGAGCATACACTCTTAGATGAAAAGACATGTGTATTTGCATATGGAAGTCTAAAAGGAAAAATACAGTCTTCTATACCCTTATTTTTCTCTCGTTTTGTGTGTGTGTGTGTGTGTTTCCTAACCAATTGCTAATTCAGGACATCTATAGTGAATAAACAGACCAGTATTCTGGAATCTGTTTTTAATTACAGTGTTGTTTCTTTTTAATGATGAAGAATGAGGATATCCTTTCTCTGTCCCATGTGATCTGTTTTCTATAGGGTTTCTATTTTAGAAATTTCCAAATATTTTTCTTTTCTGGTTCCAAAATGTCCCTGTTCTCCACCCTTTATATTTCCTGGACAGCATTTTAACTCCACAGTAACTAATTGCTCTGTGAATATATTTATCCTCGCAGATACGAGAGAGACCTCTAATTTCCATAGTGCTGTTCTCCAAAATTTCTTGAAGCTTCCCAAGTGACTCCAGCCAAACAACCCAGGAGTAATAGTGCTGCAAGGCAAAAGAATTACATCATTAGGAATTACTAAGAAATCATGGACTCAATCTCTTTTTGCAGTAATGTCTCTTTGTGCCTCTTTGTGGCATTTAAGAAGGCTCATTAAGGGTTACTCTGCTAGAGCAGAAGTACCTGAGTGGACTCACATGCATAAGGTTCATCTCTGAGAGACAGAATTACATTGGTTCCCAAATGACCCTGAATGCAGAGAGCACGACCATGGCTTTAATTGTCATTCTTTGATATCCTCTCTGCTGCTAAAAGCCTGTCCTTAATGTGAGAATGGAGCACCTGGAAATTGGAACCATTTTTATAGGGTATTTTTGCAATTTTTAAGCAGATATTTCTCTCCACTTTCTAAATCTCTTTTAAAGAACCTTCAGAATCACTTCTCCCAAGCAGTGAGGGTAAAAGGCTTTCCTCTCCCAGCACCCACAGGTTAAACCTCTGAAGATGTGAAACTCCAAGGTATCCTTTGGGATTTTAGGGGAACTTTCTTCCTGGCCACTGAAAGCTATCCCTGCAGAGGCTCTCAGATGCTGTAAAGAACACACATTTGATGACACATGGTATCAAAAAACTCACAGAACTGTAGAAAGAGAGCCAGCCAAAATGGTTGAGGGAAGCAGGGAGGGATCCACATGCATTGGAGCCGCTTTTGTGCTGCAGGAACCAGAGAAGGAGCAGAAGCAGCAAACCCTGCCTGGATGGGATGTTCCCCGGCCCGTGCCCAGCTGCTGGTGAAGCCAGTGGGGAGAATCAGGGTATGTGAGCTGGGGGAGAAGGGCATCCCACACGTTCAGGTATGTTGCGCACTCACCCAGAGCTGGCACCGCAGCAGCATGGAGTGACTGGTGCCACTTTCCCAAAGCCAAAGGCCACCACACTGAGGAACAGGCTATCCTCCACTCCAGGTCCCCTCCTGATGTCAATGTCGAATGCAAGGAGAAATGGCAATTTTTAGAGGGCAGGTGGTATCAAAGGGGTTTGAGCATCACTTGCTAAGAAAGAGGTAATTTTTTTCTCATAACTTCTTGGTTAAAATTATGACTTTTTTTTCCCTCCAACATGCCACAAGGCCATGATTACAGCTTTTAATGCACAGGGGAACTCTATACATTTTGCTAGTCATGCCAAAAAAGGGAACACAGCTTGACCTTCCCCCTTGCATACCAGCATATATACAAGGAGATAACTCTCTGCCTGACCACTTTCCTCTATTTTCCACATGAGCTAAACTATTCTTTCCCTCTCTATGTTAGAATTTGTGTGTTTGTATGGTTGTTACCCACATACAAGGAGTCTGCTGTTTTCAAACATCTGCATTTGACACCTTTCAACATTGGGTTAAAAAGTCTAGATAATGGTTTTGCAGCTCATGGGTTTTTTAATTCATCTGCTGATTAGGAGAAGAATTGGGCTAGGCTGCTTTGAAATATTTAATGTTGCTTTTCTCTTTTTTCCAAGCAAAAACAAAAAGGAAAATGGAGGAGGCTGAAAGAGCTGCTTTGAGTTGGAAAAATATTTATTTTTTTAACACTGATATTAAAAGACAATGAAGCAAAATATTGACTGTCATGAAGAGTAGGAGACCAACTCCTTCCTCTGCTTCAGGGGATCTGAATCCATCCCTCTTTCCGGGAAAATATCCAGATGACCAGCCACAAGGATATTCTTGGCTGGATCCTCTGAGTCTCTCTGACGTAAGTTCAGCTTTACACAGGCTAGGTAAATGTTTTCTGCACTGAAGAGAAGATTATTTTATCATTGAGAGGGTGAGGGCACTCCCCAGTGATGGGGGAGGCTCCAGTTCCCAGTCACTCTTCCCGTGATTCAAAGCAAAATCTCAGCATGAGTCCACAAATTCTCATCTGCTGCTTCAAAATTATTTCATTTCAAGAATACGTGATTTGTTCCTCTGCCCCCTCCCAAAAGAAAAAGCAAAGGAAACAGAATACTCTGCTTAGCTGTATTCCAGATAAGCTGTCTGCTCTCTTAGTGGCTACTTTTAATTCTTTAGAAAAAGAAGGGAAGACCTGCCATGCTCAGGGCAGAGGGGTGGTGGGGATACAGGGATGTGGGGATGTTGGGTTATGGGGAAGAAGGGATGTGGGAATGTGCAGATGTAGGGATGTTGGGATGTGAGGAAGAAGGGATGCAGGGATGTGGGGAAGCACAAGTGTGGGGATGCAGGGATGTGGGAATGCAGGGATGTGAGAAGGTGAGAGCCTCCTTCCCAGCTCCACAGACACATCTGCACTGTGTGCCTGAGAATGAGCCCAGTTCCTTCTGCTGCATCAGTCTCCGCAACAGTCATCCAAAAAAATTTTCCTCAAATGAATTAACGCCAACATCGTTAGGAAAAAAAAAATACAAACTAGCAGAAGACTGGCTGTGCTTGTAGCAGCTTGTTTGCTGCACCAGATGCCTGGACTTAAGGAAACTGGCAGACAGTTGTCCAAAGCAAGCTGTGGGCACAGCTCTGGCTGCCCAGCCTCTGCCCATCCCAGCCAGGCTCACCCAGAGGGCTAGAAGGGGGCTCTGGGTGCCGGGGGGAAGAATGTGCTCCGTTTGCTGCCCAGATGCAAAGAAGTCTTTACAAAGGCTTGAAATATAAAGTCGTCTTGCATTCGCATGCAGGGTGAGCAAGGCAAATCAGGGGGGAAATTTTTTTTCCCCTAAGACAAGTCAAAGGCCTTTCCATCATCTGAAGGTGAGATGCAAGAAGCACCCAGTCCCAAAAAGCCCAAGGTTAGCTCGTTTTCTGCCTGTTATTGCCCTCTGGTGGCACTTTTGAAAATGCCATCATCATTTTATTTGTTACTGGGACTGCCATTTAGTCCCCCATTGCTTTTATTCTTTATACTCTTCTTCTACAGTTTGCCTCCGATGGATTTGACTGAATTGCCAGCTTGAGTAACCTCAGACTGGTGATGCTAAAACATAATTGTGTGGTTGCCAAACTCATCTAAAAGCTCCTCCTTCATCGGTAGGGATTTTGGTCCTGATGTTTCACCCATCTAACTCACTCTGGGTGGAAACTCCTACAACTACACCAAATTGTACCAGCTCAGGACATGTCCTTCTTGGTTTTGCACACCCTTTAGTGCACTCTTTGAACAGCGTATCCCAGTGGACAGGCTTCAATATCCCCCTTGCCCTATGTACAAGCTAAGAGCATCACAGGATCACAGAATCACAGAATAGTAAGGGCTGGAAGGGACCTCTGGAGATCATCTCATCCAACCCCCCTGCTTGAGCAGGGACACCTAGAGCAGGGGGCACAGGACCATGTCCAGGTGGGTTTTGAATATTTTCAGGGAAGGAGACTCCACAACCTCTCTGGGCAGCCTGTTCCAGAGCTCTGTCACCCTCACAGTAAAGAAGTTTTTTCTTATGTTTAGGTGGAACTTCCTGTCTTCCAGCTTGTGCCCATTGCCCCTTGTCCTGTCATTGGGCACCACTGAAAAGAGACCGGCCCCATCCTCTTGACACCCACCCTTCAGATATTTATAAGCATTGACAAGATCCCCCCTCACTCTTCTCTTCTCCAGGCTGGACAGACCCCAGTCTCTCAGCCTTTCCTCATAAGAAAGGTGCTCCAGTCCTTTGATCATCTTCATAACTCTCCACTGGACTTGCTTGAGCAGTTCCCTGTCCTTCTTAAACTGGGGGGCGGGGGGGGCCAAAACTGGACACAGTACTCCAAATGTGGCCTCACCAGGGCGGAGTAGAGGGGGAGCATAACCTCCCTCAACCTGCTGGCCACTCTCCTTTGAATGCACCATGGGACACTGTTGGCCTTCTTGGCCGCAAGGGCATGTTGCTGGCTCATGGTCACCTTGCTGCCCACCAGCACTCCCAGGTCCTTCTCAGCAGAGCCACCTTCCAGCAGGTCAGCCCCCAGCCTGTGCTGGTACATGGGGTTGCTCCTCCCCAGGTGCAGGACCCTGCACTTGCTCTTGTTGAATTTCATCAGATTCCCCTCGGCCCAGCTCTCCAGGCTGTCCAGGTCTTGCTGAAGGTCAGCACAGCCTTCTGGTGTATCAGCCACTCCTCCCAGTTTGGTATCGTCAGCAAACTTGCTGAGGGTACACTCTGTCCCTTCGTCCAGGTCATTGATGAATATGTTGACCAGGACTGGACCCAGCACAGACCCCTGGGGAACACCGCTAGTTACGGGCCTCCTACCAGACTCTGCCCCATTGATCACGACTCTCTGGGCTCTGTTGTTCAGACAGTTCTCAATCCACCTCACTGTCCTCTCATCTAACCCACACTTCCTTCGCTTGTCCGTGAGGATGTTGTGAGAGACAGTGTCGAACGCCTTACTGAATTTGAGATAAACAACATCCACTGCTCTCCCTTCATCGACCCAGCCACTCACACCATCACAGAAGGCTATCAGGTTGGTCAAGCATGATCTTCCCTTGGTGAATCCATGTTGACTACTTCTGATAACCTTCTTTTCCTCTACATGCCTGGAGATGACCTCCAGGATGAACTGCTCCCTCACCTTTCCAGGGATGGAGGTGAGGCTGACTGGCCTATAGTTTCCTGGGTCCTCCTTCTTGCCCTTTTTGAAGGGCAGTTGGTTTTTATTCCAAAGACAAGTTCTTGTCCAAGAAAGGTTTTTTCTGAAGCCAGGATAATAATGAACTGGTTGCTCCAGTGCATCAGTGAAAATGGATGGAGCTGATCTGCCCTACAACAAGCTTTGCATTACAGTTTCTTGGCATAACTTTTGTGCATTTGAAAGGACCAAGATTAGGAGTTGGCTCCACCAAAAAAAAGAGGGAAGTTTCTTTTTTTAGGGGTGTAACTTAAAGCTTAGAGATCTTCCATATAAAATAAATGAATTAACCCTCCCCTCACCTACACTTCATTTGAATTTGGAAAACATTCACATTTTTAGTCAACTTGAGTAAACTTGGGAAACATCCCCCCAAAGACCAGACTGCCCACAGCTTTCACTGGTGTGAGGGTTTGCTGTAGGAAAGCTGGATGCAGGGTGTCAGGGTGGGGCTGCAGACCCACCGTGTGGGACGGTCCTGACTGGCTGTGAAAGAGGGGGAGAGCTACAGTCTCCCAGTCTCATAGCCTACCTCCATGTCATGCAGAGTATGAGCTCTTTTCCCTCCTGTTAAAAGAGATGTCTTGGCTGTCAAATATTCATCTCACCAGTCCTCCCCCAAGGCAGTGGCTTGGCCAGCTGAAATCTGAGGATGGAGTTGCCTTTTCTCCCTCTGCACATAGCGTTGCTCCTGCTGGATAGGGTGCAAAGCCTCCAGCAAGTCATTTTGATGAGAACTTGTCTCTACAGCATAGGAAACCTTAGTCCTAAGTGCACTAAAGTTCCTGAAAAGCAGTAACCCAAGTAAACCAGCTGGCGTAGGATCCTCTCTTTCTGCAACCAGACAGCAGCTAGCAGCCAAGCTACCTTGATCCACCAACACTATCTTCTGCTTTTGTGGCTGTGTAGCAGATCTGCTCTGTAAATAACACAAGATGGAAGAGCATAAAAAGGACGATTTGCACCTGGGGTTCCACTCTGAACCATTCAACTCAGCTATTCCCAAACTCAGTGAAGCTCTTTCATAGAGGTTTAAAAAGAATTGTTGCATTCCCTGAACGAGGGTTCAGACCTAACAAAAGAAAAAAAAAACCAAACCCAAACCCAACAGAAGATCGGAGCTCAGATCTGAGCCCTGCTTTTTGCCAGCACAGAAGTGAGACAAGAGCAAAGCTAACCCTGCATTTCAGAGTCTCCTGCTGTTGGCGATATCTTCTCTGTTTACAGGCCTTTGGGACTCCCTGAGGTCAGAGTGAGAAAAGCACATGACGATGCCTTTCTGGTGGGAAGCCTTCAAGCCCTGGGGCTGCGCTGAGGAGAGAGAAAGGACCAGGGAACTCACAAATGCCTGCAAGGAGCAAGAGACATCTGCTGGGCTGGGAGAAGGAAGTTAGGCAAAGTTGCAAAGGAAGGAAAAGAGAGACCTTAAAAGGGATTTAATGTGCAGGGGAAGCAGCAGAGACAAACCCAGGCACTGAATCCTCTGCTGCAGTAAGAAACCAGAAAGTACATCGATCTGTAGTCCTTAACATTGCAAATTAGTCTGGGAAACTTATTCCTCATTATGGAGGATATGCCAACAGAATGAGCTTTAACTAATGGGAATAAAGAATTGGTCTTAGTGAGAATGCTGCAGCTGAGGGATGGTGCTGAGCGTGCCCTGGGATGCTCAGGCACTGGCCGGCCACCTCATGGTTCCTTCCTTGCATGTGGGTAAAAGGACGAGGTCTTTATCTTTTGGGCTTCTGCCTGGGACTTTGATGGCAGTTTTATCTGATGAACCACAGGGCTTGGGTTCAAAGTTTGGAACTGGGAAATTTTGTGGTGTCATCTAGAGGATGCCTTTTTTTAGAAAACCAAGGTAGGAAGAAAGCCAGGGTCTTCTGTCTGTTTTCAAAGCCCTCATGCTCAAAGGAATACATTCTTCTCTCATTTTGTTAACATCTCCAATTTAGTTTTTGGAGATCTGAGATGTTAATCCCCCCTGGTATTTTCAATAGCAGTTGTGTGGCATACCTCTCTCCTGCTGTTGAAGGCTAAGATGTAATTTGGCTTGTTGGTTCACTCCAAGAATGGTCTTAGTGTATTACAGAGTTTTCTCTTTATTTTTGGATATATGGTTATGTGAATTCAGTACCTGTTCAAGGACCCTGCCAGCACCTGCAAGTCTCCTGAGTGGGATCAAATACGCATTTAACTTCAGCCATATCAAGCTCCCAGCACTCTGTTGCAGTTTATTCTTACAAAAATTTAAATTAGTAGCATAATACAGAAAATTCAATAATAAACTTATTTGTGGAAGTGGAATTTCAGGTTGCTATTATAGCTAATCACTGAAAAAAACCCCAACAATTTGACCTCAAGATACATAATTAAAAAAAAAAAATCTCTCTAAATGCAGAACAAGAATGTTATCTGCTTTTTGGGATGGAAGCAGTAAGATGAAAGAAGCAAAGTGGATATCAGTTTACTGCCCATTTGCAATAACTGAAAAGCCATTTTTAAGCTATAAAATGCCACCACTGTGAAGCTGGGTAGCACTTTCCTCGCGCTGTAAATGGGGTGAATTATGTGCCAGTGAGGTTATTTCCATGTAGAAATAGCTTATGGGCAGGCGCGGGGAAAGGAGACACAAAGGCTTGGGGAAGGAAGCCAGGGTCAGGCTCCAGAGGAAGAGGGTGGACAGCAGATGCAAAGGTCACTCACTTTTACTGGTGTGCAGGACTAAAGCAGCTGTAGGCAGTCTGGGGAATAACTGTTTGGGTGCTGACGTGCCCATCACAGCACCCAAACACTTCATGGCCTTTAATCTGTTTTTCCTCAGGACATCTCCTGTGGGAGCGCAGGGCTGTTATCCTTATTTTACAAATGAGCAGCGGAGGTGACATGAATCTCATAGCACTTGGCTTGAGCTATGATTATGCCCAGATTTACACCAGTTTCTTCCTTTCTTTACTTTGACCTGGTGGTGGTGTTTTCCGAAGCATTCCCTGTTGAGCTCCCCTGTTCGTCTGAGTCTCAGTCGTGGCTCATCACTTCCAAGCCAGCTGAGGAGCTAAAGGACACAAGTCCTTGAGGATGCACTGGAGAGAGCAGTGGAGATAGTTTTCTGGTGGATTTGGCAGGTTCGTGCTAACATAATGGGTGAAAAATACAATAGCTGTGGAATTATTGTATGCGCTTTATCTGAGACAATGGTGAAAAAATGTAGAATTTGTGAAAATACAGCTATTTTAGCATTTAGCCTAAAATAGTGGTGGGATTAATAAGTACATGTAAAAGTCATTCAGTTAAAAGGTATAAAAAATATACTCCAAACACATCCTCTATACATCCCAGAAGGGTTTTTTAATTTTAGTGAAAGCAGTGTTCCAATACCTTTAATTTCTGCAGCTAACAGGCTATTTTATGTTCAAAATGAGTAAATCAAAACTAGAACAGCTTTGTGCAGAGGCGAGAGCTCAGATTTTACAGCAGCAGCCCGAGCTGAGTGGCATGATTGCAGACACCCTGCATCTGCAGAGATAAACACAGCTCAGAGCCTCAGAAAATTTAAGGATGTTGTTTTTATTGTGAATCATTCTTTTGTTTAGCTTTTGAAGTGAACATTACTCCAGCAAAAAGGCAGGCATTTGTCAAAAGAGATGTCTGATTTTCAGCAGTAGATGTGCAGTCCTGTGCGTTTCATTTTTGTATCGAGGCTTTATAGTAACTGCTTTGGTCGGACATGCCTGGAATATATGATCAAACTGTTTGCAGTCCCAATTTAAATGTGTTTTGCATCATTCTTTTGTCTCTCTCACTCATCTGGTCATTTGGAAGCCTTTCATTTGCACATTTACAAGTAATTTAAGTTTTTCTTCCTTGTCTATGAGCTCCCCAAAACAGATCTGATTATTGCTACTTGCATTTGATTTAGGCTATGGTTATAACAAGAGCACTTCCAAACATTCAAAATTCATGAATTCAGCTATTCCCAACCCCAAATGATAAAATGTTAAATACAATGAATGTGCAAGTCTTCATTTTCCTTCCGACTTTCGAATCTTTCGGATGAAATCAGCCCATATTTTCAACCTTTTCTGTGTAGCCAGGAGTTAAAGGCTTTCTATCCTCCAGCCCAGTTTTTCAAGCACAAATGGACATGGTAAAGAACAGGCCAGTCAAAAAGTTGTTAAAAATCTTTGTGAACCATCTGCAATCTCCAAGTAGTGCAGGAAAATAACCCTGTAAAAACTGGTACTAAATAAGAGCAGATGAGAAGCTGTGTAAAAATATTCACATCCCAGAGCCAAACACACTAAACTCACTGCTTGGGCAGAGAAATTTTTGGCATCTTTACTGAAAAGCAGCTTTGCTACACCAAAAAAAGAAAGAGAAAAAAAAGGAAAGTCATTTCCCTATTGGATTCTTTCCTGCTTGTTGGAAAATTATATGAGGATGTGCCTTGCAGGTGTTACAGCTACAGCTTTGGTAAATTAAACAAACTACTGGGTTAAAGCAAATTCATTCTGCAAAAACAGGAACTGCAGTGGTTTCTGCTTCTGTCTCACAAACCCAAAATTGGAGCACAAAAATTATTGTCTCAGAAGCCCGAAATGGGAGCACAACATTTTCTCACATGAAAGCCTGGAAACGCTGCATCCCACTGAAAGATACGAATGCAGTGTCAGGCTGCAGGATGGCATGAGGTTGGGGGACACACAAAATACCCCAATTTATTCTTGCAGCTTTTAATATGAATATAATTTACGGGGACTAAGGATGAGCTTTAAAACAGACAGGCTGTTGAATCCTGAGACATTTCCACCCACTCTGTTTTCACTGCATAAATCAAAGCCTGCCTTTGTTCAGCAGCGGTATTGTAGCAATGTCTAGGAGTTCAGATCAGTGATTGAGTTGTCTTTGAGCTATCCATCCTGCAAAAACTAAAGAGTAAAATCCTCCAGAGTGGGAAGTTCATGTGCCGTGCGCCTGGTTCAATGGGCACCATCCAGAGCTGCAGGCATGGCCGGAGCCCCCGTTATACCAAAACAAAGCCGGTCCATCTGGAGCTCAAGCGAGGGAGGGACCAGGCAACAAACAGCACACTCATCAGCAAGTTATGGTGGCTATACATAATCTGTAGACAAAAACATCTATGGGAAATGTGCGTGTCTATGTACAGCACAGAATAACACTAAAATGAGGGCTCTCCGCAAAATATGAAGCAAAGCTGTTGGCTTGTAACTGGCCAGATGGACAGCTGGCACTTCTCAGAGAACATCGCAGCAGTGTCAAGTTTTTGTGGAGGAGGCAAAGCACCAGCTCTGCAGTTACAATACAGGGGCTATTCCCCACTTCCTGCTCAAACAGAAGAGGCTGCCTGGGGAAATGATGAAGGTGTTTGAGAGAGAAAAGCGAACAAATGGTGAGGAGGGTCAGCGTTGCTGCAGGACCAACGGCTGGGCTCAGTGCTGTGGGGAGGGCATTGCAGAGAGAGCATCTGAGACTCTCTGCACTGCAAGGGATGCAGTGGCTCTTCAGGGCCTCTCCTGCTGCTTTGGTTTATCTCCTCAGGAAGGAGGAGGAAACCTCCTACCTAGCTTCCTCAGCCTACCTACGCTGGCCTGGAAAGCCACGCAGAGGCAGCATGTCCTGGCCATGTACTTGAGTATGCGGGTGATCAGCAAGGCAGCATCGTGCTCGGTGACACCCTGACAATATACTCTAGGGTCTGTGAGCTGGTATGGATCCTCCACCTTCATCCAAAGTCCTCACACAAGAGGTGCCTTCTCTGTAGTATTTTCCATACACCTGTGTTCCCACATTTTCCTCCCGTCTTCCCCTAACTCTCCACCCCTCCGGGGTTTACTAAGCATCTCACAAAGCATAAACCAAGGAGCTGTCTTTCCTTCCCAGGTTGACAGTCTCATTTCCACCCCCACTGAAAGCCACAAAACAGCAGCCGTCGAGGGTAAAATGGCAATGGAAGAGCATGAGGACAGTATACAAAATTATGAACCCTATGAAGCAGCTGTTTCTTTTTACTCAGTTGTCATAAACAGAGAAGGGGAGCTCTAGTAACACTTTGCTACAGAGCTTATGACCAGAAGATATCACTGAGGATAAAAGCTTGGTGGATCAGAGTTTACTGATCCCACATCAATATGGGCAGAAATGATATGCACTGTTACAACCCTATAGGAGTAAGGATAGAGACTGCTGACCTTCTTAGTTGAGCACATACACCCTGTGAACTAACAGGAGAGCAAGAATATTCTCTCCATATATAACAAATACCATTCTGCCCACTAAGAAATAACCAGTATTGCCTTCTGGAGCACCTCCTCTGGCTGTTCGAAGCAAGATGCCCGAGCACCCCTCACGATACCTTCTTGTTCTGACCCTACATGACAGAGGAAAACTCTGTCGACAAGTCCATATTTCTTCAAACAGATTAATTGCTCTGGCATATCTGTAATATAACCCAGAGTCTTCTTTCTCTGAATAGCCTACAAGATATATATTTCTGGCTGAACCCAAGATGAAAGCCTTCTGTAAAACAGAAGAAGCAACAAACTATAACACAGCCAACAGAAATGAGCTTAGACTTCTAAAATATTTATGAATAGCTAAACAAATGAGTGCAAGAAAGTATTTTCTTTGCAAGGGCAAGTAACCCAGGAACTGTAAGATGAATTACATGATGAACTATGACAGTTAGTATCTTTGTAGTATCCGTACTTGTGTTGTAGCTAAATTAATTGAGGTGGCTGTATGATATGAGCAGGGGTCTCAGGAATCAACCTTATCATTCAGATGTGGCCTCTCTCTGTAATGCTCAGAAATTAGCAATACATCATTGTTCTTTTAAGATCTATGGTATCTTCATCTCTGCCCAGTACTTACAAAAGCAATTGTAATTGTGCAAAATAAGCAAAAGGGGTAGAAAAAACTAATCAGATCAGAACTGCGGTGGCATCACTTGACCCTAAAGAGACTTCGGTGTAGCTGAAGAGCTGAAAAGCTCTTCTTTTCTTTTCTCCTTCCTAAAATTCATCAGTGTCTCAGACCTGCCAGCATAACTGCCTGTGCTAGCTAGCTCTCAAAATGGCATGCATTAGAAAAGCTCTAGTGCTAAAAGTCACCCACCCAGATCCTCTTGCTAGGAGCAGATCAGTGTGCTGGAAGATCTGAGGATGAACAGCCACCCCACAGCCAGCCTCAACTCCAGCCTGGGCACTGTGCCTTGGCTTTCTGAGGCACAGATGCTCCTCTGCTGCTCTGCATGGTGCAGCGCCCGGCACAGGTCCCTCCCTGGCAGCAGTGCTGGGACCAGCCCATGTCTCACTGCGAGTGCATACACCTCATGCAGGCACAGCCACGCACCTGGGAGGTGGATAGCTGCAGTTAGGTAGCAAACCCATGCTGGTCTGGGGGCATCGGCTGGTGAGAGCCAGCAGGGAGGACAGGGAAGATCAGGTGTTTTAGTGCCTCAACGACACACCAAATAGCATTTCATCTCTAGGGAAGCCAGTGTGGTCAAAAAAAAGATTTCCCAACTGGCCTGCTCATTAGCAGGGGTCTTGGAGCAGTGCTCTGAGAAACCCAGGCTGATGCATGAGGGGTGTTCACCTGTCTCAAGACAGTGTGCGGAGGGAAGAGTCACTACAGGGTGCGCATCAGGTGTAAGGTGAGTGTGTGTGTGTGTGTGTGTGTGTGTGTGTGTGCATGGCTGGAGGTGGGCACTGCTCATGCTCCTCCGGCGCCACGTGCCTAAGCCCAGCTCTGTCCAAGGGCTCGGTGTGGGACGCCGGGGCACCCCGCCACCCCTTGCCTGTACAAACCTCTCTGTGGTGGTGTTGGGCTGACACTGCCCCAGCACTGGGGGAGGCTCTCCCGCTGCAAAAAGGAGAGGCGGAAACACTGGGGTTCCTGATGAACGATACTGTCCCGTTGAGGTATGGAAATGCAACCCAGCCTACAGCAGCAAATCAAAGGAAACCTGCTTTTCTCTGTGCTGGAATTTTCCTGAGCTAGAGATCTTGGTTTGGTTTTATAACCAGACAGATATCAATAACCTACATCTCACTAAAGAAAGGATTTATCTTCTCTTTTAAAAGGTTCTCTATTTTTATCCAGGGGCTAAAGTAGGAGGAAGGGAAACATTGAAAACAGCAAGAGAGAGAGAGAAGGCAATTCCGGATAAGTGCTATAAGAGCTTTCCCTCATCTCAAATTTGCTTTTTTCCTGCCCTTTTTCTTCTGCACCCGGTTGCCTGACTCCATCTCTCTTTGGTGTATTTCACCAGAAATAAAAGCTGTCACAATATTTCCTCTCCAAGTGCCACTGTGTGTTAGGTTTCAGCTCCTGACAGGTGTATGAAATACCAGCTCCATCAGATGCACGCGAACATTGAAACTTTAAAATGGCTCTGTGCGCCACAGGCCCACTTCACCATTCTCCATCACTGAAGAGGTGTCTTTTCAAAGGTTCACTTTTAAAAGGAGAGACTGATCTGGTGGTGACGTACTTAAAACTGCTGAGTGATGTTTTCAGGAGCCAGGCAGGGAATGCTGCCTGCAACCTGCCTCTGCAGGGCAGGGGAAGGGACTGAAGCTCCTGCTTCTTAAACTGTGTCAAATCACTGGTATCTTGGATGAACTCTATTTTCAAATACTTTTCCTATACTAACTTTAATCCCTTTCTTGGGGGCAAAGTCAAATCTTCCCTCCCTGGCTTTGATCTCAGCTTCTGATGATGCATTTCCAGAGCATTAGCTGGGAAATGGGAGCAAAAGTATGGAGAGATGCTGACGCTGCAGTGGGGAGCTGGGGCAATCCGGGTTTTCAACAGGGTTTGTGCCCTGGAGCACTGTGCTGTTTTCCTGCATACGTTGCTTTCTGCATCTATAAAATCTTTTTACTCTTGCAAAAGATGTAATGTGAAAAAGAATGATTGAATAATTTTGATTAGGGCAAACCCACAGAACCTGCTCTTCTGCTGGAAATGGTGGTATGTTGATCTACAGGTAACACAATTTATCCATCCTGGCCCATTTCATTTTCTGTTTTAACATTTCCTTGGGATTTGATTGTACTTGGTGATTTTTCTAAACAACAAATTATATGTAAAGTCTGAAAACTTACTGACAGGTCTGTAATTCTGGCCAATACATCATTCCTGCCACAGAGGAGCTGAGACAGAGGTGTCTTAAATCTTGATGGCCAACACCAGGATGGACCCTGCTCCCACCACAGGATGAGGGATTTTGTCCTTGGTTTCAGCAAACCCCAGCTGGCTTGATGCTCTTCTGCTTTTAGCATGCAGTGCACTTCCAAAATACGTATAGTGCCTTTTCCTAACATTGCCATTTAAGTTTATGGTTCTACAGTGGCTGAAGAAATAAAAATGCTATAATATATGGGCAGACAGTGGGGCAAGGTGGGATAGGACTATTTCTCTGTCCACCAGAAGATGGCAGTGAATATGCTGAGTATGGATTTTTTTCCCCTTTATTTCACTTGTACACACTCTCTGTAAGATAACAGGTCCTTTGAAGACAACTGAGCTGTGATGGTTTCATTTCTGTTTAATTTTCTTTTTCTGTTGCTCACATTTACATCCTTCCCATACCTCCTTCTTCAGCACTATGCCCCCTGCACAACATCTACCACTTAACTTTTTGATGCCAGTGGCTTACCCCTACAGATAGACGCAAAGCAGCATCACAGACACTGAACAATATTTGGGGATGAAAAAGAAGAGGAGGTGACACATTTCAGAGCTGGCAGGCAGTATGTGTGCAGGCTGCTGCCTGCACTGACTGAACAGCCTTGATCTGGGTGGTTTTCTGGCCGTGCTTGCTGCACAGAAAAATATGCCCTTGTGGCAAAATTGAATTGACCTTTAGCTTCTAGATTTCATCCCTGAGGTTCTCAGCTGGCCAGAGGATGGCAGGAGACACATCTCCTTGTCTGGATCAGGCCCGTGAACCTTTGGGCCGTATAACTCATAGTGCTGCGAGTCTCCTGCTAAGGACTCTGACATTTTCTGCCGCAATGTCTTCCATCAGAGGGCTTCCCAAAAGGGTACATTAACATATGAAGTCCCATAGATTTTGGGAAGACAGAAGGAGACAATGGCTCAGAAAGGGACAGGACCTGCCCTGCCGGCAATGCTCATGGAGCAGAGTCCTTATGTTTGCCCGTCCCTCACCATTTTTGAGTAGACCCTCCGGAGTTTCATGCCTCCTGCACTTGGAGATGACAGGCAGATGGGGCTGTTCAATGAATTGCAAATAGATTCAAATGCCACAGCTGAAAAGGTGGACTTTTTTTCTTTTTTTTTTTTTTTCTGTAGTGCCATAAATAAAGAGACTCTATGTCCCCATTTCACGTAGTGCTCTGAGAACTTTCTCAGGGACACCTGAAATGCCCCAGTTTTTCATTTCTCCTATCAAAACATTTTTCTAAATAATTACAGAGTGTTAAAAATGGATTGCTGTACCTAGGGGAATTTGCTCCTTGTTTGCCAGGAACAAATAGGCCAAGAGAATGAGTGCTCAGCATCACGAGTGGTGTTTGAAGGAAAGAGCAAAGTCAAAAGCCTGTAGACATCACCAGAGATGCTCTTTTTTCAAAGTGAGTTTTTATTACACATTGTCAGGGTTGCAGGAGAAACTCCCTCACGTTGTGCTCCTAGGGGCTAGGGGATAAGGAGGAATCTCCTCATCTGAGAGTAGTGCACATGCTGCTGTTGACCCAGAGGACTTTTTATTATTCTTTTTGGAAGTGACCTCTTCAAAACTATTCCTTTTCTTCTTAAGATGTTGCTTCCAAACACGCATTGGGTTTTGATTACAATACCCACCTTCATAGCAGTTTGCACTTCAATGGCATTACTGTGCTTCCTCTGAGAATCCCCAAGCCCTGACCAAACGCAAACCTGGAAATGTTCAAAGCATCCTGCTGCCATCAGTACCTCTGCAAATTGTTTTTCACTTTTAGAGTATCCGTCTTGTGTTATGTGTGCCTGAACAATCTGTTTCCTACTGTAACTGTGACGCTGGGTGGCAGGAAGATGAGAGATAGGCTCAGTACACCTAGTTTCCCTCAGGAAAAAGGGAAAAACTGGCCTAAAACCAGCAACACACCCTCATACACCCCCAGGAGAGGTCCAGGATGTGCTGATTCCCCTGTGGGTTTGCCAGGCTGAACCTCCTCACTCACACGCATAGGTAAGCGTTGCTGGAGCTGGGAACTGCTTGGGGGGGTCTACAAGAAATAAGGCAATGCAATAGTTGTTCAGCAAGGCTTAAAAGTAACATTAGATTTTTAAACAATATATAAACAAACATATCCCTTTAGGGTGAATTTTGCTGTTGTCCCATTTGCTTCACAGCTCGGTTGCAGTCATGCCCCAGGCAGCAAAGCGCTGGCTTCGAGACAACCCCCTCCTGCTTTGTTCCAGCTCGAAGTCCCCTTAATGGTTTCCCTCTCCTCCCAAGGGCTCTCCTCACTGGGCCCTGCTGAAGAGGGTTTGCCAAGGGCCTGAGGACCCCCTGTGTGGCTGGCAGGACGATGCACATCCCTCTCGGTGACATTGCAGTAGGCTCTGTGCCCAGCTTTCATGTGCCACTCACCTGAAGCCCCCATCAAGGCCACTTTGCAGAGTCCTCTTATTTCTCCTGCTCCCCAGACCAAGGCTGTGCAGTCAAATATATATACTATGTATCATGAGAAACAAGAGGGTTTTCAGTCAGGTAAGTGGCTTGGTAAAAGAGCTGCCTACAGACCCCAAAGCTGCGCATGGTATGAAAAAAGCCAAACCAAACCCACCCATGTATGTTGCTTCCTTGGCAGAGAGCAAGGCAGGTCTTGCCCATCCCCCAGCCCTCCACCCCATGTGCGCATTTCTTTTATCAATTATTTCTGGATGTCTTATATTCAGGTTAAGGGGCTTCTGAAATCTCTGTGCACACATTAATCTGTATGTAGTATGTATGTGTACACATACAGGAACTCCAGGGACAAGTGCTTTCCACCATTTCCATCAATCCTCTCCGTTCTAGTCTCTCTGGTTGTTACTTCCACTTGCTGTGCTTTGTCTTAAATTAAACCATAAGCCCATCCTCGCAGGAGTTGTCTTTTATTGTGGGTTGTTGGGAGGGGTTTTGCAGAGAAACTGGAGCAGCAGATAGAGCTCTCCAGGCACTACTGAAATAATAATGAAGTAGTTTCACCAAGGTGGGACCAGAGAGCACTGTTGGCCGGGTCTGAATTCTGCTTGTCCCTGAAAATTGCTTAGGTAATAAGATAGCTGCTTTAAAATTGCTGGGGGTATCCCACAGGATTCTGCTTTGACTCTGATTTCCATTTGCAGCACATGTTCTGCCATTCGGCCAGCACCATCCACCCGTGTGAGCTAATTTAAGGTTGCTAAACAGATGACACAGAACATACATTTTTTATATTTGATCTCTGCACTGGTGAGTTATCTGACTGATGGTTAATCTCAACTTGTAATAGGATTTGCCTACACTCCTCTAAGAGTGAGATATTGGTCTTCTGTAAAATGCCAGCTCGGTGGGAAGCGTGCCTGGGGGAAAGGTGGGAGATTTAATTCATATTTTTTTGGCTTCTTGTTTTTGTAGATTGGATCCAGTGCTGTGTGCCTCTGTGAGGAACAACGGGGTCATCAACCCGAGGAGCTCGGCTGTCGGAGAGGATGGCAGCTGCCAGCTCCACGGTCATCCCTGCATGCCAGCAGGGTGAGGAGCTGGCTGCCCGCAGCCGGCGTGGGGCCGGTTGGGCTCAGCACCCGGCCGGGTGGGAGGCTGCTCTACACCAGTACTGAGCACAGGGCTGAGCTCAGTGGCTGGCCAGCCCCATGCTTCACTTTCTGCCTTTATTTGTACACATCAGGGTATTGACTTGGAAACTGTGTCTAAGTTGGGATTTTTTTCTGAGCCTGTACCCACTTCATCAAGGACATTGCTCAGAAAGCCAACTATCAGGCATTGCCAATGTTCTGCCCTCAGGGCAAGCCCCCGATCTCCAAAACGATGTGCCCGCTCCGTTCCCTGGTCTGCCAGCTGTCGATCTGCCAGCCGTCGGTCTGCCAGCCATCCTGCTGCATTTTTTCCACTTAGTTCCCTCGTGCCATCTTGGCCTCTCCCAGAGGTATGGCAGGAACAGCCCAGAGACCACGCTCTGCGAGGAGCACACTCGGAGCATCCCACCTTTACCTGCCCTAAGGTGGGAAAAGGTGTCCGCCAGCCTCCCAGAGGAAGACAAAGCTTCTGGTGCTGGCAGGCAGAGTGGGCAGAGGAGGGAGCTGACAAGCGCTGGCTGCACCCCCTGAGCTCCTCCCAACGTGCCCAGGGGGAGGCAAGGGCACTGCGAAACCATGGAGACCATAAAAACTCAATGCTTCTGATCGTATGACAATTTCTATTGACACTTCAGTTGCTATGGTCACATAGTGCTCAACCCACATTTGCAAGTAAAAGACTACAAAAAGAAGCCATGAACATGGATGTCCCCAGTAAAAATCTCACTCTCGCAGGCAAAACCTTCTCCTTGTCCTGCAACAACAGCAACTAAGGACAGCAAACCTCACAGGCGGCACCGGCAAGTGTCCTGGAACAATGCTGTGTTTTCTAGTTGATGTGGGTTTGAGGTGGGTGTTAATTGCACGGTTTAGAAGGTTTGTCCAAGTTTTTAACAGCGTAATACCATGCTAGCATGAAATTTGAGGTTTGTTGCTCTTTTCTTGTGCAGGTCAGCAAGTAACTTCTGATGTGTTAGCCTGACGGTGCCAGTAACAGGGCAGTGAGGTCTATGTCCCATCCTACCTCTCCTGAAGTGCTCCCTGCTTTGGTCAAAGGGTAAGTTGCCAGGCGTGGTTGGGCTTAGGTCCTGACTTGTTGTGGCAGTTCCCTGGGTCTGGATGCCTGTTGTACATTAACTAACCTGTACTATGGAAGAAAGGTCATGTATGCAACCTGGGGAAAAAAAAAAAAAAAAACAACACAAAAAAACCACTGAGTCATCCATGCTACGTGTTTCAGACCTGAGCTGACCCAGTTTTCCCTGGAATTGTGTTTCTGCACCAGGCAGGGTCACCCTGTGGGGTAAAATGTTGGTACAAACAATACCGTCATGCTACATGTGGGAGATTTATTAGCAAGATCCACGTTACAAGGCCTGGATCTGGCTGTCATCTGATCCTTTCTGAATATACTGTCAAGGCAGTTGATCTCAAATTTAGTGCTGTGCCTTTTGCGTTTGCTTTGGTGTAGTATGACATTCAGGATTCCTTTACAGGCAACTGTGCAGAGTGGGAAAATCTACGTGAAATGCTTCCTACTGGAGTCACCATCTGGCCAATATTCATCTTGTTTAGTGAAATACCAAGATATCCATAGAACGCAGGTGTTAATGCAGATCATAAGGCACAAGTGACCGCAGTAATAAACCAACATGCAATGAAATGTAATTAACGCACCTGGTGCTTGGGTTTGAAAAGAATTTCAGTGCCTTTTTATTTTCCCTGCACACTGATGTGCATTTTAATAGTTGGAACTTCAATCATCGCTTTGCAACCAACCCTTTAATCATATTAATTCCCTTAAAGAGTGAACTATAATGTTTGCTAGTAAATAGTATTTCATAATTTAATCGGGGGAGGGGGGAGGAAGTGGAAGCATACATGAAACTATATGCTGCTTAGTAGCATTCTTGTGGCATGAAAAAGACTATTGTCCTGTTTCTGTTGGTCTGGTTCTGCTGCTGGCAAAGGTTTGTTTTCAGTCGTGTAATCCTTGTTGATACGTTCCGAGTGCTTTTGCACCAGCTGGAACAAGTGAAAAGATCCCAGGCAAGAAAATAAATGATTAAGCTTTCTATCACTGGATTTCACAGTGTGTTTTTCATCTCACCTCTGACCTGCATCAGTAACGAATGCATTTTTATAAGGTTAAAAACCCCCAGGTTTGTTCCAAGCAGACCAAAAACCACAACCCAACACGGGAAATGTAGATTTTGTGTGTGTGTTTGTGGGTTCTGGAAAATCACATTATTTCCAAATGTGCTTTCAGAGCAGAGATCTCACCCGATCTCATTAGTCAGCTGGCAAATCCTGGGTAGACAGAGCATGTGCAGGAGAAAGGGAGAGGTCAAAAAGTCAAAGACAAGGGTCACGGGTAATTTTTATTTTTGCATGGGTATTTCTCAAGGGTGGTCTAAAGGGTCTGAGGAACATAAATCTACACAGGGATACTCGTATACTGACGGGAGGGTTGGTCCCATCAAGTGACTTCCCAATCCAGGGCTATTTAATAGGAATTTTACCTCCCCAGAGAGACGTCTGCTGCAGGCGCTTGCATTGCTCAATCTCTTTCTTCAGCCTCGACACGGGTGCAGATCACTCTGTGTTTTGCCACCAGCAGTCAGTGCTAAGCCACTGTAAATGAGCTGCTGACAAGCCAGGGCCACGGGCAAGGGGCAACCACCACCGGCCAGGCACAGAGGGGCTACTCCACCACCTTTATGGATGCTGTCTATATTTTCACCTCCAGCAACAGAGCATCCCTGTAAAGCAGACTTTGCCTCCCAGTCAGCAAGAGCAGGCTGCCAAGGGTCACTGCCAAGTGGCAAAATACCCTGTGTCACACAGCTGAGGGAGCATCAAGGACCTCTGCAGCATCCCTATCTTCCACGAACCAAAGGAAACCACGAGAGAGACAGTCCACATTGCTGCATGCTGCTGCATTTTACTGTGTTCAGACACAGACAAAGAAATTAAGGAATGCTTGCTGACCCCAGCTTCTCTTACCGGCCTCTTTGCAACGTTGCTTTCTTGGCAAGCCCTGAGAGGAGGGCACAGTCAGTGGTGGGGTGGGAGCATGGGGAGTGACAGTGAGTGAGGCTGTCCACCAGGCTGAGCAGGGCCGCAGAAGGGCTGATGGGGTTGTCCACTCCCGTCCTCATCTGTCCCAGCATCCCTGCAATTCCTTCAATGACCTGGCTCAATTTTAGGAGAGAAACTACTTAGGGCTGTCCTTGATGCTTCCTGACATCTCTTACAGCCAACATATCCTACTAACAGGTCTCCTCAGGCACCTGACTTTATTCTTAAATTAGTAACCTCATAATACAGTACCAGCAGCAGACAAGACACATGCAACCCTCACTGAGACAACTGGGCGATGTGAGCAGTACTAACCAGGCTCTCCTGAACCCCAGCACTCCTAACAACTGAGACAAAATCACCAATCTAATTCTTTACTTCTTGACCTAAGTCAGCTTTTGAACCCAGGCCCACAGAGGTGAAAGGTTAATGTATTAAGCTGTCTGCTCTTCAATTAATCCCTAAATCCTGGGCAGATTTACAAACTATTGGAAGATTTTAAATTGCACCTGATTTATGAGACGCCCTTTTTAAGTTCAGATTGCCTTTACAGATGGTCACCATACAGGGCAATAAGGATAATTACTATACAGATTTATTGTCAGGATGGAAATTTTAATTTCCAAAATAATGTACACCTGTCTATCCTGACACTGCGGCCAGGCTGAGCATCTGAAATGTTACACCCTGAGATCCCTTTATTTCTTACATACCTCAGAAAAGAAATCAGTTGTATTAAGGACAGGCTACAAGCCTGATAAACAGAGGCAAAGAAATCCTTCCACCAATGCAGCAGTGCAAACAACTTGTTGAATATAAAGCAATACACTGTTGAGGAAAGCTGAAGTCTCTGGTACATAGATTTTTTAAATTGCATTTTAGTGTATTGAAGAGTCCTCTGGTGCCCTAAGAAGCCCCCTGAAGCCCCTACTTCTGCCAGGCAGAGCATAGCTAACAGTCAGGCCCAATAGCACAGGAAAAGCCACAGTGCCATAACCACAAACACTGAAGAAAAGGCCAGGGAAGCTCTTCTTTTCCAGGGTAAGTAATCAATCTGCTCAGCTAACAAAAAGGGCTGGGTTGCAGGCTGAAGGCTGACGGCCCAGTCAATAAAGTGAACCCATGCACTCCATGTTATCCCGTGAAAAAGAGGGCCACTCAGTCTCCAAGGGTTTTTACTGGTACAAAGCCATTTACCTGGCTATCAGACAATGGACATGAATGACACCCAGCACTCATGATTTGTGATTGCTCACTAGGCTGAGCCTCCCCAGGTATTTCAAGCTCAATATCAAACAGAGGCAGCAATTTTCAGTGGCCTCCCACCCAAGTGGGTTTAAATCAGCAATGCAGAAGGGAAGAGTCTGTGTGCAGCCCCAGCCCCCGGCTCCTCAGGGCAGCTGCGCACCATTATGGAGGAGCCCAGTCCCAAAAGATGCAGGACAAACTTTACTCACATTGCCTTTGCAGATGTCTATTGGCTCAGTTGTTATCATTGAATATGCTCTTTGTTTAAAAAGTGTAATGCCTAGAAAGGACCTTCATCCATCACAATTTAAAGAACAAGGAATACCTCGTTCCGTTTTTTTCTCAGCAGATCCAGTCCTTTATGCAGAAAAATTGTATTATAGGTATTTGGAAGAGAGAGGGTGAGGAGCGGGAAGGAGAAATTGCCAGTATCCCAGCACTATCAATTGCTGTCAGCTCTGCTCTGGGAATAGCGTGTAGCTGTTAATTGCTACTGCAGATTCAGCAGATGGTGCGTAAGACATTGTATTTAATGGAGCCCCTCAAAAAGAGTGGCATCTGTTTGTTTAATTTCTTGGCAACGGAACGGCAGATTTAAAAAACAAACAAACCAATTGGACATTTAGCTATGGACATCCCCCTAACAGATTATAAATGTTTTAAGATAAATAAATAGGTCAAATGAAGGAAAATATCAATTGACACATTTGAGAAGTAAGCCAAACTTTTAGACATTGGCTCTTTAAAGATTAGATTTTCAACATATGGCAATGAAACTCCTTAAAGAGGCTTTTAAATGAAACGTTGGCACTATCCTTTTGACTATGAGTTTGTCTAAGTGTTTGTAGAACTGTCACAAACACTAATTCAGA
The DNA here is from genome assembly GCA_031468815.1 of Morus bassanus. NCBI lineage: Eukaryota > Metazoa > Chordata > Aves > Suliformes > Sulidae > Morus > Morus bassanus. The sequence goes on from CM062570.1 coordinate 68,562,902, forward strand.
AACTAATCCATTCTGCCTCTCTCTCTTTCTCTCTCACACACCCCCTGAGGTTAAAATATGATCTCTAGATCTAGACACTTTATTTAATCATGTGCATCTCCTACATTTAAAAACAGCAACAGAAAACAAGGCAGAAAGCATCTGCAGTCCCTTTAACAGCTGGGACAAGCAACTCAGAGGAGCTATTGCTATGGCTGTTGCTGCCATAGCTCCGATATTAACAAAACTCCCCATATTCCTGGAAAGTCAACATAGCAGAAGTTGCCATAGCAGAGTGTGCCACAGATCCTTCCGTAGCAGGGCATTATATTGTCTATAACAATGGTCAAACCTGGATGCTTTGCATGAGAATGGACATGTCCTCTTGATCTTTACTGTATATGCAATGCTGCACCATGAGAAACCCTTCCTAGCCCCACTTGGTGAGCACACAGCCTCCCAAAGCATGAGGGTGGATGACTCTACGACACCTCCTCCCTGTGTAATTTTTTTTTGGGAAGTCTTCTGCACCATTTGCCAGATTTTAGGGATGATTCATATTTTCCCTGTTTTAAAGCAGAGTTCGGATAGGATGCTCAAGCTGAGAAACAGCCCACACGGCTGCTCTGTTTCCAGCTGCTATTCCAAAAAAGTGCTGCTGCTCACTTTTTCCTACCAGCTAACTCCCATGTTCATTGCTGCATGCTAGACAGAGTCTGCCCATCCGTGCCAGAAAGTTTTTGCCTTGGACTTTTTGCCGGATCACAGCTGCTGTGAGGCTGCACCACCCAGGCACGTGTCTACTTGGCCGTGCTGGGACCACACATTGGCAGGAGCCACAGGCAGCAGCCCACAGCTGCTGACATTGCTGTGTTGCTCAAGTGTGTCCACTCTGGCATGTTTTGCTGATGGCTGTATGTTGGCTGAAGCTATGTTGTGCTTTTTTTCAGGGACTTGATTTCGTTTCAGGTAGTAGAGATGCACGTGTTGTTCACCCAACATCAGGTCTGGGCGTAGATGTGCACAAATCTGCGCATCCTTCAGAAGAGCTTTCTCAGGCAAGTGCCAGTTGATTTCCACTGCAATTTCTCCAGGTGAAAAAGCCCAGTGAAAAGATTTAGTTTAATCTTTGTGGCTCTGTACCACCAGCATGGGCTGGCCTTGGGCCACGGGGTGAGTGACTTCTCCCAAAGTTTCCTTGAGCAGGGAGAGTGTGTTATCCCCGCCTCGCTGAGCCCCTACCCTGGTACCTGCCTGGACACATAGTCCCCTCCTCAGCCTGTCCCCAACCCTCCTCGCCCAGATGCTTGTTTGCTCTATTCCACATGCTCATGAATGATGAAGTAAAAGGGAAATAGCAGCGCCATAAACCAATCGTTGATATTTTACCCTGGTGATCACATTCTTCAGGGAGACATATATCTAAATACAGTCATAGGCTGTAGCCTAACCATCATTTTTACAGCTCTTTATCGAGGATACCTTAGATATATCTTTCACTTCTTTTTTTTTTTACCATTCAAGGCATAGCTTTGCAAATATTACAGCTGTTAAAATAGAGAAGGGCTGAGTTGTTCACATACGTAGTGTATACACCTTGATAATGTCTAGTCAGTTATGATGGAGCAAAATTTCTCTCTCTGTTTCCCTCCTTGTGAATAGGGAATAGTAACATGCAGATAATAGTAACATCCATTTTTTCTCACTCATGGAGATAAAAACAAGAGCTATCCAGTCCTACTACTACAATTTCAGCACCTTAAATTCCCACATCGACAGAAGCCTAAGATTGTTAAAAATATGATAGTGCTCTTATTTCAGATGAGATTTTTTCCTGATTAAAATTTTAATCAGGTGAATGGAAGATTAAATGTATGTGTGATAGGACATTACATAAGGTTTGGGTTTTTTTTCCTGGCTTACTCTTAATAGAGCCTGTATAAAACTGTTCTTTGTAAAGGTTTTTTGTTAGAAGCTGTGCTAGGCAGACATGTCCCCATACACTGAGTTGATACTTGGTTTCACAAATGAGGTCAGTACCATCTTGATCAAACACAGCCACTCCTCCAACAAGAAAAGCATCCTGTAGTGAATCAGGACAGACGGAACAGACTCAATTCTATTGAAACTAAAATAAGGATAAAAAGGCCTCCAAAGAGATCATTTAAATGCCTCTCACCACATATCACATGCCTGGCCTATAAAAGGTTAGACTGGAAAAATCTACAACTCTACCTACCTAGCAAAAAGGAAAAAAAAGGCCACCTCTGTAACATTCTTAATTAAAAGATAAGGAAATGTTCCTCCTAAATACTCACACACTTGCACTTATTTATGACATTTCTGGTAAAGAGCTGAAAAAAGCAGATGAGGGCTGTTATCTACACTGGTCCAGCGAGCTTGTGCCAGGATGAGGAACGTAACCCAGTTGTCTGCTGTAAAGCTTTTAACCACCCCTAGGCATCCAGCGCGGCGTACAGGGACAGGTTGCTCCTGCACACCCAGCTCCTGCGGCAGCTTCGCCTCTGCCTGCAAGTGCCATCTTCCCTCCCGGCTATTTTCATGATTGCAGGAAAATGTTAAATACTGAAAATCCTCCCATCACCGTTTAGTTTCCATAGCTCTTCTGCATAAAGAATACAGCCATTGGAATCTGGATTTTAAGGTTAGCTTAGAAAATATCAACAGTGAGTATTTAAAGAAATACTTGAACACGTCAGTCACTTCGTCTCCATTCTGTAGCACTGCTTTCCAGCATGACTGATTAATCTTGTGATTTAAATACAGGTTCTCAGAGGCAAATACTTAGTGGAGTGTGAATGACAAAATTTCAAGTACCAAATATAACCTGTGCGTCACCACGGAGATGGGAACAGGTTGGCAATTTTGCCTGACAAACTGTCTAAGATCCGCACTTTCCCAGTCAGCCTTCCTTCTATTTTCTACCTCAGCTTCAGTAGACTTGTCTTCTGATTTTTCCCTGAAGATGTCCTCCACAGCATTTGTGCCTTTCCCGTGCTGGCAGCCGTCCCTTTATAGAGCTCTCTGCTCTCATTCACAAAAGTCGACTGGGTAGAGAGGCCCCGTTTCCTATTTTAGGGCACATCCCTGTTTTAATATCTTTGGTGAGGTTTGTGCTTTCAGCCATAATGAGACACCATTGCTTTATGCTTTTTTATTTTAGTTATCCTTCATTGTCTTACTGAAAGGGAAAATCAAGCCCCAAGACCTTCTATCGTTCTTGATGATGTTTTTAATATCTGGTCATTTATTGCTGCCTGTCAGGTGATTCTTTCCTTTTACAGACTGGATAGTCTTGATATTTCATTATTCTTAAGGGAAGAAGACTGAATAAATAATATTACTGCATTTGCTGTACTTCCTTTTTTTTTTAAAGACCGTTAATTTTCTCCAAATGGACTTGAATTTTTTTTTTTATTGTGGGTTGAAATTAATAGCGAATGCTAGCTTCTTTTTTTGTATCCGAGATTATTTTCTCCCATGACTTCTCTTTTACTTTTCTGCTTTTGTAGTGCTCCATACAGGAGAACCACAACACGGTGCAGCAGCAGCACAACAGTAAAGAATAGCATTGCACCTTTCCCTGAGGAGGGCAAAGCTGTGCCACGATGGAGCAGGCTGCTGGGCTCCAGGGCTGGCCTCCTGTACCAGCAGCAGCATCACTTGGAGGTGTTTTCAGGCAAAAGTGATCTGCCTTCTCAAACATTCAGCCTGATCTGCACCTCAGCAGCTATAACTTTGGGGTCTGTGGCTGCAGTGGGAAGGATGTAGCAAAGGAACTGCAGCCAGAGGTAAGGCTGCAAGTGTCACACATGATGGCAGAGATCACTGGCATATGATTAGCAATGGTGTCTGCAACAGCAGAGAAAAAAATTGTTAAAATGGTGTATAAATGTGTCTATGTTGTGGGGAAGAACAATAGGACTTTAGATAGGGGATCAAAGCAGGTGTTTTGTCATATGCAGAAAAATAAAAGTAACTCCAGGGGGATTAGTGTTTCTGTACACACAGTCCCAGACCCATTGAAATCAATATCCTCAAAGCTCTTTGCCATCTCTGAAGTTAAAGTCTTCAAATTGGTTTGACAGATTTTGTCAGAGAGTATAAAACACCAACCAAGCAAAGAAACCCCAAGCCCTGAAGCCCACTATTCAGAGTAGCTTGTCAGCACTTCACACAAGCACTACTGATATGAGGTTCAGCAGTCTTGAGCTTTGCAATCTTTTAAAAAAATATGTTTTTATTGCATTTGAAATAAAGAGGAGTTGGTATACGAAAATCAAAGTACTGCATGCCTCGAAAGATAACAGAAGTTTATTACTCTATAAAGGCTTTCAGCATATGTGAATGCTTATTTTATCTGAACACATTAGCATAGTTATTAGTCATTCTAAATGATTAAATTTCCCTCTCATCCACCTAATCTGCATTATAAATGAATATACTAAAGAGCAATGTACTTTGTTGATAAAGCACTGACTTGGCACTCAGGACACAGGGTTTGTTTCTGGGTCTGACTGACCTCTTGAGTTGGCCCTGGCTGGTCACTTTGCTTTGAAATGCCTCAGCGTCTCAGACTGACCAATAATATTCACCCATCTTAACAAATGCATCAATATCCAATCAACATCAATATCAATATCCTATCAATATAAATATCAATAATCCATCAACATAAATATCAATATAATATCAATATCAATATAACGATCAATATCAATATCCAGTCAATACCCACCAATATCCTATCAATATTTTAATGTTTCACAGTCTTTCAGTAGCATCTTCCAAGTTTTAAAGTGTTTATTTTCATAGGAAACCTTGTTAATGATGTTTAAAGAAAAAGGGGAAATTGTCAGGCTATGGATATTGGTATGCTTTGGTATCCATGGAGTGACAGTAAATTATAGCAGCTTAAAAGCTGCCAGTCTCCAACTTGTGGTATTAACATGCTTTGTATCAGTGGTAGCTCCTGTGACTTAGGACACTGTCTCCTCCACCTGGCTGGCTGTCCATTCCTCGTCAGCAGCAATGGCTAGGAAGGAAATAGCTCATAGAATGTTTGAAAGGAAACTGACTAAAATTTAGTTTTGAACTGTTTAAAGTTTATTTAGTTACAGTCTTGAAGAAAGACCTGGACAGGCTGGAGAGCTGGGCCGAGGGGAACCTGATGAAATTCAACAAGAGCAAGTGTAAGGTCCTGCACCTGGGGAGGAACAGCCCCATGCACCAGCACAGGCTGGGGGTTGACCTGCTGGAAAGCGACTCTGCTGAGAAGGACCTGGGAGTGCTAGTGGGCAGCAAGGTGACCATGAGCCAGCAACGTGCCCTTGTGGCCAAGAAGGCCAACGGTGTCCTGGGTTGCATTAAAAGGAGTGTGGTCAGCAGGTCGAGGGAGGTTATCCTTCCCCTCTACTCTGCCCTAGTGAGGCCACATTTGGAGTACTGTGTCCAGTTTTGGGGCCCCCCAGTTTAAGAAGGACAGTGAACTGTTTGAGGAAGTCCAGCAGAGAGGTACAAAGATGATCAGGGGACTGGAACATCTCCCTTATGAGGAAAGGCTGAGAGACCTGGGTCTGTCCAGCCTGGAGAAGAGAAGAGTGAGGGGGGATCTTGTCAATGCTTATAAATATCTGAAGGGTGGGTGTCAAGAGGATGGGGCCGGTCTCTTTTCAGTGGTGCCCAACGACAGGACAAGGGGCAATGGGCACAAGTTGGAAGACAGGAAGTTCCACCTAAACATAAGAAAAAACTTCTTTACTGTGAGGGTGACAGAGCTCTGGAACAGGCTGCCCAGAGAGGTTGTGGAGTCTCCTTCTCTGGAAATATTCAAAACCCACCTGGACATGGTCCTGTGCCCCCTGCTCTAGGTGTCCCTGCTCAAGCAGGGGGGTTGGATGACATGATCTCCAGAGGTCCCTTCCAACCCCTGCCATTCTGTGATTCTGTGATTCTGTGATTCTGCTCCTCAGTCCTATCCCTCCCATCTTTTAAGTGTTGTGTCCTGCTGCTGTGGCGATCTGTGGGAGCCTGGAGGTGAGTGTGGCTGCACAAAGGTAACGTGATTGTCCTTTTCCCAGAAGTGATAGGATGGTCTCTAGATCCACCTGTACTCCTTAGGAAGTCCGTAAGCCTTTGTCACAAACTGCCTGTGAAAGACAAAGAGTATTCAAGTGCTCCCATTTCTTCTTGGGTACAGGGACTGCTGCCGGGAGCTCGGCATGCCCATCCCAAGAGAGCAGGTAAAGCTGCCCACTAATAAAATTTCCCCACTGGAACTAAGGCTTCATTTTGCTTTTGGTTTTTCTGAGCCTCAGGAAGTTGATTCTTGGTCTCTTTTGCATGTTACTTATTGCTTGGGATCATACATATGGTTCGTTTTTGGTACAGCCAAACCAAACCTGTGCTACTATGTACAATAGGAAATGAAGCCCTTCTTGACCTTCATAGAATCATAGAATCATAGACTGGTTTGGGTTGGAAGGGACCTTAAAGATCATCTAGTCCAACTCCCCTGCCATGGGCAGGGACATCTTGCACTAGACCAGGTTGCTCAAAGCCCCATCCAACCTGGCCTTGAACACTTCCAGGGATGGGGCATCCACAACTTCTCTGGGCAACCTGTTCCAGTGCCTCACCGCCCCCAGAGTGAAAAATTTCTTCCTTATATCTAATCTAAATCTACCCTCTTTCTGTTTAAAGCCATTACGCCTCATCCTATCACTACACGCCCTTGTAAAAAGTCCCTCTCCAGCTTTCTCGTAGGCCCCCTTCAGGTACTGGAAGGCTGCGATAAGGTCTCCCCGGAGCCTTCTCTTCTCCAGGCTGAACAACCCCAACTCTCTCAGCCTGTCCTTGTAGGAGAGGTGCTCCAGCCCTCTGGTCATCATTGTGGCCCTCCTCTGGACCCACTCCAAGGGGTCCATGTCCTTATGTTGGGGGCCCTGGAACTGGACACAGTACTCCAGGTGGGGTCTCCGCAGAGTGGAGTAGAGGGGCAGAATCACCTCCCCTGATCTGCTGGTCATACCTCTTTTGATGCAGCCCAGGATACAGCTGGCTTTCTGGGCTGCAAGCGAACATTGCCATGTTGAGCTTCTCATCAACCAATACCCCCAAGTCCTTCTCCTCAGGGCTGCTCTCAATCCATTCTCCGCCCAGCCTGTATTTGTGCTTGGGATTGCCCTGACCATGATATGAAGGGGTAAAAAAGGACTGTGGCAGTTTGCTTAAGTAGGGTAGGGCTGGTACCAATAAATAGTTGAATTTCTCTGGGGATCAATAGCATAGAGAATGAAAAAAATTTCACTGGCTGATTGTGTAAGGATCACCTCTGATTTAGTCATATTTACATGAAGCCTTGCTCCAGTGAAGTAATGTTCCAGGACTTCTTCAGGCATTGAACAGAGATTTGTGTTTTACTGAGATAAAGCAGGATGTCATCTGTGTAAAGAGCAATTTATGTCCTTTGTCATGGATTGTGATGCCTTGAATCTCTGGAGACTTTCTGATAGCTATTGCTAGCGGTTCAGTGGACAGAGCAATCAGAGGAGGTGACAAAGGACACACTTGCCTTCTGCCTCTCTAAAGAAAAAGTCATTCAAATAAAGGAGTCTCCGAGAGTCATTCAAATAAATGAATGCACACCCTCTAGCTTTCTGCGGGCTTAATGAGCCTTATTCACCAGAAGCAGAGCCTTGTTGTCAAGCCTCTGTCTTTGGAGGGAGAAGGAGAATGTTGCAGGAGGTTGGTCCGTCAGATTTGTTTTCTCTGAAGGAGTGGAAAGACAATTTTCTGCCCTTGCCTGGGAGTGTGGGAGCCACACACTCCTAGGGGTGCAGTGACCTACTTGCTCTGCTGGCTCAGGCTTTCCTTTTCTTCCTGGGATTCTGCTCTGATTTCAAACAAACATTTGCTTCTCTGCTGAAAAATGGGTTTCATGCAGTCCTGAGGCAATCATGATTTTAGGAGAGCCTCTTTGCTTCTTCCTAGCATCTCTGCCTTGTATTTTATATGAGGGCAGCAATTTTTTGCATGAAATAATTTCAAGAGCTGGCAAGTTCCAGAAGTGTCTAAATCGTTAAGTGCGTATGAAGCCATATCACACATTTGTGTTTTTTTTTTTTTTTTTAGAAGTTTACATTCCCCTCCCTAGGATAAGAGACAGGGAAGCAAAGCGGCTACTCAGCCTCAGGCACCGAGTCGCCCACGGCGCCTTTAATATACAGCCCCCTTGCCCGTATGTGCAGTCATGTGCTCACATAACTCTCCCTAACTGTGGGAAACGAAAAGGAAAATGTTAAATTTGGTAATATTTATCACAACCATTTTTCAAGAGCAAGAGAGAAACTACCAGTCTATTGAGAAATGTGGCCTTTTAATAGTCAACTAGGATTATCTTTGTGTGAATAATAAAAATCTCTTAGGCAGCTAGAGAAAGTAGAGTAAAACTTTATAATGGGGTATATATTCTCCAGCAGAGACAATGACCGAAGGCCTTGGAGTTTGAAGAAATGCCAATTCATCAAAGTTTTGTCTTTTTTTTTTTTTTTTTAGTTCTCCATTTTGGGGATTTTGTGGAAATAATTGAGTTTTCTACTATTGGACCAAGAGTCTGATATATGCATGACTTAAAAGAAAGAGATTATTAAATATCTCACCACTTAATATCTAGATAATTTTGTCCTATAAAATCCTGTGCAGCAAGTAATTTAAATTGGTACCCTATTTACGGCAGACAAAACTGCTCACTACCATCTGCTTTGCAGTTTTAATAGATGAAGTGTTAACTGCATGCTGCATGAAATTCATTGCGACTAGGTTAATTAAATGGCTGTGCTTCACTTCCTGCACTCTGGTAATAAGATGACAACCTCATCTGAATTTATTAACCCTTGCCACTTTCAGTACTGTTATCACCCATTCAGCCACTTTTGGTCAACAAAAATGAAATAAATCACAATAACAGGAGACATAACCATATTGGCTAACAAAATAGATATTGATTAGCATCTTCTAAAGCAAATATGTCAATCTAGTCTGATTTTATTTTCGCAAAGGTCATTGAAATCTGTTGGAGTATTAGTAATGGGAGTAAATGATGATGCAGTAGGTTATTGGAGAATACCCCAAATCTAATCTTTGCCACTAAACAGCCTAAATGATGGCTTCACCATGGGAAGCCCTAGAGGCCTTCAAAGCCTTCAGCTTTCTATTCTAGAAAGCAGACATTAAATACCCTTCTGCAGTAAATGTCCTTACAGAGGGCTCAAAGCGAAACCTCTGAGTGTCTCTCCAGCCAGAGGTATTTCTGTCCTCTCCAAAGAGGGAGCACGGGGTAAATTGCTCCATCTGCATCCATACCCCAGCCAACCCAGCATTGGGTCAAGCCTTAGTGATATGCAGACGCAAACACACTTCTTAGCTATGGCCATGGCAATGCAAAATATTTGCACGTGGGACTGGGCTGGCATATGGTGAGGAAGGATGTGACAGAGGCATCTGCAGCTGCCAGTTCCTGGAGCCAGCCTCTCGTCCGCCACTTACACTCTTCACATATTTAGAAAAGTTGATTTTAGGCAAGTACACACAAAGTGCTCTTGTTGGCTCTACTGAGATTTGCAGGAGGGATCAATGCTGTACATCAAAGCCATAGTCATTCATCTCCCTCTTGCCCATCAGGTACAGGTGTTGAAGACTTTCTGGATACCAGCACTAATGTTCCTTCAAACCTCCCCACCTTCCAGTTGTCCCCACTGATGCCATGGTTTTACCACAGCTGTACATTTTCCTGTCTGCCTTGTCACCCTGCTGCTGCTTCTGGAAACAACTCCTCTGTCACGTTCAGCCCCCCAGGTCTAAGCAGGCTCCAGACACTGTCTTTGAGAGTGTTTTTATGTGGTCTAGTGGGGAAAGTCACGTGGCTACCTCCTTCTACACTTCAGAGTGGTGGGATGTGATCCAGCTCTGGTTCAGAAGTTCAGCTGTGCCAAACTGGTTCGACCTGTCTGCATGTTATCATGCTGGCATTGGGCTTTGCCTTCCAGGGACATAGATATGACTTGGTTTTTAAACACAACAGGGAAGTTTTCATTTATACTGAGGATTGTAGTTAAAAATAAGTTCATAGAATAAATCAGAATTTAGAACTGTATACATAAGAAAAATATATCTTTCTCCACTTGTCCCAGTAGTCAAGAGGCTGCCGAACTTCTTCCCTTCTGCCCCCTACACCCAGCTCCCAAACCCCAGCCCTGCCCCAGCCACGAAGGAAAACAGCAGAAACAAAGCAACTTGGCCTGTACAGCCTCACCCATGCCGGGGACCAGAAGACCAAGGGTCAACTGGTTCATTTCCCAGATCCTGTAAGTCTGAGCCCAGTGTCAGGAGGCAGTACAACCAGATTTACCAAAAAGCCCCTGCCCCTGCCCCGGCTGAGCTGCATACAGTTCCCAGAGCAGACTGGAAGAGGAGCTATGGCAAAGCTCTGGCAGGCAGAGGGCAGGATGGATGGTGTAGCTGGAGTTTAATGAAATTGTTACTGCAGACGTGATCTACCTGTGACTAGGAATGGAGATGACATAGTTAACCTCTGAATTTTCAGACTTCCAACCATTTATTTTGCCTAATTATTCTTATAATTGGATGTTAAATTATTTAAAAATAGTGAATGACAGCCTATTTATCAATCTGTGCCTTTCAGTATTCATTCAGACTCCAGTTTCTGCTAAGATACTTTCATAGACATGAAGTTGCCTGAGAATATTATTGCAATCTTGTTCGATTTTGAATTCTGCTTAAGGAAAATCTTGTACAAGGAAGTAACATTTCAGGCATTTACTATTCATGTGCTTTAAAGAACTTGGTATAAAAGTGCTGTAGTTCCCAGAATCACTTTTCTCTCATGGGTCTCCCTATACAGTCACTCTACACAGCACTCAAAATGCTGACAAACCTGCACCTTGTTCTCATGCAAAATGGGTAAGTTAGGCAGACGGTGTCATGCATGCTAACCCAGATTTAACCTTAAAGGGTGAGCTTCAGTCCCTGGTGGAAGGCCCACACCCTAGCTGAAGCTGCAGTAAGCCCTATTTCGAAAGCGTATGTAGGTAATGGCCTCTACGGGGTTTGTGCGATTCTCCTGCATGAGAGGTGGACAGTGTTCACCGTGATCATTTCCTCACACAATTGTGAAGCACAAGCGAAATGTCTCATCTGACTCATCTATGGGTGCACTTTGTTGATTACAGCAGATAATGAACATCTTCCCCAGTTAGATGTTAACATCTCTGCACATTTTCAAAGTGAAGTATGGAAATATTTTCCATCCCAGAGGCAACCAGTCAGTTTGCTGGGGTACGTCCTCACATCTTCACCGGGGTGTGGATGGGGGCTTCTTTCGACAGTTTGGCACTCTGCTTTTGCTAAAACATTGCCACCACAGCAGTTAAATTATAATGCCTATTTTTTCTTTTCCCTCTCAGACCACACACAATATTCTAGACGACCCGTGTTTTGCATCTCCCAACAATGCTGGCAAGTTTGATACAGCAGGATTAAACTTTTTAGTGGAAAGAAAGTAGAAAATGAGATGCTCGATCTGAAGCCAGGAGGTTAGACCCTGAGCGTTCCTGCTCTAGAAACTACAGACACGGGATGTGAACTGATCCAGGAGCACATGGAAGCTGTGTGTACCTTAATAATGTCTTGTCCCTATAATTGCATGTGCTGGAGATAATGGGGCATTCACCAAACTCTCCCCTTTGTGGCTTCATGTCCACAGGAGGGCACCCGGGGCAGGGAGATTAGACGTTGGCCAGACCCTCAGGCTGGGTGAGTGGAGGGCAGCTCCCCACTTTGCTATGCTGCAAACTTGCCACAGAGACGACAAATTGAACCAAGCAGTCTTAATTCAGATAGAAAGGAATAACTAAGTAATTACTGTCTTTGAAGTGCAAACGGTGGGTGATTAGTGCATTCATCAAAACCTCAATAGACTGGTTCAGGTCCCTGGTCTGAATCAGGCTAGCAGAAAATATACTTAGATATAATTCCTATTAGCTCTTTATCTGTCCACAAGCTCTGGCTAAATTCCACACCGGGGTGTCATGAACCTGAAGCTAAAGCAGATGGAAAGGAGATGAAACTCAGAGGTGTCTGAACCTGTTAAAATGAGAGATGTGGAGAGACCATCCAGCCAGTCCTACCTCTCCCTCGCATTACCCACCCAGCCAGTCCCAGCGCCTGCCTTCTGCAGCCATGCAGCGGCACTCAACTGTACAAAGCCCTTTAGGTATGGAGGGTAAAATCTCAGGCAATGCACACACAGAGCTTTTGGTGAAAGTGCCATGAGAGGCGCAGTGAGCCATGGCAGAAGCAAGCTGTGGCCAGAACATTGACCTAGACCTCTTCTCTACGATGATTTCTATTTAAAGAAAATAGAACAGCTTTACACACCACCCTGCCCTTGCCCACTGTGCTTGTACATGGATCCTTCCTGCTTGTTTTTCAGTTCAGCTGGTAGCTTTCACATTTACACCAAACTCTGCCTGGTTCTCCTGTGCCACTTCAGAACCTCCTCTCACCAGCTCTGGGGCTGGTGGGCTCCCTGCTGTTGGCAGCCTTCTCTCTCACCAGTGTGCTCAGTTGTTTGAAGGACAACCTGATCTTTTATTTATATTTAACGCAAGATGGAGAAGTACCTGTGTTAAGCAAAAAATAACAGCCTTAACTCTGGAACGCCCACAGCTTCTTCAGAAGGCAAATGGTGTAACAGCCCTTCACATCGCAATGAGACAGGTAATTCAGCAGCTGAGGCTCCGTGCCAGCAATTAAGTGCTGATGAAAGTGATGGCATATAAAAAACCCACCACTGACAACAAAAATAAAACGAGCCAGAGCAATTACTGTCACTGCTGTTTGTTTTAGTCTGTTCTTCTCGTGGAAGATAAATCTTTAACTCTTCCGGCACCACCAAAAATGGAAAGCCAGGTACTTGCCATTCACGCCTACCACATATGATACCGCTCTCCCCGTCCTCTTACAGCTGAGATGCTGCGACAGATTTAGAGCTCCCTGGTGATCATTTAGGAACGCTGCATATAGGCACGGTTAATACGGTGTTTAATTGATACATTGGATTAAATAGAAGATTTTCTAGATTAAAAAACAATAAATGAAAGGTACTAAGCAGTATTTTGGAAGATGAAGCAGAGATCAGGCTAACATCGGCATGGTTCCTGTACAGTGGGTGGGATACCCACAGGTGGGTGCAGTGCATGCTCGGTGTCATGCTCAACCTCCTTTTTGTTGTATCTCACGGGGAGGCTTCTGAGCGCAGACTGGCATTCAAAAATATCTTGGTATCAGGGGAGTTTTGTCCCCGGCCTGAAATACAGCACAGGCTTAACCCACGTCTCCTAAGTCACTTCTAGGCAAAGATTCAATGGAGGTTTGGGTGAATCTGCTTCTGCAGACCTGTCAAAGCTGGGCAAGGTGCACTGCTGGTGTAGAAGCCATTTATCTGCGAGCGCCTCATGTCCATAGGTAACCCCGTGCTGCCTTCTTCCAGAAGGTGGCTGTTGGGCGATGGGGCACCAAAGCTGCACAGACCCGTGTAGGCGTTACAGATTTTCAGCCAAGGGC